>OZ038486.1:91168971-91206471 GCA_964036315.1 Acanthosepion esculentum | reverse complement strand
TTCGGTAAAGCGAATTGAGTCCTGTCGGTCACTGTGTGTTTATCTGAAACTAAATCCGCTAAAAATCACCTTCATTCACCCGACGGCTTAGTGGTAGAATCTCCGACTGACGCCAATTCAATCAGGTTTCGATCCTAGCTAGAGGTAACCGGACATCTAGCCACACTGAAGAGCTGTGATACAGCGAAACAGTCTGTTTGTGGATGACAATAATTATACACACACACACACATACACACACACATATATATATATATATATATATATATATATATATATATATATATATATATATGATCAAAACATAGATCAGATATGATGCTATATTCATAGATAAAGGTGCTCAATATCAGGGATAAAGCGTAGAGCCTGAAGATTGCGTTCAAGCATGAAACAGACTGTCGCTACTCGGTGTTAACTATGCAAAGTACATTCTATTACACATACGTTTAGTGTTCAATACACTTGACACATTTTTCTCGGATTTCTTTATGTCTGAAATACCCTTTTCAAACGCTTCTGGGATTGAACCTTAAACTCCCCTTTTAATGCAAGTGATTCTTGGAACTAGAAATACTCAACTTGGCTTCCTGTCTCTTCTCTAAGAAAAAATAAAACAGAGGTTCGTTTTTTAATTATTTCTTTAACCAGCAATATTCTTAAGTTGTCACGGGGAAAAGTTTTTATCCATTCACTCTTGACTTGCATAAACATTAGTTCACATTAACTAATTATGGGAAAAACACAAACAGTTGCGCTTTTAAACCCAAACTTCTTTTTTAACCTTTTGGAGAAACTCTTTACACAGACTGCTACTTCCACTGATAATTCGCTTTTAATCTACAATTGTCATTCTGACATTTAACTGCTCACAAAGAAATTACACATGTCTCCTGATTTTCCTTTTTTTATCTTTAAGCTGCAACTAGAACTGCAAGTCGGAGAAAAACAGCATATCTCTTTTCTCTTTTAATGCACATATCTTACTATGGAAAATTCCTATTTCTGATTTTTAAAGGTATCTATTGTTGATTGACCCATCTAATAGTGAGAACTACTCGCGTGCCCTAGTAAGCTTAATGTGGCTGTGTGTGTTTTTTTGTTTTGTTTTTTATTGTTCTTTTTTGTTGTTGTTGATGTTGTCGAGTCTTAATTCATGATATGGAATGAATGATTTTTCTAATGGCAATGATTTTTATTATTCTTTATTTTCTATAACTGATTATCCAGTTACGATGGGTTAAAATAATTGCATGACTAAATTCCAAAAATTCTGAAGTTTTGAAAGCAGAATTAATGGAATAGTGTCAGAATAGATTTGCAACACTCGGAAGATAAAATTAAAAATTAAAAAAATGATATCAATAGTAAATTCAACAGGAAATGGGAAAGTTGCTGAATTCCAGAAGTGGATATCTGAGCGCGTATGTGGGTTTATCAAATACCTCAAAGAGTTCAATGTCTAAGAATATCGAAGGAGAGGATTTTGTAGTGAGGGGGTATTTATCAAAAGAAATGTATCACGAAACCTTATCACGAACTGAGAACTATTAGGGAAAAGGGACTCATCAGGAAAAAGGCGCTTATTGAAAAAAAAAAGACATAATGAAAAAGTGATTGATCATGGAAAAGGCCACTTATGAAAAATGTTGACTCTAATGCAAAACGAATCTATCAATATAAAAATCTAAAATTAACTGAACCCTTAAAACTAAAACTGAAATATCCCCTATTACATAAATAATTTAATTAAATAACCTGAAGTGCAATTATTTACAGTTTATATTGTTTGGACTGTTGTCCTCATCTTTGTTATGATATTCACGACGTTTCCGCCGTTGTACGCACAGGCCTTCTTCAAGTGATTGGAAATTGGAACCGAACACTTTATTTCGTCCAGCGGGGTAGATTGTTCTAGTCCAATGTGCTATGACTTTTCTGGATATCTCAGTTTTCATTTATTTACCTTTACTAACCCAACTCTCCAAGTTTTGTTCCCTCTGCTGTGGCTAGGTATTGATCTCACAACTCTTTGAGTCAAGTCACTTTCACCAAAGATTTTTTCCACAGGGCTATGTATCCTTGAAGAAGGCCGAAGCGTACAACGGCCAAAATGTCGTGAATATGACAAGAAAGATAGGGGCAACAGTCCGAATAATGTATATAGTGTAAAAGATTACAATACCTCATCTCAGAAATATAGACAGAAACCTGAAATGTGTTGAAGCATATACGAAGTCCGATCCAAAAATATTGGGACGCGTTATAAAAAGAAAACTTTCAACACATATCAATTCGGCATTTAATCTCCTTCGAAGTAGTCCACTTCTGAAATCACGCACTTTATTTAGCGTTGTTTTCATTGATGGAAATATTCCTCAAACGTTTTATGATTGTTGTACCTGTCAAAAGCTATGGACAAGCTATGGTCACTAATGTCATCTCCGTGGTGAGGTGAGGCAACCACACGCTACACACCCTCCGTCAAAGCAAAGTGAGCGAGAAGGTTATAAAAGTGTTAATGCGCAACAGAGTTCAAAGTCAATATATATCAATCAGTTTCAATCCGCGTACTGTAGCTTTGTTACCATAGCAACAGTCCCGATGCATTTTTATCAAACCTCGTATATTGTTGAATATGCAGTAGATACTTATTTACATTATTCGGACTACTGTCCTCATCGTTGTCGCCATATTTATTACAACGTTTCGGCCGTTGTACACTCCGGCCTTCTTCAGGTGGTTGGGATGTCGAACTGAATCCTTTATTTCGCTGACTGTGGTAGACTGTTCTAGTTTCACGTGTCATGTTTTAATGGATGTCAGTTATCAGGACACATGGCACAGTGGATAAAGGCGTTAGTTAGATCCAGTGACATGACCCAAAGAGTGTAAGTTCAATACTCGGTTAAGACGGCGGAGAACTTGTAGAGAGGAATTAACAGGAGATAACTGATAACTGACATCCATTAAATATGGCACGTGGAAATAGAACAGTCTACCCCAGTGAGCGAAATAAAGGGTTCAGTTCAACATTCCAACCACCTGAAAAAGGCCGGAGCGTACAACGGCCAAAACGTTGTAATAAATATGGCGACAAAGATGAGGATAACAATCCGAATCATGTAAATAATGTACATAATATTTCATCTCAGAAATATAGACAGCTACTGCAATAGATACTCTCTTTATCAGTGCTTGGGTTCTTGATAACTCAATGAACGACAGTCAATGTGTTCAACCTTAAGATGTTTTCCTAAAATCTCCGTGAAAAAAAACGAGATTTAGTCTCGACAAAAAAATTAGTTTCAACTCTAATTATATTCTTTTATGCAATGATGATGTCTGATGCGAGAGTAGTGCCAACCTTTTCTAGAAATTATACAAGTGTCGATATTCGCTTCAAGAGAAAAAGGAATCCATATCGATCGCACTTGTTAAATATTTACAATCAATTGTCGGCTTGTGAACGTCTGCTCCGACTGGTTGTTTTTGCGTTTCCTTTCTACGTGACGATATCACGTGACAGGAAATGAAATGGGAGCGACTACTGATATATTTCTCGAAAGAGTGCGCTCTAAACGTCTAAGCCTCGTGGCAAAGGGCTTTGTATTATTGAAAGTCGTCCAGAGATTGGGTTAATGTAAGAAGGACGTACTCTACCCGGAGCAGGGTGGCTACGGACACTGAATTATCTTGTTTCGGTAAAACACGAAACTTCACTTCTCGAATACAAGAGATTCGGGTGAAGAAGGACACCGTTGTTATTTGTTTGTGCTTGGATTTCCTTACCCACAAAATTTTGTTGACTGATTTCAAGAAATATATTATTACTAACAACTTTTCTCCATTCTATCATAAGGTTCATATATATATATATATATATATATATATATATATATATATATGCTGCGAATATAAATCATGATACCTTTGAGAACAGAGCAATTGATCGGAATGAATGGAATCAATTCATCAAGAACAACGCAGCATCAAACATCACCAAGCTTCGTCAAACTAGGGAAAGGATTAAAATATCTGCTGCTGTCCCGGCCATACACTTCAACAATCCACACTCTTGCACAATCTGTGGACTTCTTTGCAAATCACTAGCGGGACTGAAATGTCACTTGCGACTTATGCACAGGGTTAAATAAACACAGTTGTCGGAACCTCATACGTTGAAACCGACGGGAGAGTCCCTCATATATATATATATATATATATATATTAGGCAGCATATATTTTATATTATAAAGAGATAATCATACATTGAATCAATTAGCAATATTAATGCAATTAATGGCGAAATCTCTTCGCTAACAGACTCGATATAAGCATTAACCTACTAACAATCCATTGAATGATGCGATCCTTATGTATAAAATTGTTGTCAGATGGATCTGGTGTATTTTTAGAGCAGCAAGTACTTTCAAGGACTTCATGTCCTCATCGACAGGCTGCAACTTTTTCCTTTAAAATCAAAACTCGAAGACGAAATAAATGTGTTGTAGTCCGAAAGATGTTTTTTAAGTATGTGTTATTTATTAACGGTTATTCAAAAACAAATACACCAGATCCATCTGAAAATAATTTTATACATAAGGATCGCATCATTCAGTGGGTTGTTAGGTTAATGCTTATATTAAGTCTGTTAGCGAAGAGAATTCACCATTAATTGCATTAATATTGCTAATTGATTCAATGTATGATTATTTCTTTATAATATATATATATATATATATATATATATATATATATATATATATATATTAAGACATTTTTATGTTTAACATTCTTTTTATAGATACAAGTATTTAAGTAAATGCTCTGTTTATAATAAACAGTATTAAATAACATTAACCGGCCTGAATGTCCGAGAAACTTTCATAGAAAATATTCGTCCTCCAACAGGATTCGAACCTGTATCCTATACAGAACCGTCATATAGCCTGACGTGCCTTAACCGATTCGGCCACTGAGGAGTGTTCGGTTAGCAAGGTCGAATTTACTGCTTATAAACTTCAATCTTCCATGAATCTCTCACGTACATTTATAACTGCTCATGGCGTATCAAATGTAAACAAATGACGTCACACGTTATGAAATGGACAATGTCCGACAATTATTTAAAGACATTTTTATGTTTAACATTCTATAGATACAAGTATTTAAATAAATGCTCTGTTTATAATAAACAGTATTAAATAACCTTTACCGGCCTGAAGAAATTATGAATGTACGTGAGAGATTCATGGAAGAGAGACGAGTTCGAATTCCAGTCGAATCCATTACATTCACTTGCGTGCTAATACCCTTCGAAAAGGTATGAATCCTCTTCGTCTTCCCACCAGCTATTAGTAAATAGAAGAACAGACTGGGTTCTATAGCCTTGGATGGTAACTTGTCTACTGCAGAAAGAAATAGCAAGCTCCTGCTGGAAAAAATCTGCCTCGTCAGTCATATATCGAAAGATGCATGATCGCCTAAGCGTGTATCACGTATGGCACATAAGTGACTGACTTAACGCGCAAATACAATTAGACGCGGTATATATCTATCTATCTCTTCCCCCAGTAAAATAGTAAGGAAGATCGACAACCTGTCTAGGAGAAGGGAAACTGAATTCTCAAACTAGGTGAGATGGAAAATTTGTCAGCCATGGCCATAGTAAAGAGTCGACAGCTTTCGTGAACAACATGACTCTACAAAAGAACAAGTGTAAACCATTTTTACATATTTAGAGCAAGATTACAATGTTCGGTATGATATCTCGCTAAGCGCATGTAAATTATAATGTTTTTGATTTTGATCCGGGCTTTATTCTTGTTTATTGGTAATGCTTTTAACTGACAATTTCCTAATGTTTGCTATATCGGTCAAAGGTCATGACATTTTTGTCTTTAATATCTGTAACCGTTTACTAATAGAATTATCTCTCTTAGACGTGTGACGGTAACTGGCTCTTGTTATAGCAAAGGCAAACAGTTCGAAACGGCTACGCATTCCGTGCAAGAGTATAATAATAATAATTGGAAAATATATTTAAAAATTCTCAGGTGAAAAGAGCAAAATTTAAGAAAGTGTCAGTTTCGTAAATAATCTCAATTTTGACAGCATAGGCCAACTTTCAATGTCCATTTTCAATTATTATATCTAAATAGTAATATCTGGATCCACAATAATCTTATCTGAATAGGTAGCCTGATATAAATAGAATCACCCACTTTATGTCCACCATTTCTCATATGAATAGATCAGATCATGGTGAACATAAAATGGATGAACATGTCTCATCTTGTAATTGAGGAATAAAGTGACCCCACCCATATATAGATATAATAATTGAAAATATATATGTATAGATTCACGTGTTAAAATGGTCTTATATGAGTGAGGACTTAACAAAATATGTCATTATTTTGGCAGCATGCTCAAACTAGTATTTATATATTATTTTAAAAAGAATAAACTCAAATAGATTTTACGAGTTTTAATATACAGGGAGTCCCCTAAAAATTGACATCATTTTGTACTCTAATAACATAGACAATTATCGATCAAATGATATCAAATTTTAACAAAATGTGTAACAACTAAGTTGACTGTGGGGACTTATCTCAATGTGAATCTACCAGGAAGATGGATCAGATGTGTCAGTCATAATGACAATGTGCTGTTGAAATGGCCACCACGTTCACTTGACTTAACACCTTGTGATTTCTTTTCTATGGGAGATATGTGAAAAGATCTGTCTATATCTTCACTCTTCCTTCAAGCTTAGAATTTAAGCAGAGGATCGCTGAGGCGCTGGAGAAAGTTACGCAGAACATGCTACCGCGTGTTTGGCAGGAGCTGGACTACGAACGTGTATCGTGTCACAGGTGGCGCACATATTGAACATTTGTGAAGCTTTGTGAAATTGGTTATAAAATCGACATCCTTTGAATATCTTGTTCAAACTTTGATAATTTAATTTTTCAACATGAATTCTATTTAATTTCGTTTGCCTGAGACATGTAATTACTCAAATATTCACATTTTAAATGATGTTAATCTTTGGGGGACACTCTGAATATTATATATATATATATATATATATATATATATATATATATATATATATATATATAGATAGATAGATAGATAGATAGATAGATATAAGTAACTACATGTCCCAGGCAAACGAAATTAAATAGACCTGAACAAGAAGCTTACCACCTGGGACATGATGCACATCAAGTCAGTAGTCCAGAACTTATCTCAATGAGAATCTGCCAGATAAATGGGTCAGGCGTGTCAGTGATAATGACAATCAGCATGTACACCTGGCTTTAGCCTTTGTGAATTTTTGGGGGGTGCTAATTGAAACGACAGGTCTGTATCCCCGTCTTTATACACGCCTAGAGGAACTTAAGCAGAGAATGACTGAGGCGCTGGAGAATGTTACGCAAGATATGCTACTACGTGTTTAACAGGAGCTGGACTACCAACTTGACGCGTGTCGTGTCACATGTGATGCGCATATTGAACATTTGTGAAGCTTTGTGAAATCGGTTATAAAATCTGCATCCCTTTGAATATCTCGTTCGAATTTTGATAAATAATTATTCGATTCTTTAACATGAAGCCTGTTTAACTTTGTTTGCCATGATACGTTGTTACTCAGATATTCACATTTTAAAGAATGCCAGGTTTTTGCGGACACCCTGCATTTTGCGTTACATTCCCGCCTTTTGCTCTTGTTGTATTAATTATGAACCCTTTATTAAAAAGAATTAAAGCAGCCGAATTACATTTGATGTAGGCGAAGAGAATAGAGTAACTTGTTCCAAAGATGGGACGATTCTTCATACGAAGTCTGAAAAAGAAATCATATAATGTTAGATAGTGTATATAAATTAATTTTAACTAATTTCTTTATCTTTGTTATTTTATCTGAATCTCAATGTTGTCTCCTCTTTTCATCCGTGTTTTCGAAAATCTAATCTAGCCCTGAATCTGCACGTTAATCATATATCGATGGACGTCACATCCGTTACTTGCATCCGTGTGTTCTCAGGAATGTTTTCTCCTGATTTATGCGATGAACACTTGAATTTTCTATGTATCCTATGATATAACATGACCTTTCTACGCATCCTATGCTATAACATGAACTTTCTATGCATCCTATGATATAACATGACCTTTCTATGTATCCTATGATATAACATGACCTTTCTATGTAATCTATGATATAACATGACCTTTTTCATGTTCCCTCTGATATAACATCACCTTTCTATGCATCCTATGATATAACATGGCATTTCTATGCATCCTATGATACAGCATGACCTTTTTGTGTACCCTATGATATAACATGACCTTTTTATGTTCCCTATGATATAACATTTCCTTTCTATGCATCCTATGATATAACATGATATTTTTATGTTCCCTATGATATAACATGACCTTTCTATGCATCCTATGATATAATATGACCTTTGTATGTTCCATATGATACAACAGACAATCGAAGAAAGCCGAAAAACGTGTGAAGGAAACGTTATGATAACACAAAGAAAAGGGCAAGGAATTCAGTTATTTTACTTTGTTTTTGTTTTTTTACAGTAAGATTTACACTTTACAAAGCCCGTGTAGAGGGCTACGCTAGGTGGCCAATTTTTTGTGGATAAGAATGGAATATAACTGTTAACCCTAGCCTTGAACAGGTTAAGATTGTAGTGATCGAGCAAACATTCTCTTGGGAGTCGGTTCCACATAGGAGTGGTTCGGCAAATGAAGGTGTTTGAGTTCCCTTTGTATTCCATCTCAGTGATGGAATACGAAGGGAATGTAGGCGGTGTGCTATTATGTAAATTGCATGGCATGTTCTTACTGTGAAGGCTTGAATTGTCAAAATCAGGGAATGTATTTCGTCCGAGCACTTCCCGTGGAAGTAGCGACAGACCAGTGAGAGGCTTGCCACATCCCACATGTGGTAGAGAGTTTGGAAGGTAGAGAATAATTCGTCATTCACAATGGCTCGCAGACGCTTTTAGTCTCTATCAATGCTAGAGAGTGAGGTCTAGACAGCCCGCGTCCAAATATGACAACGGCATATTATTTTTGGCCTGATCTGGCTCTTGAGGATAGCAGGAGGAGTCAGGTACTTACTGGAGGGGTCCAGGGAGCCTGCTATTTTACCTGCATCCTTAGGAGCGGATAGTTTGAACTAACCTTTATAGAATTTAAAACTTTTCGTATAAAAATGCAAACACGATTTTCGATCTCTGAAAATTTATTTTTATGTATAAAGATCAGTTTGTTTTTCATTGACAACGCATGCAAATCGAAACTGAAACGAAACCAGAAAAAATTTAACTGACACCAGACAAAATGTATTTGAATTTTTATGTCCGGAGACATGGCTATTAACATTCCTTACAATCCAGCTTCGACAGGGTTCAAAGGTGATTACGTAACCTTGAAGGTTATGATTTATTTTCCGACCCTGAACGTCATTCCTACCGACGCAACCTATCACCACTCTATTGCTATTTTCATGTAAAATGTTTTGTCGAGCTACATCCCTTAGTTTCGCCAGTTTAAACCCACCGTGCAACGGACAGTGGGTAGAACCATCTTTATTTCATTTGCATTCCATTAGTAAGAAAAAAGTTCCATTCGAAATCTTCTTCCCAATAATGGCTGCTTTGTGGAATAGAATCCCTAGTGGTTGCTTTCACCATCATTACAACTTTAATTTCCTCAAGTTTAGGATTAACCGTTATCTATCCTACATATCCTCATAATTTAAACAACTCCATTCAATAATCCTCTATCTTGAGTGGCTCTTTAGCCTTATATTCACAGAACAATAGCATAAAAGGTAAATGTTTATTATGTGTGTATGTGTGTGTGTGTGCGTGTGTGTGTGTGTGTGTATGCGTGTGTATGCGTGTGTGTGTGTGTGTGTGAGTGTGTGTGCTGACTTGAATAAGTCTCTAACCTATTCATTATTAATTCTGCACAAATATTTTGTTTAGAAAATCTTTTCAAAGTTGACTTAAAACCCTAAAAGTTTATTCAGAAGTAACTTTAAGTAATATTCTTATTTTTTTTCTATTTGCAAAAGGGTAAAAGAAGAAAAAGCCAGAATTCCATCTAGAAGCTTAAAATTTGGAAAGCAGATTTAATGGAACAATTTTAGAAAAGATTGAGAGTTCTCTCTCTCTCTCCCTCTGTCTCTTTTCATCTCTCTCTCCCTCTCTCTTCCTCTCTCTCTCTTCCTCTCTCTCTCTTCCTCTCTCTCTCTCCCTCTCTCTCTATGTCTCTCTCCATCTCTCCATCTCTCTCTCTTTGTCTCTCTCCATCTCTCCCTCACTCTCTCTCTGACTCCATCTCTCCCTCTCTCTATCTCTCTCTCTTCACCCCCTCTCTCCCTCCCTCTCTCTCTTCATCTCTCTCCCTCACTGTCTCTTCATCTCTCTCTCCGTATCTCTCTCCCTCTCTCTCTCTATCACTCTCTCTTCATCTCTATCTCTCTCTATCCCTCTCTCTCTTCGTCTCTCTCCCCCACTCTCTCTTCATCTATCTCCTTCTCTCTCTCTCTTCATCTCTCTCTTCATCTCTCCCTCTCTCTCCTTCTCTCTATCTCTGTCTCTCTCTTCATCTCTATCGCTCTCTCTCTTCATCTCTCTCTCCCTCTCTCGCTCCTTCTCTCTCTCTCTCTCTCTCTATCTCTCTCTTTATCTCTATCTCTCTTTATCCCTCTCTCTTCATCTCTCTCCCCCTCTCTCTCTCTTCATCTCTCTCTCCCTCTCTCTCTTTATCTCTCTCTCTTCATCTCTATCTCTGTCTATCCATCTCCCTCTCTCTCTCTCTCTTCATTTCTCTCTCTTTCTTCATCTCTCTCAAGAAAGAGACGTAAAAAATAAAAACACAGTGTAAAGTAAAAGTAACAAGAGAAATTAGTAGCAAAAAAATTGTGTAAGTGAGAAAAGAGGAAATTGAATTTGCCACGTAGAAATACACGAATACAGAAGATAAACTTAACAAAAATAGAGGAAAGTGTCGGGCATGTGGAACTGTGGTAGAAAATATAGCAGAAGCTTTGATTGGCCAGAAGGCTTAAAATTGGGTGTGTTCAATAATCTTCCATCCACAACAATTAATACAAGACAAAAATAATGATTTAAAACATAACAATTGAATTTATTAAGTGTTTCATGTACATGCATATAAACTAAAAGGTTTGAAAGAGTTATGTCTCTTAGATTAGGAAATATTTGTACCGGGTAGAATTAATTATAAAACTGTAGTTTACAAGAATGAGTATGTGTTGAATGTTTGGAATTGTGTATTGTACAAGTTGGTAAGAGTTCAGAAATTGTACTTGCGTGATTGTTATAAAGTTCTTTTACGTCTGACTGCATTAGTCAATTTGGGAGTTCTTTAATGGTCACATTTTGGCAGACGCAAGAAAAGAAGAAGAACGAGAGAGTGTACGAGAATTACTCGTGTTTGGTTTTTTTAAACCGGTGTATCACGTGACTGGCTGAAACTTAGTTGGCGCGAAAATAGACTTGTCGCGTGCAGGCGACTTGATTGGTCGAAACTGACCAATCAACGAGCTAGATTGGAGGTGATGAACCAATGAATTCTTGTTGTGTATTTTTTAAGTATGATGGTGGTGAAAATCACAACAGGAAGAGTGCATTTCCCAGCGGAGGGTAACTGACAGTCGTGTAAGATTCCACAAAAGGACATTGTTAGAGAGAAAAACAGGAAAGACACAAAGAAATTTTCAACAGATATTTTATCTGTTCTTTCTACAAAATTATAATTATTCCTGGCAATGCTAGCATTTGCATTTAAAAAATAAAACTGATTTAGGCACTCTGATAGATAGATAGATAGATAGATAGATAGATAGATAGATAGATAGATAGATAGAAACAGGACCAGATAGATAGATAGACAGATAGATAGATAGATAGATAGATAGATAGATAGATAGATAGATAGGAACAGAACCACATAGATATGTGTGTGTGTGTGTGTTTTCTTGTATTTATTTCTTCAATCACTATCGCTTTTTCCACTTACCACACATTTAACGTCCGATCACCCTTAGTTAAGCAACGCTGAGCCTGGTCACTACCTACATGATTGAGTAGTTGGGAATATCATGATGTGATAATGGCTCGGCATCGTTAATCAGAGAGCCGAGTTCCAATTCTAGTTAGATTCGTTATCTTCGCTGACGCGCAACTCCTTTTGGGGAAGTTATGAATGCACCTCTTCTCCCCAACCCCAGATATGCTTTAATTAGTAAGACTTAATCATTATCTTACAATCTAAAAATATTTTATGGCTTTAAATAACCTGCAAAAGGTTGATAAGCCTAAAAAAAGAATCAATCGATAAACAAATTTTTCGCTTACTGATATTTCTTCTTCTTTCATTTTTATTTTCCCTTTTTTCTTTTTCTCTTCACTCTCTGTAACTCCCTCTCTTCTCGCCTTAATATCCCCATCAATTCTTTTACCCACGGGTTTTTTCCTCTTCCTTTTCTCTTTCCTACTTAATCCTTTCTCTTCTTTTTCTTTGCAGTCCTATCTCTGTCGCTACCATACAACTGAGATCTTTGTTTACACTATATATATTGGTCAGACTGTTCTTCTCATCTTTGCGATCGTATTCATGACGTTTCGGCAGTTGTACATTCTTCAGGGGACTTATTTCGTCCCGGGAAGATTGCTCTAGTTCTACGTGCCATGTCTCTTTCAGATATCTCAGTTTTTGATTTCAGTTATTTCCCTTTAGTAACTCAACTCCCCAAGTTTACACACACACACACACACACACACACACACACACACACACACACACACACACATATATACATATACATATATATATATATATATATATTTTATATATATTGTTGTGGTAGGATCACCTAATCTGCATAGGTGACTACCAAATATATAAATAATGGTTGGTACCGGAAGACAGTAGGAGGAATCACGAGATCCAACTAGAGACTCTGA
Organism: Acanthosepion esculentum; assembly: GCA_964036315.1. Taxonomy (NCBI): domain Eukaryota; kingdom Metazoa; phylum Mollusca; class Cephalopoda; order Sepiida; family Sepiidae; genus Acanthosepion; species Acanthosepion esculentum. Next base: position 91,193,425 of record OZ038486.1, on the reverse strand, counting down.
TCGACTGCGACTAGTCAACACATTCTCCAGGAACGTCTTCCCAGAAATATACAGAAATACTATATGTACTTATTGTGTACACTTTCTTGTTATAATACATTCTTGTTCTAAGTACATTTTGTGTTGCATTATTATTCCATGCATTAGGCGAGATTCAACAATGAGTCAAGTCTCAACAATGGCGACAAAGTAGAACGAACCATACGTCAAGTTTCAACAATGGCGACGAAGTAGAACGAACCATACGCCAAGTTTCAACAATGGCAAAGAAGTAGAACGAACCATACGGAAAGAAGAAAGAATTAATAGTGAGAGTTTTCAACAATTGGGACAAGTCATTGAAGAACCCAGGCTGAAAAAAAAAAACTATTAATTCAAAGTCCAACGTTAACGTAACGACGAAGGATTCTGAACTTCTGGATATGTAAAACTCGTTAAAAGACGACTAAGCATAAAGGAACGTTCACTCAGAAAAAGTGAAAGGTGTCGTAAACGAATAACGGTAATTTTAAATTAAAAAATTATCTACAACGAGACACCCGCTAAAAAGAAAAATTGGCCGACTACAAAAACATGCATGGATTTAAAAGGAGCACAAATACACCGTGTCGACTTTGAAAGGTAACAAACTTTAAAAAATTATTTTTTTAAAATTATTTGTTCAACAATATAGTGACGAATTGCCTCTGATAAGAAAATCAGACGTGTCATTGAAATACGCGAACAGAAGTCGAAAACGAAAAAAAAAAAGTCCGACGCTCTCTGTTCACGAAAAAAAAAATACCAAAGTTGATTAGCACGGGCGTGAATGTAAAAGCAAGACATAAAATATAAAAGTCGTACGTTGTTTCGATTTTTTTGGTCAGCTTATATGATATTCGTGGATACACAAATTAAAAAGTATATTCCTTGTTGCATGAACACTATCAGCTAAAGATGGATGAACTATCCAAAGTCATATCTGAATTATTAAAATCCCAGCAGTTGAGTCAACAACGTCAGCAAGAGCAACTGATAGCAATGCAAAAATCTCAAGAACGTCAAGAGGAAAGACAACAAGAACAACAAATAGCGCTGCAAAAATATCAAGATAGACAAGATGAAAGACTTTTAGAAATTCAAAAGTTAACACTGGAGAAATTAAACAACTATCAGGCAAATGAGGGAAATTCTTCATATTCTAATAACACCATATTTAATTCGCTGGAAACTTTCAACTATGTGCCAGACGAAGAAAAAACGTTTGAAGCGTACTTTAAACGATATGAAGATATTTTCTTCACAGACTGTGAAAACTGGTCGAATTCAAGAAAAGTCAGTCTATTACTAAGAAAACTAGGTAGAGCAGAACATAGCAAATTTGTAGATTTTATTCTACCGAGAAAAACAACTGAATTGGATGGAATTCTCGGAAACAGTGAAATTGCTAAAAGAGCTGTTTGGAGCAAATATGTCACTTTGGCATAAGCGATGGTTATGCATGAATGTCTCTAAATCCGACGATCAGGATTACTTAACATATGCATCTATAGTGAATAGACATTGTGACAATTTCAGATTGGCAGAGATTACGGTTGAAGAATTCAAGTGTTTAATTTTTGCTCAAGGACTGGTATCCAGTAAGAGTGCCGAAATAAGACGTAGAGTTTTGTCTAAACTCGAATCTGAACAAGGCCTTACCCTGCAAAAGTTAGCAGAGGAGTGTCAACGGGCCGTAAAGTTAAAGAAAGAGTCGCAAAAAATCGAAGAAGCTGGCATTGCTTATATTAAAAAAATAAAAAAGCAGTCAAAGTACCCATTAGAGAAAAATTGGAGAAAAAATTCAGCGTATTGTAATAATAGACAAGAAATTAAAAAGAACGAAAATAAAAAGGTCCCACCATATAATTGCAGACGTTGTAACGAAAGACATTGGGAGGTAAATTGCCCATATAGAAATAAGAAATGTTTCGTGTGCCAAAAGAATGGTCACAAAGGATCGTGTTGTAAAACGAAAAAATTCAAGAGCCGAATTAGACAAACAAATTCGAATATCAAATCAGATAGAGATTTGAGGAAATATGTGACGACTGAAATATTCAAAAAGAATATCAAATTTCAACTCGATTCGGAGTCAGATTTAACAATAATGAACGATAAAACATGGAAAATTTTAAAAAGGCCTACAATAATGAAGTCAACGAAACTCGCTCGAACGGTAACTGGAAAGCAAATTAACTTCGAAGGCGAGGTTGTACTTCCAATGAAATTGAATGGGATCGTTAAAAAAATAAAAGTTTTCATTCTGAGAAATGGAGAAAACTTGTTGGGTACAGATTTTATTGAAACATTCGAATTGTGGGATAAACCGTTAAACTCATTCTGCAGAAAAGTAGAAAGTAATACGCAATCAAGACAGGACATTAAAGATGAATTAAAGAAAAAGTTTCCGGAAACCTTTACACCTGGTCTTGGAAGATGTAACAAGTTTGAAGCTAAATTTGAATTAAAGGAAAATAATATGCCTATATTTAAAAAGAAACGTAACGTGCCTTTCGCAAGTGTAGAGAGAGTAGTAGTACCAAAGAAGTTGCAGAAAAGAATCCTACGGGACTTTCATATGGGTCACCCGGGGATTAATAGAACAAAAAGCTTAATGCGAAGCTTTGTATATTGGAAAGGAATGGATGTGGATATCGAAAACATGGTTCATCGATGTAAAGGGTGTGCGTTAGCAGCTAAGGCACCACTTATAGTACACAAACCATGGCCAAAGACGGATCATCCGTGGGAAAGATTACACATTGATTTCGCTGGTCCAGTAGAAGATTATTACTACTTAATAGTGGTAGATAGCTTTACAAAATGGCCGGAAGTACTACGCTGCAAAAAGCCTACGTCCAATACCACAACAACTTTTTTGCATGAACTATTTGCACGGTTCGGTGTGCCAGAGTGTATTGTGAGTGACAATGGTACACAATTCACTTCTGACGAATTTAAGGAATTTTGTGAGTTATATCAAATTAACCACATAACGACGCCGCCGTATCATCCGAGATCCAATGGACTGGCAGAAAGATTTGTAGATACGTTAAAGCGCGCTCTGAAGAAAGCCTCAGGAGTTCCAACGGAAAAGGCGCTTCAGCAATTCCTACAAGTATACAGAATCACGCCTAACCAGAGAACACCATCAAACATGGCACCAGCAGAACTAATGTTCGCTAGGAAAGTTAAGTCAGTGTTTGACAAGCTTTTGCCAGGAAGAAATAGAATAAAGAACACTATGTATACAGCTAGAAAAAGATACACCCCCGGAGAGAAGGTCTTTTTCAAGTGCTATAGAAACAACATTGAGTTCTGGGAGCGAGGCATAGTGGACAAGAGAATCGGTGACCTGATTTACATAATAAAAGGGCCGAAGAATACTCATAAGAGGCACCAGAACCAACTCAAAAAATGCTACGTGCTAGAGCATGAAGAGAGTATACCGGATGAGGAGGAAGATCCCATTGATGTAATGTATGATACTTTTCAAGTAGAACCTCCGCAGAGTGCTCATGAACCGAGAAGATCCGGTAGGAAACGAAAGTTCACGGACCCATTGGGCGTGAATCCAAAACGAAAAAGATATTGAAAAAAAAAACATATATATATATGAACTATGCAAAGGGGATCTACAAAGAAATAACCATAATCATCATCCCATATAGAAGCCAGTTTGAAATCCAAAAGGATTCCAAGGCTTGGGAGGGGGGTGTTGTGGTAGGATCACCTAATCTGCATAGGTGACTACCAACTATATAAATAATGGTTGGTACCGGAAGACAGGAGGAGGAATCACGAGATCCAACTAGAGACTCTGATCGACTGCGACTAGTCAACACATTCTCCAGGAACGTCTTCCCAGAAATATACAGAAATACTATATGTACTTATTGTGTACACTTTCCTGTTATAATACATTCTTGTTCTAAGTACATTTTGTGTTGCATTATTATTCCATGCATTAGGCGAGATTCAACAATGAGTCAAGACTCAACATATATGTATATATATAAGAGGCTCAAACACTAATATAACATGGTTATAATTTTATTACATTGGAATTGTAATCACGATCCAATTCATCAGACCTACAAATTCAAAAAGCTTTATGAATTTCTAGGTCTGATGAATTGGATCGTGATTACGATTCCAATGTAATAAATTATTGGAATATTAGTGTTTGAGCCTTTTATATTCTTATTCTGTCCTGGACATTGAGTTCTACTTGGATTCTATCCTCTTGGAAATTTATGTGTGTATATATATATATATATATATATATATATATATATATATATATATATATATATATATATATATAGATAGATAGATAGATAGATATAGATACAGATATATATATATATATATATATATATATATATATATATATATATATATATATATATATATATATATATATATATATATATATAGTATTACCCGTTTGGAAAAACCTTAAGTATTTCGGTTTGTCCCATCTTTTACCTCTTTGACCAGATTACCCTGACAATCCGTGTAGGTGAAACCTAGATAGGTTTACCTGGCTCATTAGGTTTATATATATATATATATATATATATATATATATATATATATTGTTCACCTCTTTTGTGGCAAGGTATTGAATTCAAAATGTCGTGAACATGACAACAATGATGAGGAAAATAGTATGTAAATAGTGTAAATAGTTAGAATACTTCATCTCAGAAATAGAGACATAAATCGAGATCTTTCTTTCTTCCTTTCTATCGTTCTTACTCGATCATCTCTCGTTGAAGTTTTCCTAAAATAATTTGGACGAATCCACAAGAATTTGCTAATGAATCTCTCGAGAGAACAGCTAAGGTCTTCAGATGGTACAAATTTTCGAAACATCGGTTTTGATATTATTTTGAATCTTATCCACTATTATTACGTAAAGCCTTCTTTATTTTTGACAATTTCTTTCTTCAAAAATCCGGCTACTTTCTTCACTTCTAGAACAATTATTAGTAATAATTGGCGAAGTAGGTTTGGTTTGGTTTCTTTTGTTTTACAGCATATCAACACCTCAATTGGTTATTTAATGCCGACAACATTTTTATTGCTGGCAATATTTTTTTTAAAATGTATTGCTGGTAATTTTGTTTTTTCAAAAATGAATTGCTGGTGAAAATTTTCCCAAAAAGTATTACTGGTATTAAAACCTATGTTTACGTTTTCATAGTGTTTCGACCCCTTCTGGATGATTAACTACTTACCCATAGCTGGGATCCTGACAGGTGCTACCACCTCAGATCAGGATGGACCTGGTAACACCAGCAATTAAGAGGTAGTTCTATGTTCCTCAAAACCTTCTGATCGAAGGACTTGCTGCCGGATGCAGTTTATCGTCTTACCCGGAACGCGGCGAAGTAGTTCATTGCTTCTCCAGTTCTTGCTACGCAGTAACTACATATTTAAGACATTGTATACTGAGAAAGACAATATTCGGAAAATGAAAAATTGGACCTGGTCTGAACAGTATGCTTAGAGACAGAATACAAACATTATGGAAACGGATTTGTTGTCAACAGTAAATGGAGGAATAATGTACATCGATGTTGGAAACTATCAGACCGTGTGTCTGTAATACAACTCACTGTTCAAGAAAAAACATACGAATGAAATAAACAGAATGAATCCAGAATTCCCAGCTAACAAAAACATGGAATTTTACTTTGAAAAGAATGACTTCAAAAAGTTCAGAGGTCATCCAAAAACCACCATAGTCACAACGCTGAACCGAGATATTCAAAAACAAGGCAGAAAGATTCCACTTTTCCTTTGCAAATGTTTACAATCAGGGAAGAACTATACCAAATCCGCAAACTCGCAAAGCACAGAGAAGGCTGGCAAAATATTGTCGAATCAGTATACAATGTCAATGAAGATGAGAGAACATGTTAATTCATGACCTCAAATCGAAACAGTTTTGATGATGATGATGATGATGATGATGATGATGATGATAATACTGAATTGTTATTGGATGAAGTCAACGTATGATTTTAATGTAATAACATGAAGAGAATATTATGTTGACTGATTCATGAAAAACTATTAATTGTTAACTGATCTTTCAATTTCAGTTGTTTTTCCTCGCAATTTCTTTATTCTTTGATCGTAATCTCGGACCTGAAATCTCGAACCTGAAATCTCGGACCTGAAATATCGACAGGATTTTGTTATTTCTGACCCTAACTGTTTAATATCGAATGAAAGCAAACGAAATTAAGATAAAATAAATATTCATGAAGAAATAAATTATCCGTTGGAAAAATTTGAACCACGACAATGATGGTCACCTGGAAAATGTTAACGTGTCAAGAAAAAAAATCTTGAAATTCGTCATTTAGTTTATGTCAGCTTGTTAAAATGTTTTCTTTTTCAATATTTTACAAGTATGTATTCGGGAATTTTTTCTTCTGATCTATGTGATGAACACATGACCTTTCTATGTATCCTCTGATACAGTATGACCTTTCTATGTATTAAACAGACAAGGAATTCATTTTTTTACAGTAATATTTGCCTTGTACAATACCCGTGGACCACTCGAGGTACAATGTTACGTTAAGAGGTCGTTCATACGGATAAGAGGGCAAGATAACGGTTAAGACTGTAATGATTGGGGAAACATCCTCTAGCGAGTCTGTTTCATGGGGGCAGTGGTTCGCAGAAGGAAGCTGTTTGAGTAGAAGTTACTTCTCTCCGATGGAATACGGATGGTATGTTGGTGGTTTGCTACTATCTAAGTGGCATGGCGGGTCCTAGCCGTGAATGTTACCAAGAAATTTAGTTCGTCCGAGTACTTTCCATGAAAGTAACGATAGAGAAGACAAAGGCTCGTCACATCCCCACCTGTAAGAGAGAGGTTTCGCCAAATACTTTAAGAAAAACTATTTTCTGATACTTTTTAATATGTTGACGACGATCATGGTTCTCCACAACATCCTGCCCATTGTTGCTCTAAGGAATACTTGCAACTCTACAAATCTTTTTGTGGTCCTTCTTTTTACATCGATTTGTTCAAACTTTTTAAGTAGCTGTCTTCGCTGATTTTCTCTTGCTTTCCATGCGTTCTTTTGCGTGTTTTATTCCAACTATATAACTCCCATACATTATTCCGTTTTTAATATATTTGGCATTAACTGCTCCGTTTTTGTTTCTTGTTTACTTATTTAAAACACTTTATTAAAAGAAATTAAAACAGTTTAATTGGATTTAATGTAGTGCCAGAATGGCGTCGAGATGTCATTAATTTAGAGTTGAGTTTGCTGGATGTAGCCTTAAGTTCTATGCTAACAGCTACTTTTCTCTCACGTTTCGCTTGTTAAACTCCCTTCCGGCTCCATGCTTTCCAGGCAACTTTAATCTGTAAAAATTTAAATGCAATCGCTCTCTACTCTCCTCCTGATTACTCTTTTCTCTTCCCGCTCATTATTAATGTTTCTGTTCCCAATTCTTCCACACTCTTGTGTTTTTGTGGTTTTACTGCTTTGCCTGGAGTGAAATCGATTAAGAAAATGATGACCAGAAAGGATTTGCTTGTTTCAAAGTAGAGACGATTCTTCATATAAAGTCTGAAAAAGAAATCATATAATATTAGTGTATATAAATTAAGTTGAAATCATTTCTTTATCTCTGTTCTCAATCATGTCTTCATATAACCTTTCATCGGCGTATTGAGTTTTCTATGATGGAATATTTGCCCCGAAGCTTCACGGAATTCCGATATCAGGAACAACACATCAGTTACCTGCACCTGTGTGATCTCGCGAATTTCTTTTCCTGGACTATGCGATGAATACGTGACCTCCCTTGGATACAGAAGACAGTTGAGTAATGCCGAAAGACATGTGAACGAGACGTTATGATAAAACAAAGAAGGTTAAGAATTTAGTCTGAAGTAAACTTTATACAAGGAAGAAACATTTGGCTTGAAAATGCGATAGTTGTCTTGTTTTTCTTCTTTTTTTGTGGTTCTTGTTTTTACATCCATTTGTCATTCACCCGCTGTTTTCTTCCACTTCTTTGGTGTTTGATGTGTTCTTTTCGTGTGTTAATTTCTCCAAGCATGTTTTCTTCATTTTGTATCCGCAACACTTCAACTGCCTATTTCTAAATATTAAAAATATATATTTTTTTAATTTCCTACTCTCTTTAAACCTTGCTCAGTGTAACGGAAGCGAGCTATGAAGAAATATTTATTCTCCTATTTGTATTTCCGCCATTATGGGCATTATTATATCCATGATTTATAAAACCGTACTTCACGGACGGAATGAAATGGTCGAAAGGAAAGGAAATGACAAATACTCTTTTTTTACACATATTATGTTTTTATATCTTTATATATATATATATATATATATATATATATATATATATATATATATATATATATATAGGTGTGTGTGTGTGTGTGTGTGTGTGTGTGTGTGTGTGTGTGTGTGTGTGTACATATATAAAATACAAACGGCAAATATTTAAACGATACAATACTTAGGGAAGGGATTAAACTTAGGAATATTAAGATTACCATTGTTATCCATTGAAACTGCTCTCCACCAAAAGAAAAGAAGCAAGTCTCCACCGCGGGCCATTTAAAAGATAGTTCGCGCAGCGGATTGGTTGTACAAACATCCAATCGGATGTGCGGAATACGTGGTCTTTCTTCGTCTAATTCTTTAGAAAGGCCAGAGTAGTTGTTAGCTTTTCACTGTGAAGGGCAATCAGGGATTGATCTCCCCTGATTGGGTCGACTTGGTGATGGGGAGTATGATGTTGAAAGACCCGAAACTCCCTGATGAACCAAGTCAAAACATCACTGACGGTCCCCTCGGGCGCCTACTTAAAACCGTATTTTTGAATGAAGTATATATATATATATATAGTCTTAAGATGTGCTATATTTATAGGATAAAGTGCTCAATATTAGAGATAGAGCGTGTGTAAATATAAAAGTGAACATAGTAGTCAACGCTTAGAGGCGGCAGTCTGTTTCATGCTAGACGATTGCATCTAGCATGAAACAGACTGTCGCCTCTAAGTGTTGACTTCTACAGAAAACTATACATATATACAAGTGTCCCACGTGGAGAATAATATATCACATATATCTACACAGCAAAGCTGAGTGTAAGAAGATACAAAAGGGAAGGATCTTATATACAAGATGGAGATATTCTAGTGACTGAAGAAGATATGTTTAGGGTTCCAGATTCAAACGGGTCGGATTCATCTATGTCGCAGGTGAAGACATATTCCTCGAACAGGAAACAGCAAGTCTTGAGTTTTCCCAAATGGAGGACTGTGAGCAGGAATTTCATTCTATATCTAGGAAAAATATATTCCCACAGGGAAACGACACCATGGATTTTTACTCTGCTGGGATGGAGGGCCCGAGCTAAAGAAGGCAAACTTTCGCTTTGACTGATGTAAACGAACTGAATTTGATTGCCGCTTTCTTCACTGTATTGCGTACAGTCACGAAACGGTGCGTCACGTGACCGATGTGACATCTCCACCTAAGGAAAATAAGCTTCTGCTGTATCCCTACATATACCTTTGGTGTCCTCCGTCCATATTATTTTCATTTTTCCTCTTTTGTGACGAAATTATCCAGCATTTTCTGCCACATCGGAGAGCAATGATTCCGTAGTAATCAAGGACCACTTGTTCCTTGACACATTTTTTTAATAATTCCATCCAAAATAAGGCGATAAAATTATTAAGAGGCAAAAGTAAAAGAAACAGAGAAAACATTACTGAGAATAAAAGATAATAAATAAAACCTTACTCAAGGAAACAAAAGATGATAGATTTGTCTTTACATTTTTTCACAAGCGAGAAGTGCGAACGAAGAATGAGAATAAGGTAATATTTAGCAAATTCAACAGTCAATGATATGTCCAAGCTGCCAATGTAGTACTAGGCTTAAATTCATGAATTCGGGGTACGAAATAGGAAAGCTCATAATTAATTTATGAAAATTATCTCTGCATTCTTATATTTCTTTGGTTTATCTGTCATACGGTCGTCTCTCATGACACAACACTCAGACCGAATATTCGCACGCATAAAATTATGTTAGCTCACAGATAGCAAAAGCATTATGGCTGTTTATAAGCGGAGTCTATACAACCGGAAATTGCGGAAGCAGAGAAATAGTTAATAAATCTAAATCACCAAACAGAATTCGAGGCTGTTTATATGCATTTAAAATATAAGGACTTTAGAAAAGGCATGAATCTGATTTTCCCTGTGTTATATATATATATATATATTTAAATACAATGTCAATCGCTATCGACTGTCCTTCTTATTACTCTTTATTCTTCCTGCTCATTATTAATTTTCTGTTCCTTATTTTTCTAACCCCTTGTGCTTTAATGGCTTTATTCCCTTGCATAGAATGATACCGATAAAAAAAATTGCAGTGTTTTTCGCCAGATACCTACGCAAAAATAATCTGTCACTTAGAATGGCGCAATGCTTAACTGAAAAGGTGATTTAATATTTGGCCAGCCAGTCGCCTATCCTTGCCTTGTCGGCAGCAAAAACGCAAAAGAAAAAAACATTTTATTATTGCTACTATCAACTCTGATACAAACCATTCAACGTGTCAAATCGATGCTTTAAACTTCAGTAACTCTATGCGATTCAGACGCGCAGGTTTTGATCACACGTTGCGTAACGCCTTAACCGACGCCGAGTGAAGTTAACTTGAATTGCGTCCGTCTTTCTTCTCATTTGCAAAGAAATCATCTCAACAGAAAAGCCCTGCTTTTATCGTTCACAGTTATCTACCATTGATGTCAGAGTCAGTTACTTAGCTTCCAAATACGTCTAATTTCTTCTCCCAATCTCCGTTTCCAAACTTTCCATGCACAAACTTACGAGCAAGTCTTACCTTCAACATAAAACTTCGTCTATGCGAAACAAAATTCCTTTTCACCATAACCATGTGTTCAATTTATTTTGTCGCCCTAAATTGTACGCCTGATTATGGACACAAGATTATAGTCTACTTGTCATTTAGTGTTTAGGACCAAAACAGGAAAAAAGAGAAGATTACAGAATAAAAATTAATGCTTGTTTTAACTTCTTCCTTGGTACAAATATATGTAAATCGAGAAAAACCAAGGTTTTAATTCTGAGACAGTCCTGGAAGAAATATCTAACAAGTTGAGAGGGCATAATATAACAGTAGTTGATGAAATGGTCGCGTTGTATGGCTATCTCTCGGCTGAAATTGTGTCCTGTGGAGTTCATCGTATGCTGGAAATATGGGCCCCTGTATACAGATGAATAGACACAAAAGACGCACAGAAGAAGTCTAGGCTTATGTTTCTAGCGAAGCCGAAAGTCTATTCTTTATATAAGAGCTTACAGAAAAAGATGAACTTTGCTGAGGATCGTGAAGAAATTTAAAGCTGTTTCTATCCTACTACTTAAACTTTTCTGACGTCTGGTGTCTCATTTATACGATATAATTACAAACCGTAATTAAAAGACAAATATCATCCTAGAATTAAGACTTACACGAGATTATGTTAATAATTCAACTAGCAGGTATCAAACTCATGATGCTAGTAATTTTGATAATAAATTCCGCCCAATACCAGTCTCGAGAGCCATTCAAGTTACCAAGCTGTAGTCAAAATAGTAAACCTGAATATGATGCGTGACATGAATGGAAGAAAAGGTGTTGGGGGGGAGATAATGGGGACAAGATGGAAAGATAATGACCTTTAACCTTTTACCTTTAACTTAACGAAGTTACAATAGAAATGTTCAATGAAAAACTCACACAGGAACCCGTTGTACAAACTGGCAGTTATTGGGAAAATATTATCCGAATCGATTTTTATTCTTTCACGAACCAAACGTGGGTGATTCCACTCAGTGTTAATGGCATGACGTTTCTGAATATTTCTCAGAGGAATATAGATATAGCATTATTTTTCATGGATACTCTTATTTTAAAACAAAAAAACAATCCTTATTTCGTCTACAAGCCTGCGCACTCAGGAAAGTTTCATGTTCCTTTCGGTACGATTCGAACATTTCCAAGAGAAACCACCCTTTGATGCAGCGTGCTTTCACCGCTTGGCTACGGAGATCTTCACCCTCCAACACAGTTCTATTTGCCTTAGTTCACATTCACTTGTTCAGATTTTCTCGAAAGTCATATCTGCTAATTTTCGTATCCATATTTGTATCACTTCAGATGTTATATTTAGTGGATACCCATATTTCAGGAGACGACCTGCTTTTAAGCGCACAGTAAATAGTGTCGGTAAGTGCTCGATAACAATAAATTTTACCTCACCTTTTACTACAACTCTAAGTTCCATGCACCGTGACAAACGTCTGGTACGGGCTGAAAACTCAATCTGTACCAATAATACATAATATTGTATATGTTTTACCACTATTATTAATAAATATATATGTTGACCTAAATATACCATTATATATATATATAATGATATAGTTAAGGCAAAATGTATTTATCGTTATATATATATATATTAAGACATTTTTTATGTTTATACGTTATTTTTATAGATACAAATATTTAAGTAAATGCTCTGTTTATAATAAACAGTATTAACGACATTTACCGGCCTGAATGTCCGAGACATTTTCATAGAATCGAACCTGTGTCTTATAAGGAATCGTCATATAGCTTGACGTGCCTTAACCGATTTGGCCACAGAGGAGCGTTCGGTTAGCAAGGTCGAATTTACTGCCTTTAAACTTCAATCTTCCATGAATCTCTCAGGTACATTCATATCTGCTCAAAGAGTATCCAAATGTAAACAAATGACGTCACACATTATGAAATGAACAAAGTCCGACAATTATTTGAAGACATTTTTATATGTTTATACGTTCTTTTTATAGATACAAATATTCTCCTCTTTGTCTCAATCGGTAAAGCACGTCAGGCTATATGACGGTTCTGTATAGGATACAGGTTTGATTCCTGTCAAAGGACACATATTTTCTATGAAAATATCTCGGGCATTCAGGCCGGTAAATGTCGTTAATACTGTTTATTATAAACAGAACATTTACTTAAATATTTGTATCTATAAAAAGAAGGTATAAACAGAAAAAAAGTGTTTTAAAATAATTGTCGGAATTTGTCCATTTCATAATGTGTGACGTCATACAAATTATATATATATATATATATATATATATATATATATATATATATATATATATATATATATAAAATATAAAAGTGAACATTGAAGTCAACACTCAGAGGCGACAGACTGTTTCATGCTAGACGCAATCATCGGCCACTTATATATTTATTTTTGTTTAACGAGATGAAAACTACCTAATTGCCACCTTTAAGTCAACATCAGAAAGTGAACCTTGTTAGGTGAAGCAAACTAAATCTGGTTTCTAGACAGTGATTTTTAGTGACGAATGAAAATCTACATTGAGGGGATCTGGTGGCTGGACTAGAGATTTGTTTCCTCTTTGGAAATTATAAACAAAACGAACTCAAAAGATTGACGTTGGATTGGAATTCTGGCCTGGTGTAATCTTGTAGGCGGTAAAACTATAGGTCTATTCTAAGCTGATGATAGTTTTAAGATAAATGCAGAGAATTATTTGAAGGTTTTTTTAGCATTATGATTTTTGAATGGAACAGATTAAATTCAAGAAGCTTTAAGCCTAAGAATACATTTTCGCGTGAGAATAATTCTTTATATTCTTCAAAATTACTGTTGCTCACTTTGCCGAAAAAGGTTTTCAAAGACACCAAATTATTAGAATGGCCACGTTTCCATGTGTCAATGCAATTTCCCTGAAACACAACGTCGTAAGCCTATCGCTTAAAGGAAAATATTTCTGAGGAGTTCCACCCATTCAGACCATTTTTATTTCCGATTCATGCTACTGAGCTAACGGTCGTAGAATGAAAAAACGATCTGAGTGTTTTAACATATATGAATTTGTTTTTTTCTAACGGCAGAACCAATGTCAGGTGACAGTATTATTTTTCTTTCTCTTCATGACTCTTATTCGAATATATCCAAAGCCTAAATTATGGAAATCGAAAATACAAAAAAAAGTATCAGATTTTTATAAAGAATATTCGTTCTCGAACCGGAAATGATTGGATGAGATTATATTTTATCGATGACGAGGAAGGAGAAAAGAAATGTGTCTTTAACACAAAACATTTATTACTTGGATATTCCAAAATTTGGGATATATATCTTCACACATAGACATCAACAGCCATCTTATAAAATCGAAGTTAACGGAAAGAATATCCGGTTATTTCTCGATACATTTTGATCTATGCAATATAGATTTCATTTCATAACGTATTTCTGTTGCTTTTTTTTAGTTCAGTAATAAAACCTATTAGTTTGGGGAAAATTTCTGCAGCAATTTTTTTATGATCACTTTGAGAGTTTTCATCTAATATTGATGGTAAAAATAACCACCAATTCTTAAAATATGTTTTCTTCTTTCTTTTCGGTTTGCTTAATATGAAAGTAGGTGAATTTCGTATCGGTTTTACGCGTTTGAAATGAGTTTAGATTAGATTGTATAATGTATGAATCCAAAAAAATCCTTTTTGGCAATAGAAGCGAAGAAAAATATTCGTTCCCTCGATGGATATAAAGTTTTACTTTTCCGATCGAGAAATCTTTCTCTCGGGGATTCTACTCGGTTTAGACAACCATATTCTGTCAATATTGAACTTCAAGTATAAAAGAAAAAAGAACCCTAAGGAAACTGCAGAAGTATTAACAAAATAGTTCAATACAATTCACACTTCAATCATAAAAGACATTCATGGGCTCAGAGAAGTGTCGTAGCTTGGTCAATAGAACTGTTGTAATCTGATTACTACTGGGCTTAATCAAGGAATGTCCCTTTGATCGTCATTGAAGAATAGACTTTCTGTCGAACCTTTCTTGAGTACAATAACCATCAGTGATTAAATGTGGCTTCTCTATAATTATATCCAACTAAAGCGACCATGATTAGCAGACACTGAAAAAGAAGAATACATTAAAAACCATAACTGCGCCTGAATAAGTTATGCTGCTTCTTTGATGGGATATAAAACGTGCCATTCATTGCTAAACCAAAACGAAACAATTAATGTGAAGAAGTATAATCATCAATTGGAAATACTGCACACAAATTTACAGAAAAGACTCCAATCACAGAGTTATGTTAAAGGCGTGTTGCTTCTTCACGTTAATCCAAATCTACATATGACTCCAGTCAGCCAGAGAAAAAAAAATGTAACTTTTGCCTCATCCTCCTCAATCTCCTGGCCTTTGCTCTATCTGGCTATCAGCTTTTCACATCATTCTAACATATTTATAAGGAAAACAACTTATTACTTGTGAATGGATTAAAACTGTTATTTAACTTTTTCGCACCAAAACCTGAAATATTGTAAGCCCGATGGATCAACAATTTTCCAAATAGATATGCTATGGATTATGACGGATTGTCTTGATTATATATATATATATCAATTAAAATCAAATAAGCATTTCTTTATATTCTAACTTAATATTTCTCGAGTAAAAAAATCTATGGATGAATGGAAATCAAGTATATTCATAATCGATAAATGTCATAAACTTTGTGGATTTGGAATGAAATCCAATATCAGGAAATCCCGACCGTTGTTATTTCATCAATAAATCAGGGGCGTGTTTTTATAATTGTTGCTTTGCTTAGCGGCCCTTGAGCTTCTCAAACATATGCGCTTCTCTTATCTTTCGCTTATCAATTTTAATTATCATCACCCTGGACACAACGATATGACAGACTCCAACATTATCTCGTAACAGGTAGATTTTGTTAAATCCTTAACTATTTATGTATATTTTTTGTATGAAATTCCGATAAGGAAAAGTATCATTATAGTACATTATTCGAAATGATTCCTTTATATTAGTTGTTATAGTTACAATGTTTCAAACTTTGTATCGTTCGGTTTTCTTCAGGTACATTTCGATATCCATACTAGGTAAAGTGAATCATATGAATATTTCTGAGATGATGTCGTGTGACCAGGCTTTTGTTAGGTCAATGAAATTACGTATATAGATTTCAATACTTGAACCAAGGATTGAACTCAAATCCGCCTGGTAATTAAACGCACTTCCCCACTTATACCCACCAGATCTTTGCCATATAGAAGGTTAGGGCTTTAATCCTAACGTCTGTTCTTTCCTAATGTAAAGTCTCGCAACGAGTGTTCAATTCTATGATAGGACTATTACAGTAGTGCTCTATTGTCCTTTACTCTCAGTAAACCCTTACGTCTTAGTGACTTTATCATCTTTATTGCAGTGAAATGATTTTTAAAAAGACACTAGTAATTTAATGTTTATTCTAAGTTACTCTTTTCATTGTGGATTGTTGGTTGGTTGATTTTGTTTAGCGCTATATCAACACCTCTATGGGTTATTTAATGCGGAAATCGAAATATTTTGTATGCAACTTTATTTTGGGGGCAATAATAATACAAGTCTTACTAATTAACCCATAGCTGGAGGAGAAGAGGTGGATCCATACGTTTCCCAATGGTATTTGGGCGTAAGTGAATATAACGAATTGGAAATAGGAATTGGAATTCGGTTTTCAGATTAACAATTCGAGGCCATTATTCATTACACCAACTTTACAGCACCTAGCATTCACAAGCGGTCACCCATGTAGGTACTGACCACGTTCGACGTTGCTTCAGTTCCGTGATCTTCGTTGCAATTTATACATTTCCGTAACAACATTTACAAATAAGTTGGGATTATAATATCAATTATTAATAAGTACAACTTTCCAAATTTATCAAGATTTGATTACATTTAAAAAAAATAAACAATCAAAACGAATATTATTAGGTGTTTTTATCAAAGTCTACAACTATAGGTCACTGATAATAATTATATGTACATATGGCCTCGCTGAAATGGATGGAATTTAAAATCGATTATTTGGTATAGTCTCAAGGATACGTTGACGTTGTGTAATGGTTAATGAGTTTATCTCTTTAGACTGATTTGCAGTTGATCCAATCTAGTTCCTTCCTTCCCTCGGTCCTATCTAGTTTCTTCCTACCCTCAGCTTTGTCCCTCGTCTAAGCTACACTTAGTAATCCACTATTTGTACTGCACTTTATAGTCCTTTTCACACTGACCCCATTAGATTTGAATGAACAGCCTCAATGTTTTTTCCGCTCTCATATTATGAAGCCTTTGAATTCAATCATACTGATTGACCGCCATTTCTTCTATTTTCAGAATTCAACAAATTTATTTAAATCCGGTCATATGTGGAACACTTTTACCTTTTGCTTCTCTAGTCAGTTTATTTTCTTCTTTGTTTAATACTACGCTGTAATGATTGATTTGTATTTTTTTAAGGATTACCAACTTTTTGCAGGTTATTTAAAGCCATGATTTATTTTTGGATTGTAGGAACGTTTTGGAGATAATAAGGATTTTCTGCTACACCTACTACTATTTAACCTATAGATGTGGAGAGAAATTGATTCATTGTTCCATGTCGTTATCCATTACACCACTCGCCTATCCAAGCTTACAGTATTTGGTATTACCAAGTGGTCACCCATCTAGGTGTTGACCACGTTCGAAATTTCTGCAGTCCGGTGATCTCTGTTTGGAAACCGTGGTCATTAACTTGTAGCTGTTACTCTAGATGCTAATAAAATCGTTCTACCTCTATCAGATATATTCTATATTTTATGCAGTTGGCAATGTGTTTTTTGCCTGCTGTGTGACAAGAATTGAATTTCAGATACAGCCAGATGGATTTTGGCTTACGAGATATGATTGTCTTGACCACATACAATCGGCAGATTATGAGAACCTGGAGGGAAAACCAGTTAATCATCTATTTCCGTTTTCATTGTGAACTCAAGTTCGCATGATCCATCAGTATGTGTATATCTTCCTGTTGAAGTCAAAATAGGAAGGTGATATCCCAGACAGTTGGTTGGCTTCAGTGTTGCCATTCTTAAAGGAATCTCATTCAAGTATTCTACGTACATACTTGCCATCGCAGTGGGTTATGGCAATCCCATTTCTACGCCCTCCTCGTGATATCGTTTCAGCATGTAATATCGAGTTAGCTATTAAAATGTCATCTTTTCCTATCCATACCAGTCGAATTATCGAACACACGTTCTCACTATCTCTTGACTCACTCACACAGATTCATACATACATCTGGTAATGTTAATTATAATATTAACCATGTCCTTATAAAGAAATATTTGGCATTCACTGACCGTGCGTTTAGACTTGCCACCGATTGAATTTTATTAAATCTTTCACTTAAACAATTTGTCAGTAAAATGGCTTCCTCAATTTCAGTCTATCTTAATTCTGTTTCCGGTATTAATAGAAGTTTTCTCCCTTAGCTTTTGTTGGGAGTAAAGAGCAGTGTCTGCATCTTAAATATGTTATTATTCTTTCTTCAAGTTACAGTGGCACCTATTTTAATTGATGCTGATGTTGAAAATCCTCAAGTCATGTGGTTTCTGTGAGATATGTTTGTAATTTTGTAACGTCAGTCGACGGGGTTCGATTAAGTATAGTCCCCGCTGTGGCCTACATGCATCAATCGCTTTTAGGCATCGATCTGAGAAAGCAATTTTATACAATTTAGATATTTCCGAATGAGTTTCCTGCCATCAAAGTTTCGATCAAGTATTTAAAAACATGACGCCTGTTTTATAGTTAATGTTTTCATTTAGTAGCAACGGCCAGTGTTGGGCGAAACTACTCCTCGCACAAACTATTCTATGTTCAAGTTTTTCTTATCACTTATACTACATTTGTTGTAATTGGTCTATTCACCAATGCATTTGAAGTATTTAGTATTTACTAATTTCACAACCTGTATGTTTATGAACGATTCAGGCTACGCACTACGACTGTTTTTATTCCGATTCCTCTTTATAGTTTCTATTTTGGAATGTTTGATCCTGGTTCCTAAATAAGAATAATTGGTAGAGGATGCTGATTGTTTCTTCTGTTTTGATTTTTTTTTTTTTTCAAGACCATGCTTGTTCCAAGTATGAATGCCTATGTCATCAGCATAGCTCACTTCATCCTCTTTACATTGGCCTCGAGTGGTGTACTCAATTAAAAAAAAGAGCTGAGATATATATCAAAACAAGCATCTCGTTATTCCTTACCGTATATTATCCAATGATTCTGTAGCACCAGTGTACAAGGACTGATGAAGGATTTTCTTCTTTAAGAGCTAATGGATTCCTTTCCCATGAAACCATGTAATCACTGATATTAGAAGACGGTTATAGACAAATGATAGTTTAGAAATGTTTGAACCAATTGGACGCTTTTAAATGATACCCTTATGGATGTCTCGATCTGTCAAGGTTTTTTAAGAACTTGACTAACAAGGTTAATATTTTGTTTTGTGGTGTTGGAAAAAAGCACCCATAGCGCAACGTATCTTGGGATAAATTTTCTTATCTCATATAATAATTTTTTGCAATTCAATCAGACACAAACCTGCGGTAAATGTTCTGGTTTGGTTTTGTTTGGTGTGATTTGATTTGATTTGTTTTACAGCCTATCAAGCTTAATGGGTTATTTAATGCCGACAAGAGTTTTATTCCTGGTAATATTTTTTCAAAAGATGTATTACTGCAAATGTTTTTTCCCCCAAAATATATTGCTTGTCATTTTTTCTCCAAAAATTCATTGCTGGTAATATTTTAACAAAAATAATTTGTTGGTATTAAAACCTATTTTACGCTTTTGGGATTATAATATCAATTATTAATAAGTACAACTTTCCACATTTATCAAGATTTGATTACATTTAAAAAAATTAAACAATCAAAACGAATATTATTAGGTGTTTTTATCAAAGTCTACAACTATAGGTCACTGATAATAATTATATGTACATATGGCCTCGCTGAAATGGATGGTATTTAAAATCGATTATTTGGTATAGTCTCAAGGATACGTTGACGTTGTGTAATGGTTAATGAGTTTATCTCTTTAGACTGATTTGCAGTTGATCCAATCGAGTTCCTTCCTTCCCTCGGTCCTATCTAGTTTCTTCCTACCCTCAGCTTTGTCCCTCGTCTAAGCTACACTTAGTAATCCACTATTTGTACTGCACTTTATAGTCCTTTTCACACTGACCCCATTAGATTTGAATGAACAGCCTCAATTTTTTTCCGCTCTCATATTATGAAGCCTTTGAATTCAATCATACTGATTGACCGCCATTTCTTCTATTTTCAGAATTCAACAAATGTATTTAAATCCAGTCAGATGTGGAACACTTTTACCTTTTGCTTCTCTAGGAAATTTAATTTTCTTCTTTAGATTATTATCACGCTGTAATGATTGATTTGTATTTTTTAAAGGATTGCCAACTTTTTGCAGGTTATTTAAAGCCAGGGTTTATTTTTGGATTGTAGGAACTTTTTGGAGATAATAAGGATTTTCTGCTACACCTACTACTATTTAACCTATAGCTGACGAGAGAAATTGATTCATATCTTTTCTCAAGGGTATTTCGGCGTATTTGAATATAATGAACCCAACTAGAATGCGAACTCGTCTCTCCGATACATTGTTCCATGTCGTTATCCATTACACCACTCGCATATCCAAGCTTACAGTATTTGGTATTGCCAAATAGTCACCCATCTTGATGTTGACCAGGTTTGACGTTGCTTAACTTCGGCACGTAGCTCTTCTTTCCAAATGTTTCAAAGCAAGATTTTTTCTTTCACTATTTTGACATAATGTTTGGCATCTATGATTCCATCGATGCAATGCAGTTCCTCAGTGTCATTGCAGCTCATACAACCCAAATATGACGCTTCTCGCTCCAGGCTTGAAGATTTTTCTTTCTACACTTCTACATGTTGAATGCTATCACACTCAAATAGGTTCACTTTTGTGTCATCCGGACAAAGCATGTTATCCAAAAACTGAATTTATTTATTTTACTTTTTATTTTTTTATTTTTTTTTATTTATTTGTTTTATTTTTTGCAAACTTTCAACTAGCCTGTTTTACCAATGTTATATGTGTCATCATTCCACAGACATGCGTGTTACGTATGTTACACGTGACATCATTCCATTTGACATGTGTGTTAGGTATTTTATAAGCGTGATCATTCCAAAAACGTTATTTGTGTTACATGCGCCATCATTCCATAGACATGTGTGTTACTGATGTTACATACGTCGTCATTTCATAGACATGTGTGTTTCTTATATTACATGCGGCACCATTCCATAGATACTGTTACTTATTTAAATGTGTCATTATTCAATAGTCATGCATGTTACTTATGTTACATGCGTCATCATTCCACAGACATGCGTGTTACATGATCACGTTACGTGGAAAGTTTAATCGGCCAACTGGGCTCAAATTCTCAGGTACTTACTGAATAAGATCATGAACCCGTCTTTCATTCCTCTGTCCGTGGCTTAAGTAGCAGTGTAGACTGGGCTCTCTAGCCTTGGGTGGCACTATTTAAAAAAACGGCAAATCTGAATTCAAAACGAACCTGAAAGGAATGGTCTACGACAGGATATTTTAATCTAGACACGCTTACTTTTGCTATGACTACAAAGCATGCGTTACACTTAAGAATATAATGGCTTACCTTACTCGAGATAATGATGGTTATAATTACCCATTAGTTCTTTTCCTAAATAACACTTGTCAAATTATAGGTGCGTGTTATATGCCAGTGCGTGTTATATTCCAGTGCGTGTTATATGATGTGGAATACAAAAACCATTTAAAGACATAACAGAGTCTGAGATAAACAGAATTGAAAGTAACGCGTCTCCCTTACAAAGTGCAATGAAAACAATTTTCATAAGGAACAGCGTAACTCTGGCTGCGACGTCGGAGTTTTAACTAACAAAAGTCAGTATTTCGATCGCTCAGTTCGAAGAATTAGCGCAGAAAACTCTTTCTCTGCCCAAATCTTCCTATATTTAGCAAGGTAACTATCCAGACTAAGCTTAGGAAACATCAAAGAAAACAGACGTTAGCCATGATTTGTGCGTCTGCACATAAGCCTGAAAGAATAAAGTTGGTCTTTCTTTTGATAATAACATAATCGAAGGATTTTAAGCTCCAATTCACATTTCGTACGAACAAATATAGAATCAAGGTCTTATATTTGCAATAAAAAAAACAATAGAAATGTAAGAAAAGAAAAAACAACTAAAAAGTTTCCATCATGGGCAATGCTTCCTACATTTTACTTAAGCCCATCGAGTGCTCTCTTCTTTTTAAAAACAAAAACTCGTATTCTGGATGCAAAATAACAAAATAGGTACGGACCATATCAGCAAAGTAATAAGAAACTGGGGCAAAACTCTGCAGAAGAGTACTTAACTGTTATATAATGCCAGTTCTATTATGTGGCAGTGAATGGTGGACCGTGTCCTCACGGATGTAGAATTGGCTTGATGTAACAAAAATGTCATTTTGCAGGGGGAGGGGTATATCATGGATCGAGCACTTGTGCAACGATGAAGTTTTAGAGAACATGGAAACAAAGAGTATACTTATATTATTCGGACTATTGTCCTCGTCTTTGTCGCCATATTCATTACATCGTTTCGGTCGTTGTACGCTCCGGCCTTCTTCAGGTGGTTGGAATGTCGAACTGAACCCTTCATTTCGCTCGCGGGGGTAGACTGTTCTAGTTCCACGTGCCATATCTAATGGATGTCATTTATCAGTTATTTCCTGTTAATTCCCCTCTCCAAGTTCTCCACCGCCTTAACCAGGTATTGAACTAACACACTTTGGGTCCGATCACTGGATCTAACTAACGCCTTTATCCACTGTTCCATGTGTCCTTGGGAAAACAAGGCCGAAACGTTGTAATAAAAATAGCGCCAAAGATGAGGACAATATTCCAAGTAATGTAAATAGTGTACATAATACCTCATCTCAGAAATATAGACAGATACTGAAAGGTCGAAACGTTGTAATAAATATGACAATAAATGTAAATAATGGGAAACAATTTGTAAATAAATGTTAGGGTTGCTTCCCTTATATCATTGAACCATTAGCAGAATTAATAAAGTAAGAAAATAAATAAAGTTTAATTCAATTTGGGCTTAATTGAATTAGTTTTCCCCGGGTTCATGGAATAAAACATTCGACCGAATGTTGACCAGACATGAGCGAAACAACACATGTTAACAATATAATATTTTAATTAACAAGAATATATAGCAACGACAATAAAAGACAATAGATTAGCAATGAGCTGTTATATCTGATTAACGTTGCGAGAAGAGGAGCAATAACGAATGCAGTGTTTAACATATGCACGGGATATGATATTAGTCATCTAATATTACATATGGAAAGGTGTCTGCGTGAACATAAAATTATTGTGTTTGCATCTTATAATAATATCGGGGATTTGGGTTATGAAAACTTATCTGATATTTGTGTTTTAGCAGACAATTTCGATAACAGTCTCTTTTCTCATTCCTTCTTGTCAATGACTGGGAATTATGTTCTCGACTTGGATCGCGTTTTCTGCCTTGTATTGATGTTCAGGATTTCTTCTTAAGGCGACGATCTTTGAGTAGCTAAGGCCAACTGCATTTGACACTTTTCACACTCTTGGCACTTGAATCTTTGGTCTGCTTCTCTGCCTCTGGGAATGTATGGTCTCAGCATATATTTGGCGTGACTTCTCGTCAGTGGTCTTGGCCTGCAACTGAACTTCTTAAAATTCTCATCTGCGTCTTTCCTTTTTGGCGCCTAATTTTCTCGTTTGCTGATTGGCCGCTTTTGACCAATCGCATTGTCGCTTTCACGTGCCGTCTTGCTGGGTCCGAATCTATTTTTATCATTCGCCTACGCGTGTTTCTATGCGTGTTGAATTTGGGTCATGTTGTGGGAAGGGGATGAGGGTTATATAAGTTGGCTTGCATTCGTCACACCGCGTGACTATTACATTTTCTTTTTTACACTATTGCTTACCCAATAAAAGGCTCAAAGGTCACTCAATATAGAGAGATGCTGAATTATACTGTTTATAGACATAAGACAAGTGCACATTATGAGAATATGTAGGCTAGATAGCTAATTAGACTTTAAGGTGTTAAGCTTGTAATTATCGGGGTAGCATCCCCTTGCGAATCTGTTCCACAAAGTAGCAGTTATTTTTAAGGAGCTGTCCGAATGGAATTTCTTACTTACCAATGGAATGAAAAGGGAATTATGATGATTCGATCCTATCTATTTATTTATCTATCTCAATGTGTTAATATATATCGATCTATCCACTATGTCTGTTCATATCTATCTAT
>OZ038486.1:91151471-91163971 GCA_964036315.1 Acanthosepion esculentum | reverse complement strand
ATGCTTACACATTCTAATTCCTGAAGGTTTTTTGGTGATTGTCGATTTATTTGAACTTTTAATTCTTGCCATAGATTTTCAATAGGATTCAAGTCAGAACTTATTAAAGGCTATGGCTATTTCTGAAGCCATGCTGTCACTCATGTAGATGTATGTTTGGGATAATTATCTTGCTGGAAAATAAATCGCCGACCTAGATGAAGATTTTGTACTGATAGTTGTAGATTTTTATCCAGATTTTTATCCAGATTTTGGCAGAGTCTGCATATTTCATTATTTCTCTTATTTCAATTAATTGACCGGTCTCCCTTGTGCTAAAACAACCCCAAAACATCATAGAGCCGCTTCCATGTTTTAATTTTTCCACTGTTCTTTAGGAGGAAAGCCTCACCTTCCTTGCGCCAAATCTTCTGTACATCATTATGTTCAAAAAGCTCAATTTTTGTTTCATCTCTCCATAGTAATCGTTTCCCAAAAGCAATTTGCTTTGTCTAGAACGTTTTGGCAAAATTAAACCGAGTAACAATGTGACATGGTCTGTGAAGAAGGGTTTGACGTGGTCGATTTCCGTACAACCCATTTCTATTTAAACAACGTTGTATTGTGCGAGTACTTACGCTGATACCCATCGTATTCAAAGTTTTAGCGATGTCTTTCAAAACAATTCTTGGGTTTATATTAAAATCCCGACACAGTATTCGTGCAGTTCTCGGTGATAATTTGGGTTTTCTTCCACGCCCAGGCAATTCTCTGTCGTGCCAGACTGTTTAAACTTCTTTATAACGAACTGTACCGTAGATCTAGGGATAGCTAACCGGCTTTTCTTTCTATCTTCTTTCTATCTCTTTCTATCTCTCAATCTGTTTCTTTCTTCCTATCACTCTCTTTCTCCCTTTCTATCTCCCAATCTCTTTCTTTCTTTCCATCTTTCAATTTCTTTCTTTCTATCTCTTTATCTCGATTTGTTCATATGTATCTATCGCGATTTGTTTCTTTCTTTCTTTCTTTCTTCCTTCCTATCTATCTATCTATATCATTCTGCTCATATCTGTCTATATGTCTTTTTAACCATTTATCTCGTTTCTTCCCACCCTCGAAATACAAAAATGTCTGCTGCCACCAAGCCTGTATATTATGCTCTGTAAAATATCGTTTAATGTTTTTTTTCCTTTTATTAATTTCTATAACCCGTGACTCTTTCAGTGCTTCTCTTTTTATCTAAGAACTTATAAAAATCTCATATTTTATAAATAAACACGCGCGTATATCTTTATTCACTGTAAATATTTTCAAAAAATTTCTTATCTGTTCCTGAGTAGAATTCGATAAACGAAACCTACTTACGAATGTGTTATAATGCATTTTCCAATTTCTTGAAATTTCTCCCGCTATTACTGTAAATCTTATTCGTGCCATAATAAAACAAAGTAACAGACTCAAAGACTTACTTATAAATTTTATATATTTTTAATTCCAAAGATAACCGTTTGAACACATATTTCTTCATAATATTAATACTGGTGGCTAGTATTAATATAAGATCTTCCTTCGATACAGAACATTGAGAAAACCCGTGGAAAAACATTACATATTACCCATCTATGCTAAAAGCCCTTGTTCGAAGATCAATAAATAACACAATTTCGAATGCTGATGTTGTAGTCTCAATTCTTGGAAGATTAGCCTAAAGGCTCTGACCCCTGGTAGGCTATTTTCAGTGGCGACAACAACGGCAGTATTTCGATGCAATTGGGTAATTTTAGAACCATCCGCGCATAATTAGGCCTGGATTCCTCCATTTAAAAAAAAACATCAACTACATTTTTTCAGTGGTAACTAGGTCTAAATATATTGTCTGCACCGTTGAGAAAATCCATTAAAACATCCAGCGTTTCTCAGACGTTGCGAGCTTCTCTTTGTATTTTTCATGTTGCTAAGACAAATGGTTTCTTCATTCGTTACGTGGAATCCCCGAGAAAATAAAAACGTCTCATCTATCTGCACAATGACGAGAGAAATTTGTTAATTATTAAACGCTATAAATATATATATATATTTATGTAAAAATAAAAATATCAATAAGAACACCGGATTATATATCTTACTGTTCTTTCTTTTTATTATTATATATATATATATATATATATATATATATATATATATATATATATATATATATGTATTATAATTAAAAGAAAGAAAATATATATATATATATATATATATATATATATATATATATATATATATATATATTTATATATATATATATATATATATATATATAGTTTAGCGTGAGGTATATATAGCGAGAGCTCTGTGTGTGTGTGTGTGTGTGTGTGTGTGTGTGTGTGTGTGTGTGTGTGTGTGTGTGTGTGTGTGTGTGTGTGTGTGTGAATCTCTGTGGAGATGATTCCAGCGTGCGACTTCTTAATGAGTAATGATTGAAATCCATGTGAGGAATACTGAGTAAAGGGAACACGTTTCTCTCCGTCGGTGGTCGTGCTAGAAGGTAATCACTAGTTAAACGTGATCGAGGGCTTCAGCGCACTGACCATGTTCAACTACTGCTCACTCTCCATTTGAGAAAACTCTGGAATTATGATCTCTCCTTGGGAAGCTGTAACTAAGGTCCACTTATAGTTTCAGTATCGTGTGAGCTAAAGAAACACAAATGCGTCTGAGTAAATGACTTCAACGGGGATTAAATATCCCCACCCTATCAGAATGAGTAGGACAAAATAAGCTAGGAAAACTATCACATATGAGTAAATAATATATTGTTTAAAATTTGCTACATTCGTATAGGAAAAGAACGAATGTTTCAAGAAAGAAAGAAAATACAGAATTCATAAATGTCTGTCTCTGGTTTATTGTTGATCATTTCATTAAGATTATCCTTAAAATTTTGCGTATGTAGATATGTGTTTATGCACGTGCACAACCGCACGTTTGTGTTTGTATGTGCATCCATGTGCTTGTGCGTCGTGTTTCTGTTAACTTTATTGTGCCTTTCATGGAGGGTCTGTGTTAAATGTATATACCTTTTTTAGTGTGTTGTGTTTTTTCACTTTACTTAATACTTGTGTTTAGTTATGTGAAAGAAAAGTATTTTGTTGTTGATGTTTTTAAACCATTTAATTGTTTCTTTTGTACAGGTGTGTGTTTATGTACACGTCTACGTATGCTCACACATGTACACACGCACACACACAAGCACACACGCACATACCCACCCACACGTGTATGTTTGTGTTTGCGTTTGTGCGTGTTAGTGTTAACAGAACTGCGCGTCTAATTGGGTGTTTGTGTTTGTTTATGTGTTAACTGTGTATAGAATAGTGTATGTGTATATATATATATATATATATATATATATATATATATATATATATATATATATATATATGACCTTATGTACATATAACCGTATATACAGTGCTGTTCGATAAAAGTGACTCACCTGATATTTTTTACTTAAAAATTTTTTCGCCTATTGTGTTTGGGGTCAAACTAATTTTTAATCTTACTAATATAAAGACCCATTCCCGACTACCTAGTAAAAAAGTTTACTCACCCTAAGGTATTCTACTGATAATTATAATTTTGGATATAAATGAGATTTAGGGAAAAACTCTGTGCCAAAAAAGTGACTCACTTATTTCCTGCAACTAGTAATCAATAGAAACATAACCAAACAGCTGTAAATAAAGAATAATAGAGGTATAATTTATTTAAAATAGGTAATATAGTTCGAAATATTTAATAATCTATGGGTCCTCCTTTATTTTGAATAACCTTTTCAACCCTTTTTGGCATTGACTTGATTAGGTTCTGGTAAATCTCATCTCCAAGCATTGAATTCCATTCGGATATGAAATTCACAATCAAATCCTCTTTGTTGCTCAACTGCTTTCTCAAGAGCCTGTACTTTATAATGCTCCATGAGTTTTCTATGGGGTTGAGGTCAGGAGATTGGGGCGGCCATGTCATAACACTCACCTGCTTCTCATCAAAGTATTCCTTCATCAATTTTGATTTGTGACAGGGAGCATTATCCTGCATAAAAATGAACTTGGTGGGGTCAATTTGCACCCTTTCAGCAGAAGGGAGCAGACAAGGTGAGGGTCTTTTCAATAGGTTTTAAGAAACCAGTTCCATGAAAAGAAAAGCATCCCCAGAACATTATACTGAACGGATGCTTGACAGTACTTACTGCTAAATTCAAAGAGCTTTCAAAGCTTCTTCTTCGGATTTTAGATCGCTTATCCTTTGAATTTAGCTCAAATTTCGTCTCATCGGAGAAGAGAACATTTAGTAAAAAATCAGGTGAGCCACTTTTATCGAACAGCACTGTATATATATAATCTGATATATATATAATCGTATATATATAAATGATTGTATACAAATATATATATATATATATATATATATATATATATATATATATAATGTTATATATATATATTATGAAATAGACAAAGTTCGACAATTATTTTAAGACATTTTTATGTTTATACATTCTTTTTATAGATACAAATATTTAAGTAAATGCTCTATTTTATAATAAACAGTATTAAACAAAATTTACCGGCTTGAATGTCCGAGAAATTTTCATAGAAAATTTTCGTCCTCCGACAGAAATCGAACCTGTATCCTATACGGAACCGTCATATAGCCTGACGTGCCTTAGCCGTTTCGGCCACAGAGGAGCGTTCGGTTAGCAAGGTCGATTTTACTGTCTTTAACCTTTAATCTTCCATGACTCTCACGTTCACTCATATGTGCTCATGGCGTATCAAATGTAAACAAATGACATCACACATTATGAAATGGACAATGTCCGACAATTATTTTAAGAAATGTTTATGTTTATACATTCTTTTTATAGATACAAATATTTAAGCAAATGCTTTGTTTATAATAAACAGTATTAAACAACATTTACCGGCCTGAATGTCCGAGAAATGTTCATAGAAAATTTTCGTCCTCCGACAGGAATCGAACCTGTATCCTATACGGAACCGTCTTAAAGCCTGACGTGCCTTAACCGTTTCAGCCACAGACCTTGCTAACCGAACGCTCCTCTGTGGCCGACAATGTCATCAGTAGTTATTTTTAGATAAAAAGTACAAACAAAACATTCTGTAATTGATATTCGTGCAAGAACGTTTTCATCATGGCAAGAAGTAATGAGTTGACAAATTCACAAAAAACTTATTGTTAATCTGTGGAAAGAAAGTAAAAGTTACAAGAAAATCTCAAACATCCTGAATATTCCATTTACTACCATCAGGTAATTCATTTGAAGGTATAAAAAAAACTTAAAACTTATGAAAACTAAAGAACATGTGCTCCACGGAAGATTTCTGCAAAGTTTTCGTGGAAATGAATGCATGAATTTAAACTAAAACCAATGGTTACTCGTCAAGTATTGCAGGATGAGTTGCTTTTATCAGGAAGTTGTCACCAAACAGACAATAAGCAATGAAATTCATAGGAACAATCTAAAGTCACACCCACCCGGAAAACTAGACATCTATTGAAAAGACACGGAGATAGCAGGTTGAAAATCGTTTGTGGACATAAAGATAAGCAAACATCGTATTGGGAAAGAGTATAATGGCGAGACGAAACCAAAATTGAGTTGTCTGGACGTCATTCTAGAAATCAAGTATGTCAATGCCTTCAAACAAAAAAACATATCTCTAACAGTAAAATTTGGTGGGGAATGTTTTTCTGCAAAAGATACTGGCAACATATCAGTAATAGATGGTCAAATAAATGCCGCAGCTTGTAAAAATATTTTGAAAGCAAATTTAAAGATTTCGCTTGATAATCTTGAACTTTTTCCTGGTTGGATCTCCAACATGATAATGATCCTAAGCACACTGCAAAATCTACAAATAAATGGCTTGAGGAAAATAATGTAAATATCCTGAAATGGCCAAGTTAGTCCCCAGATTTAAACCCAATTTAGAAGATATAAATATATATTAAAAAGAAAAAACTGCAAACACCTTTGGTTGGAATGTGGATTTTTTTTAAATATATATTATGATTTATTTTCCATAATTTAACGCGTGTTTCAGGTCTCGCGACTTTCTTCAGGCAAAACGTTGATATTTCAACATATTATTAAAATGAATTTTCCTCATGTTTTCGAAACTATACATTCTGGACCTGAAGAAGGTCGTGAGACTCGAAACCCGTGTTGCAAAATTACGGAAAATAAAGGATAATATATATTTTTTCAAAAATCCACATTACAACCAAAAACATTTGCGGTTTCTCTCTTCTTTTTAATATACACACATTTCTCTCGTTGGAACTACTATAACCTCTTCCCACACACACAAACACAAACACACACGCACAAATATATATATATATATATATATATATATATATATATATATATATATATATATATATATATTCGTTTGAGTATTGATATGTATTTGTGGGCACATATGTTGACAAGAAAAGTGTTGGAGGAGATTTGCCAGAAAACCACAGACGCGGGGTCTGCCAAATTTCCACCAGAAGTTGATTCCTCTCACACCCCTTCCTGAAATTTTGCTTTAATAATCTTTTTCAATATGACGTCATCTGATGTTTCGGTTTCAGTACTTTGCCAGCTCTCTTGGGGAATGGTTAATATAAATTATTATCTTCGAGATTTACGCCCGTCTAAAAGAATTGTCCAAAGATTTATTTTGTCGTTAAGAATGCCATTCTCTTCCTCGTACGTACATATCGCTTTTTCTCTATATCTACCCATTCCTTTCCCTCGCTTTCTCCCCAACAATCACTACTCCACCTTCCTCTCTATTCCTCGCTCTCTCCCTCACCTATTTCCATCTCTCCAATTCTCTTTTACTGTATCTTACTTAATCTATTGCCTTTCTCCGTTCCTTGATTACTCTTTCAGATTTATTCTCTTGTCCTATCAGAAACTGAGATTAGATAGATAGATAGATAGATAGATAGATAGATAGATAGATAGATAGATAGATAGATAGATAGATAGATAGATTGGTATGAACAAACTGTAATTAAATATATAAACAGATAAATAGATATGAACAAACTATCATTAGATAGATAGATAGATAGATAGATAGATATTGAACAGACTGAGATAGATAGATAGATAGATAGATAGATAGATAGATAGATAGATAGATAGATAGATAGATATTGAACAGACTGAGATAGATAGATAGATAGATAGATAGATAGATAGATAGATAGATAGATAGATAATCACTATTTTTTACAAGGTTGTTGAGCTCTGGCATATACTGTATCTTCCCATACATCATGATAAAACTTGCTGATTGCTATCCCAGATTCTAATGCGTGAAACACCATGTTGAAGTTTTATTCAGAAGAGAGATCCGATGAAGATTCTGTCGAAAATCGGTTACATTGTGTCCTTGTAATTTCCGACTGCCCTCTTTTAATAAAAGCTTAAATATACATTTCTGTTATTATACTGAGAAAATAATCTTCGAAAAATATTTTTCCATCTTCCAGAAATCAATAAGCTTTCAGCGAAGGGAAAAAGCCTGTTGCCTTATTAAATTTTAGCCAGATGTAAATCAGTTCCTAGCGTCTGAAATATGTGTGCATACCCACTCAAGTCACCAACATGTGATAAGCTGAGATATTATTTAACCGTATGTCAATTTGGTATCTTCTGTATTCATAGTTAGGCTAAGGAATAAAACCAGAAATAATATCAAGACATATGCCATATCCACGTAATACCTTCAGTTCAAAACTTATATTTGAAACTAATTATAGCGTTAAGAATTAAAGTATTTATTGATTCTGGAGTCATTGTGTATATTACAATTACTTTAGTCCCTAGCCAAGCATATGGCCTCACATATACACAGACAAGGATTCATTTATAACAATATACATAGGATAATTACTGCACTATCCTGACTCGACGCTACAAACATCTGTCGGTCAGTCGCAATCTGTTTACATACATCTCCAAGATATTATGTATCCGATTCTTTCCATATGTAATTATTATCGATGGCGGACATTGCATGAAATATCTTGCAGGCCTTATCGTTTAGCTGTAATCACAGCGTTCATAATTGAATTCTTCCTTACAAATGTAAAATAGCCCGGATGTGTGGAACAGATTATTGCTTTGAAAATTTTATATCCGTCCAATTCGGATTTGAATTGCATGAGAACGTGAAGTTTTCTTCTCCAGGATTGAGATTTTACAGCGTGTGAATTTCTGGTTGTCCCTCTCCAACGGCTCTGTTATTTGATATCATCTTCGCTCGTTCAATTTATTGATAGGTTGTCATACTTTCGTTCATGTAATAAACTTCATATCAACAATAAACTGCTTTTTTTTTAATCGACAATTATTACTATTTCCTTGTTAATAACAATTTTGTGACGTATTTGATTTCGATATAATCATACAAAACATTAAAAGACAAAAATCATCACGCGTTTTTTTGTTTTGGTTATAATTAAACTTGTTTCTTTTATTCACCTTAAGCTGAATTCCGTTTTGTACATTTACTGTAATTATGAACGTCAACTTTTCCCGTTACCCATTAAGTTGTCGGTGTGCCATATTGTGTATTTCCTTTTCATGGCATCTCTCAGAGTAATGAGATTATTTTTATGATTTATATCTTCTCTCCAAGTAAAATGTGACACGTGGGAATGGGTAACAGACTACCAGAAATCTAAAAGTTATTTTGTGGTTACCCATGTTTGTGTAGACGTCCTCTTTTTATGAACAGTATAAGTGACATCTACAGGTTTGCGTATTCGAGGAACTTAATAAAAAAAACAAATGATCCCAGGAGTGAAAATTCTCTTTATTAATAAATAATGTCGGATAAGAAATCCATTGATATCTAATAAGTTTCAAAATTCCAGAAACAAAACTAGATCCTTGACCATTTCTCGAAAGCCTAATATAAATGTCTTTTACAAGGTTAGTCGTTTTCAACTGTTCTACTGTTTTACTAATAGTCCAGTGATAAGTTTATTCGGGCCTTTCTCAAAGACTTTAATTTGAAGTGAACGAAAATTACGCTAGTCGGAGTTTGAACTCGTTCCGCCAATTCCATTCAGTCAGTTATGTGCCATGCGGGATACACGTTTAGGCGATGATGTATTTTTCGATACATGACTGACGAGTCAGATTTTTCCCACATTTCTTTCTGCAGTAGATCAGTTGCCATCAACGGCTATAGAACCCGGTCTGTCCTGCTATTTACTCGCAGCTGCGGGAGAAGAGAATTCATACTTTTCCCAAGGGAATGTAATGGATTCGAACTCGACTCGTGAATCCTTATTCTGTCGACTGCGCCTTTAACGTCCAGATTAAACGAATTATATTTCACGCCTTTTGTTTTTTTATTTGATGTTTTTCTCCACGTTTTGAGTCACCGTTTTTTAAAAGAATCTCATCAGGAATTGTCTTCGTCGTTTCAATAGATGATTAATATTGCTGCTGCTGTTTAGATATAATTATCCATCCCACAAAATGTTTAATATCTAAAGATTCACTAAAGTAATAGTTGTAGCATACCTACAGACGATAATGGGTATGTCCCAATTCACATAAATACAGTAGTAAATACTGTATGTTGGTCTGCAGTTCGAAATTTGTCTCCAGCTGTGCTGGTCAAACTCTACCTCCAGGCAGAGAGGATCCATAGTCGAAAGGCCGAGTCTCGTCTCGGGAAACAGCTACCCGACCCCGTTTTAGACGGGGTCAACGGGGAATTTTTGGGCGGGCCTAAGGACTCGGATACCCCACATTAAATTCGGCCTTGTGCTACATCTGACTGCCTGGGGCGGGTGGTAGATACCCTGCAGTTGGAGATTCATTGTGGAATTCACTTGACTCACTTCTATCAGCTGACTACTTCTTCTACGCGCCACTGGCGAATCTTATATGTGTTGTTCTTGTCCTAAGTATTATTGTTCATTACCAACCTTCGTTGGATTATTCTATTCAGTAACCTTCACTAGGTTACATCTCTAATTGAGTTTTTCCAGGTTTTCAGATAAGACGTTTAGCTATATTGACACCATTTGTTGCAAGAATCACTGAAAACCGTTTGAATTATTCAGCTAAAAAGAGATCAGGTTAAAATGTGGTTTCTTGACAGTAATTCTGCTACATAGGCCAGCTCCACAGAGTCTCTTCTCCTCACGGTGGATGTTGACACATTGTTTTCACGCAAATGGTTTAGTTGTGCAGTGATGATTGATGCAGTCAGCTTTCTCGCACGGAAGTTGGTGATGCTGATGAAATTGTCCTCTGCTCTTGTTGCTTTTGGTCAACCAGCCCGAATTTCGCTCTTGTTTTGTCCTGTTTGCTGATGTCTCCTAACAGTATAATCCACTGTTTGGTTTTTAAAATTCATCAGGTTGAATATCCTTCTTTTTTTTTTAAAGTAATGATCTCTTGTCATTGTTCAAGTGGAAGCTCACGTGTTTTGGGTATTTTGCTGAGAAAAATGTTTTGATCTGGAAGAAAGTTGCAAAATTTGGGTTTTAATTTAAACAAATTAAAATAACAGATTTCACTACTGGGCAAGGTACATTGGCAGCATAGGTAAAAAGGTAGGATTAGCAAAGCAGTAAATTCAACACTGTATAGTCTAATGTGAGTTCGAGTGGGGTGGCAATAAGTAACTTTTGGAAAACGTTTTATTCATGTTCAGTAGTAAAGACGAAAAAAACCTTCAAATCAGTTTTTCAAAAAATACCTGGTTATACTAAGGTCAAAGTTGGTGATGAAGACTTGTATTTAGTATAATAAATAAAACCAGTGTGGTGCTTAACTTATATATATATATATATATATATATATATATATATATATATATATATATATATATATATATATATATATATATATATATATATATATATACCCTCTCTCGTAGGTTGATCACTATGGAAGAAAGGGAATTCGTCAGCTGCTGCTAATTAACGCTAAAATCTTTTCGCTATGAATTGAGCACTCTGGTAACCGGGAATGCTTATATCTCGTATATAATGCTTTAAAAATTCCCTTTCCCCCGTAACATTTGTTGATAGCCTGTGAGATAGTGAGAGATTCCGACTTATGTCAAATCAGTCGGGTTTCGATCCCAGCTTGATATAATCGCATGTCTAGCTACACTGAGGAGCTGTGATATAACCGAAACAATCTGTCTGTGGATGAATATATATATATATATATATATATATATATATATATATATATATATGATAGGACCTTCGGACTCCTCTAGGCTGTGTAATGGTTAGCAAGCTTCTCTCGCTAGAACAATTATGACTGAGTAGTGAGTTTGATCCTCACTGGGTGATCCATACTTTCGGCCTTGTGCCACATCTAAGCTACGCTTGGAAAATCACTACAATAGGATTTCAACAAAATACGAAGCCTAAAGGCTAAAATGAAATTTTAAAAATGAAAAATCCATCATGAAGTATTAATTTCAAGCTAATAGATTAAATTTTAATATTTCTAATAATCAAAATGCTTTGCTGTATTTCAAGAACTCATTCAAAATTAATTTAAATTTTCTGGAAATTTTTTTGCCAAAAAAAAGTCGTCTTTTATCGCAATGTAATTCTCTTTATTAAAAAAATCTTTTGAAAATAAAATATACATTTCTGAAACTTTATTTTAGGGATATTAGCTGATTTAAAGTATAAGTCTGATTTGAAATAAATATTATTTACTTTAAGTTTAAAATAACACAGAAATGCATTAAAAAACTAGATGAGTTTTTAACAGATATTAGACACTTTTCTATGACTGATAAGTGACGAAGAGGATATTGTTCTACGGAGACTTTATTTGTAAAATATAATTTAAGAAAATAACGTGAGCGCCTTTTTCATATAATGTTTAAGTACTCAGTAATCAGGAAAAATGTTGGAAAATATTCTCCGTAATCTAATTTTAGGAATGTCGGCATTAAATTTACTCTACTCATCGCTCTTTGTAATAATGTTGTGTATGACATCATCAGGTATGAAAATATATCTGTATACACAGATGAAAGCTTGTCCTTATGCAACAGGAATTTATAAACAGGGATCATAACATTCATCTACAGGTTCGGGGTTAATGACATTTATTAAATTTGTTTGCGAAGATATATTCTCGCCATTTATATCATTAACTTCAATATCTGTTTTTTTGTATGAATGATTCATGTAATGTAAATTGAACTGCGCCATATACTTGATATATATATATATATATATATATATATATATATATATATATATATATATATATATATATATGGCCCGACGATTGCATCTAGCATGAAACAGACTGTCGCCTCTAAGTGTTGACTTCTATGTTCACTTTTATATTTACACACGCTCTATCTCTGATATTGAGCACTCTATCCCATAAATATAGCACACTTTAAGACTATATTTCTTCATATATATATATATAT
>OZ038486.1:91138971-91146471 GCA_964036315.1 Acanthosepion esculentum | reverse complement strand
ATTTCTTCATTTTCTTATTTTGCATTTATCTACAAATATATTTATTCTCAAACGAAGCTCATTAATGATGTCAACAGAATCGATTTCTTATTGTTGAAATCATCTTAGTAATCCTCTCAAACGGAAATCGCATTGAAATCGACCACTGTTTAATTAATGTATACACTGTAAGTACAATCACACCTATATATGTGTGTTGGTGCGCGCGTGTGTGTGTATTTGTGTGTGTGTGTGCGCGTGGTGTGTGGAATTAATGGGATTATCTTTAATTCGACGTACAGATTCGAGTAGGTAGCCGAGAGGTAAAAACACATGGGATATTCTTCTACAAAGGAGTTCGATTCCTACCAGTGGAAGGACTATTTTAAATACGAGTACCTACTAAAATAAAGTTTGGAACAATATATATGTGTGTGTGTGTGCGTATTTAGACGACATATCTTCATTCAAGATATATATGAACAGTTATGACAGATGGATAGATATGTACAGACTGAGATAGATATGAACAGAGATAGATAGATAGAAAAAACACATACCAAGTAGGAGTTCACTATTTAAATTATTACGACTATAGTCCTCATCTTTGTCGCCATATTTATTACAACGTTTCCGCCGTTGTACGTTCCGGCCTTCTTCAGGTGGTTGGAATGTCGACCTGAACCCTTATTTCGCTCACTGGGGTAGACTGTTCTAGTTCCACGTGCCATGCCTTTAATGGATGTCAATTATCAGTTATCTCCTGTTACTTCCCCTCTCCAACCAACGCCTTTATCCACTGTGCCATGTGTCCTCAAGGACACATGGCACAGTGGATAAAGACGCTGTTTAGATACATTGACAGGACCGAAAGAGTTGTGAGTTCAAAAGTTGGGTAAGTCAGTGGAGAACCTGAAGAGGTGAAATAACAGAAGATAACTGATAATTGACTTCCATTAGACATGACACATAGAACTAGAACAGTCTACCCCAACGAGCAAGGGTTCAGTTCGACATTCCAACCACCTGAAGAAGGCCGAAGCGTACAACGGCCGAAACGTTGTAATAAATGTGGCGACAAAGATGAGGACAATAGTCCGAATAATGTAAATAGTGTCCATAATACCTCATTCTAGAAATACAGATAGATACCAACTAGAAGTTGTCCATATTTAGTTCGTGTTTTTACTTATGTGAGTTTTAATCACAATGATATACGATTTTACAACAATCATGTGAATACTTGTTGGATTATTTCATGTCGAATTCTACACGTAGTGAGTATCGACCACAAATCACTACTCTCTACTAATGGTAGTAACCATATTACTTTACGCTGAAGCGTTCACGCTTAATGCATTCGTGAATATTAATCACATTGATTCAACTTTATACAAATTCAGAATAATTTTCAGCACATAAGTGTAGATGCCTTACTACAGATTAATTACTCCAATTTTATTAGGCGTGGCTGACCACATATGGAGAGAGAAGGGAGATCACCGCCCTCTGTGGAATCAGGTTGAGATCATAGACAAAGTACACCATTGGAAAATTCGTAAACTTAAGGAATCAGCACATATGCTAGGACACAAAAATCTCCTGAGCCGACCTAGCATAGAAATGAATACAAATATAGTGCCAGAAAAAAGCGATAACAATAAAAATTGCAATATGAGCTCTGGTAAAAACATGAAATGATACCAGCAAAAATTGCAATATGAGCACTGATAAAAAATGATATCTGAAGACATTAAGTTTATAATATCCAGAAATTCATACACAGATGTCCTCAAGGACACATGACACAGTGGATAAAGGCGTTAGTTAGATCCAGTGTCAGGACTCAAAGAGTTGCGAGTTCCCTAGCTGGTTCAATTCGACATTCCAACCACCTGAAGAAGGCCGGAGCGTACAACGGCCGAAACGTTGTAATAAATATGGCAAGAAAGATGAGAACAATAGTCCGAATAATGTAAATAATGTACATAATACCTCGTCTCAGAAATATAGACATATACTGAATGGCCGAAACGTTGTAATAAATATGGCGAGAAAAATGAGGACAATAGTCCGAATAATACCTCATCTCAGAAATATAGACAGAAACTTTCTCATTATTGCTGATTAAAGGATGATAAGAAATATGCCCCCAACCCCCGTAAAATGGGATATTCATCCCTAAATAAAAGGGATGTTTTGCTAATTGGATCGTTATAAATATTTTCTCCAACTCTACCAAATTTCTAATTTGTGTTTTCATCCTAAAAACCTAGACAGTTTTACAAAATAAACAACGCAATAATTTATGACATCAATCAATACTTTGTGATTTTATATTCGTTTATAATTTCTGTTCCTCTTCTTTTCTTCCCTACATCCGCAAAATTTCATTTAGGGACGTCAAAGCAAAGCTAATTAATAAAAATGACTTCTGCGAACGAGTAAGTAAGCAATACATTGAATGTCTTTTGATGTCAAAAATGGACGGAAGCCTAATGAGTAAAACGTCGGTGAAAAGCTGAAAATCAATATATTTGAGATCTTTCTTGACTCTGTCAAAGATCGCAAGGTGAAATTGGCATATTTGATTTTTCTTGTCTGCTGATGATTTTTGATGGTTCTTCCAGAAAACCAAAATGGCGTCTATAATTGAAAAAGTGGACCGAAATTGATTGCAAAATGGAAAGGCATTTTCTTAATGGATTTGCTAATGTAATTGAAAGAGTCGTTTACGCATTTGATGCTGACACGAGTTCAAATATCCAAAAGTCTCTTCTGGTCAACTTAAAGTTACTAATTTAATGGTCATGAGAAGTGGATAACATCGGTTCCGAGATGGAACTTACCAATTAATGATGAATTTTCAGAACTAGAAGAGTGATAGATACATTCTCGCTCAATCAGTTATTGAGTAATTTTGATTTAAAAATTTCAATGTATAATGTTCAATCAATGTCTTTATTAATCATCAATAACTTTAAGGACATTGATAAGGAATATTATATGAAAAGTAAATATTTGTTGATGCCAAGAGAACATTTAACTAAAGACTATATATGTGTGTGTGTGTCATTCGCAGAGAGTACTGTTTCGCAGCTCCTCAGAGCGACTAGACAACCGAATGCCTCAAGCCCAGATCGAAAACCAACCGATTTGGTGTCAGTCAGAGCTTCTACCACTGAGCCATCTTCACTCGACAAAACGGATCAGCCAAATCTAGCGTATTGCTTTTACAAACCTAAACAAACACCAAGCAGCCAAAGTGAAAATAAATATATATATATATATATATATATATATATATATATATATATATATATATGTGTGTGTGTGTGTGTGTGTGTGTGTGTGTGTGTGTGTGTGTGTGTGTGTGTACCCTACTATTTAATCCATAGTTGCTGGAATAAAAGATGGATTCATGTTTTTTCATCGTTAACCTTTTTAGTTTTTGGGTTGTTGTTTTTTTTTTCAAAGTATGAAATAAGACTAAGGATTAAATGAGAATTTGAAATCGTCCAATGAATCCATTGCCACTTTGATAACTGTTATTGTACCTATACATTCTTTCCGAACTTGTAAAAAAAAAGCTGATATTCTAAACGCTATCTCGATCGATCGATTTTTGAAGCAGACATAAGGTTATTTATTCTCCAAATACAACACAAGATCTCTTCTTTAGATTATTAGTTATAAACAATATTATTTCTAGTTATAAACAATATTATTGTTATGGCTACATAGAGCATCGATTTCATTTATTGCAAAGGCAGTTTGCTCACATATGCAAAATAAAGCGGAAAATCATTTTGCTGTAGTTAATTACCAAAATGACTGCTTTATTAATAGAATATTTGATTTCCAGTTGTGAACTTTTATTGCTAAAAGAGTCAATTGTAATATCGGTTTATAAGAAAAGCGAATAAAATACACGAGAAAAGACCAGCAAATCTGAAAATAAACATGGAAAATGGAATAACGTTGTGTTGTTGTCAGGTCGTTTTTTCACCAAATTCTCCCTTCGTCCAGAATTCCCTCGAAGGTTATGCTGATTCCTCCAACAATGAAGACAACGTCAATTTAGAAGACAAACCAAAAATCGATATTTATTCCCATGATTAACATGCAGAGGCGAATGTGACGATCGGGTTGCGGGGAAAACAGGATCATGCGTTAACTGTCATGCTCTTAGGCAGTTTCTTTCGTGACGGAAAACACAGCAATTTTCTATCATCACGAGTATTTGTCCTTGGACTGCATTAGGCATAAAAGGGAGTGCCAAAAATGTATACACAGCAGTAGAATTGATGTTTCCGGCCTGTCAAATATGGATTAATCGGTTTATAACCTTCCACGCAGAAGTACGGAAAATTAGGGGGAGGCTTAAATTCCTATACATACATAAATACGTGCCTTTTTATATTTGTATACAATCATTTATATATATATATCGATTATATATATCAGATTATATATATACAGTGCGGTTCGATAAAAGTGACTCACCTGATTTTTTTTACTAAATGTCCTCTTCTCCGATGAAACGAAAGTTGAGCTAAATTCAAAGGATAAGCGATCTAAAATCCGAAGAAGAGGCTTTGAAAGCTCTTTGAATTTAGCAGTAAGTACTGTCACGCATCCGTTCAGTATAATGTTCTGGGGATGCTTCTGGAACTGGTTTCTTAAAACCTATTGAAAAGTACAAGAGAATTTTAGAGTCTTGTCTGCTCCCTTCTGCTGAAAGGGTGCAAATCGACCCAACCAAGCTCCTTTTTATGCAGGATAATGTTCTCTGTCACAAATCAAAATTGATGAAGGAATACTTCGATGAGAAGCAGGTGAGTGTCTTGACATGGCCGCCCCAATCTCCTGACCTCAACGCCATAGAAAATTTATGGGGCATTATAAAGTACAGGCTCTCGAGAAAGCAGTTGAGCAACAAAAAGGATTTGATTGTGAATTTCATATCCGAATGGAATTCAATGCTTGGAGATGAGATTTGCCAGAATTTAATCAAGTCAATGCCAAAAAGAGTTGAAAAGGTTATTCAAAATAAAGGAGGGCCCATAGATTATTAAATATTTCGAACTATATTACCTATTATAAATAAATTTTAGCTGTATTATTCTTTATTTAAAGCTGTTCGGTTATGTTTCTATTGATTACTAATTGCGGGAAATAAGTGAGTCACTTTTTTGGCACAGAGTTTTTCCCTAAATCTCATTTATATCCAAAATTATAATTATCAATAGAATACCTTAGGGTGAGTAAACTTTTTTACTAGGTGGTCGGGAAGGGGTCTTTATATTAGTAAGATTAAAATTTAGTTTGACCCGAAAAACAATAGGCGAAAAAAATTTTAAGTAAAAAAAAACAGGTGAGTCACTTTTATTGAACAGCACTGTATATGGAATAACGATATATTTTTTATATATCGAGAACAATATCAGGGAAAATGTATGAAAAATAGAAAAAAGTTTTCTTGTTAAGTCTCTTGGGACTTCATCGGACAAAATTTGTTTATGCTGGTGCAACTACGCATGCGCACGAACGAAGAATGCTGGAAATTTTTAATTTTAACTTTTTTTTTAACCTAGCCGATTTCATTTAGGTTCTTTTTTCTTTCCGCCACTCTTGTTATTATACATCCCACATTGTGGTAATAGAAGGTCTGGCAGGAATGGCGAAATATTCTAAGAGCCAAGGGCGCAAATCTACTGTGGATAACTTTGCGATCAAGGCACTCTCTAAACATTTTCGTCGCAATGAATTGTTTTCTCTCTATATGTTTGTGTGTTTGTGTATGTGTCTGTGTATGTGTGTGCGGGTGTACAGATGTGTTCACTGATTTCTCGTAGTGAGTGTATGTATGGAGAGCGATATAACATATATACACGCATGCTGACAAAAACACACGAAAATGGAAACAGATCTAAGAACACACAGGGGTCATTAAAAGATAAGAATGCCGATAACTACTACATCATTTCTCGAACTAATCTTAATTGTTTTATAACCCTTCACGCAGAACTTTTCACTGTCAGTTCAAGAAAGACATTTGGGCCACTAACATAGAAAAAGAGAATGTCTCATATCGAGAATATTTAGCATCGAAAAACATAAAGAAAAAAAATGAATTATTTTTAATAATCTGTGGTAACCTCCACCCTTTGCCTAATGACGGTCGCGAGACCGGAAACACGTGTATCAAATTATGGAAAATAAAGCATATTATTTTTTTTTAAATCCACATTACAACCAAAAACGTTTTCTTTTTAATATACACACTTTTCTCTCGTTGGAACTACTATAACCTCTTCCTGATATATATATATATATATATATATATATATATATATATATATATATATATATATATATATATATAGTTTCTTTCTCGCACAGCTCGTTTTTGGAACTTACTTCCGGGGGTTTACTTTCCTGTTAACTTTGATTTTCACAAATTTAAATGCAATGTCAATCGTTATCTTCTGCCTTCTTAATTCTTGTTTTATTGTTTTCTCTCCTTAATAATGTTTGTACTTTTCTTCATATTCTTTCAAACGCGATAACTCCTGCGTCTTAGTGGCTTTATTGGCTTGCGTTGGATGAAACGATTAATACATACACGCACACACACATATATATATATATATATAATTAGAAGAAAGTGTCTATATGTGCTTCTTATA
Organism: Acanthosepion esculentum; assembly: GCA_964036315.1. NCBI lineage: Eukaryota > Metazoa > Mollusca > Cephalopoda > Sepiida > Sepiidae > Acanthosepion > Acanthosepion esculentum. Next base: position 91,139,800 of record OZ038486.1, on the reverse strand, counting down.
ATATGTAAAATAGGTTAATTTATAAAACAAGAACAAACGAAAGTGTACCAATATAATCAGTACGAAAAACATTTATCAAATATTAATTATTAACTATATGACAGAAATGAAGCACAGAAAGAAAGGGTTTAAGTTCGGAATTTTCGGACACGCCAGTGTTCTTCATCAGCGGAGCGAGAAATAAACGGAGAAATGGGAATTACTCACCGACAGATGTTTTTGTAGACGGTGTATTTTCTGGTGGGGATGATATTATTAGCAAAAGCCCGATCTCTGTCTAATTCCTCGCTGTGCGAAACTTTTTATGAAAATAAACTTCATTTTAAATTTTGATCGGTGTAAAAACGTTAGGCCGATCTATTATTATTAGTAGGGGGCAGTAAGATTGTAAACGTAGATGAAGAGAGTTATAGGTTTCGGAGGGAAAAAGATGTCTCTCGTGTAGGCAATTCTCGCCGAAATATATATATATATATATATATATATATATATATATATATATATATATATTGGAGTGAAACAAATATTAGTACACACACAAATTTCTAATTTATTGTATTTCAAACTAATGAATAAACACACTTTTCATATAATTAACTGAAACTTTATTTTAGGAATATTAGCCATGTATATATATATATATATATATATATATATATATATATATATGCAGAGAGATAAAGAGATGACTTGTGGGTAAATGATGATTGCAATGTACACCTACTGTAGACAGTTAACGAGTGTTAGTCGGGAAAATCATACCACGAAATCTTATCTACATAAAAGACCATTTATACCAAGTCTAGATGCCAGGTTTAGAAATGCTCTT
>OZ038486.1:90803971-91133971 GCA_964036315.1 Acanthosepion esculentum | reverse complement strand
TTCCTTGAATGGTCTCATGGTGCAACCTATGTAGAATTTCTTTATATTTGGATTTTCTAGTGTTGATATAGTACTGAGATAAACTACAGAGCTAGTTAAACAGTTATTATTTAGTGGACAATTATTGGGATTCCTGCAGTTACATGATTTATTATTTGTGTCATTTTGCTTAATGTTGCTATGTGCAACCTTGTGGGTTGTCAGGCTCTCCGAATTTATATACTTGCTGAATATACTATTGTTATGTTTTTTAATTATTTTTTCTAGGTTATCAGCACAACTATAGCTTAACTTAAGAGTATTAGAGTTAAATATTTTACTGAGTGAGTTGGTTCCAGATTTGGGGAAATGTTTTTTAATGAGGTTTAGAAACAGGTGCCCCAATTTGGTTTTAACCATAATGTTAAAAGGGGGAGTATACCATATGATTTTTCTAGATCTCTTTCTACCATTATTGTTGCTATTTATAGGGCTTTTATATTTAATATTAATATTTTTATATCCACTATTTTTAAGTGCGGAATTGTAAAGGTTACTATGCTTATTAAAAATATCACTGTTTGAAGAGTTGTTACTGATCCTACATTCAATAGAATAGGGTATGTGTTTGATGATTGCAGGGGGGTGGTTAGAATTTGGATGAACGTATATTTGATTGGAATTAACTTTTACATATGGTTGGTATGTGTTGCTAGTGAGGTCTAGGGTGACGTCTAGGAAGTCTACTCGTTTAACATTAGTGGAAACTATTACTCTGAGACCTAGATCCTTAAATACCTTATGTATCATTTTTCTAATACGATCTACTTTAATTTTAGTGGAATTCCTAACTACTAATAACCCGTCGTCCCTATATAATCCTACACTATCAGAATCTAGGCAATCAAATGCACTTAAATTATACAAAAGAAATAATCCAACAAGATCAGAAGCTTCAGCAGAATCCAGAGAACCCATTGAAATGTCAAATTTTTCGTTACAGGACTTTTTGGTCCACTGTTCATCTTTGTAGATTAGAACCGAATTTCGGCACTCCATGATGGTATTCACTTCTCTTTCAGAAATGTTGGAGTATTCCCGAGCGAAATCCAGGGCACAAGTGAACAGATTTTTGGATATAGATGGATAATAGTCTGTAATGTCAAACTGTATGAAGGTACATTTATCCTTAAATCCGATGTTGGTAAACCAGTTGATGACATCCGCAGTGTTAATCCATTGTAATAGTCCGAGGGTTTTCTTTATGGAGTGGTTGGTTCTTTCTAAGATGTTCTTACTAATCCTGCCGATTTCCGGTCTAGTTGGGTTTATAATCCTAGTTGATGGCTTAGATCTGAAATCGGGTTTGTGATCTTTTAATAAAATATAGGCTTCTTTAGGTTGTAATTTACTAACTCGATCACTTATCTTTAGTTTATCAGTAATTGATTTGCTGATAGAGTTAATTTTATCAATTTGGTTAAAATTGTCCGTATTAATTTTTTGGTAACTACTGGTTAGACTATTGGTTACTAATTTGTCATAATTCCTAGGGGATAATTTATAAAAGTTGGCAGTCTTATCAGATTTAACATATAGGTCTTCTGATTTATTGATGTCTTTGACAATGATATCCAGATTTTTTTGGAAACAGTTCTTGAATTTGTAGAAGGTTAATCCCTTGATGATATCTAATAGATCATTCTCGAAACTCGATAGATCCTTTATTATAGGTGCAGTTTTGAGACTTTTAAAACCATAGTTCTCTTGTTCATATAGTTGTTCCTTATTCTGAAGGAAGAAGAAAGCCTTCCATCTCATTCTCCTTATGAAGTTTTCAGTTTGCTGAGTCAAATGGACGAAATAATCCCTTTTGTTTGTGGTGGGAATGTTCTTCAGTGATAATTCGAAATCGATTTTATCCATATTAAGAATATAATAGATAGTGCTCGACAGTAATAGGAGCTAATATCCAAGTTTAGGATTGGTATATACGGAATGAAATCCAATAACCAACAATCAATATTCTTTAAAGAGTGCTCAATACAGAGTAGAGCAGATATAATTATTTATTTGAATATTACAACATAAATATGTTATAAAATCACGACAAAAGTAGCCATTTTGTTTCAACACTTCTTGTGTCTTGTCAAGTGATAATATAGAGTATAGAATAAATGGTTTCAAAAGTTTCGAATTAATCAACGATCCTTAGCTAAGAGTAAACGCTGTTACGTAAGCCAGAGTGGCCAATCAAAAAACAAGTATAGGATGATTCGAAAAATTTGACAACTAAGCAAGGCTATCTTAGATATTAAAAGATTTATAAAATTTGAAATTAAAATTAAAAGTAAAAAATTAAAATTACCTATTTAGAAATCTAAATCAGATCTCTATTAAGTTTTAAATTGTAGAATTACTAAGGAGAAAAAATAAAAAATAAAAATAAAAAATAAATAAATAAATCTAAAAATAAAAATAAAAAATATATATGCTATTTAATTTATATTTTCATTGAAATTAAGTTGAAAGTTGTATTTAGAGTCCCAGACATAGATGTATACATTTTTCGTTACATTTTCGCATGTTAGTCGCCTCTCACGTGAAATCACTCGAACAACGGCATGCCAACCGCTCGGACGCATCTAGATATATACACACACATACAAAAAAGCAAACCACACATAGGCAAATGCACTACACCTACACACATACATCGATACACACAGGCACACACATCTACATTCAATATGATCCAGACGGTCAAATGTCGAAGCTATTCGTGGCTTAATATGTTATTAAACGAATTTAAACTTGAAAAATTTAAACAAATAACCATATATAAATATATATATATATACATATATATATATACATACATATATATACATATATATATATACATACATATACATATATATACACATACACATACACACACATACACATATATATACATATATACATTTTTGAAAACATATAGTTTTCGACACATTTACAGACAAAAGTAAATAACCACCTCCACATATAATTGAACACTCGCACATCCGCATATAAATTAATACATGCACCCGCATAGACACATATAAGGATAATAGGTACGCATACACAGACCTACGTACATAAACATACACATAGATAAGCACATATAAATATATTGACCCATACGTCGACGCAGAAAAGTAAATAAGGCAAGTGAAGAAATACATATAAAGATGCAACCATATACAAGCACACACATACATACATACACATCTAGATGTACATACATAAGCACGCATGCATATATGTATATACACTAAATATATATATAGACATTTACAAATACAAGTGTATACATGAAAAATTAAACAAACGTAAATTAAAACGACATGAGTATAAAAATGCATATACACATCCGCTAGTACATATATATACACACATACATACGCAACTACACATAGATATACATACATATATATCTACAGACATACATATACATACATACATACATATTCACAAATATAGATATACGCAAATATACAAATACATATATATATATATATATATATATATATATACATACATATATAAACACACATACCCATATACATACACACACGTACACATATACGCACACACATACATATACAAACACATATACATATATACATAAACATATAGACACATGCATAAAAAAGGAAAAAGAAATAAGCATACATAGACCAACTTATATTCTAATAATATTCCAACAACATTATGATAAAATATATTAAAAGTTAATCATAATTTAAGAAAAGAACAACGGTCTGTAAGCAATTAAAGGTACTTTATCAACAAAAGTAGATTTTAGTTTGTATCTATGATACACTCCAAGACACTAAAGCCTACATACAAATACACATACAATGACACACCAACATATATATATAAATATCTAATCCTATATAAATACCCATATCGACACATCCAGATAAACAATACAGAGACAGTCGAGCTCAACCATATAATCACCCACACATACATATAAATATACACCCATATACAAACACATATACATAAACATATACATATTTAAACATACATATATATACATATATATGCATATATAAACCTATACATACACATAGAAACATACATACTACATATACATACATATATGCACACTCACACATACATATACATACATATGCAATAGGCATACATATATCTACACTCACACAAGTACACATAAATATCCCCATATACCCATACATATACTCACACATTTAGTGGTAGACACTTACCAGAATTTACTCCCTTACTCATAGACATAAACAGGTTAACCTATGATAGAAGCCAATATACGCAACGATATACCTTCATAAAAAAAAAAAAAAAAAAGATAAAAAAAAAAAAAAATCATATATATATCCCTATATACACATATACATATCCTACAGTAGAAATAACTCTACATAACATACACATATATACATCTAAATACAGACACGTATGATACTTTGTAAGTACCCAGTACACATTCATATCGATAAGGCGACTATCATGCTAAAAAGGTAATAGTCTATTAAGTTTCATTTATCATTATCATAGAAAGTATATGATTTCTATACTAAGTTAAATTTAAGACGGTGCTTACAGTTAACTGTTAGTTCATATCTTTGATTTAAAAGATCAGTCTTATTTTTAAATCTAATTATTTCAAGTTTCTCGTTAAGGCATAAGTAACAGGGGGCATATAGTGAGTTACATGTCCGGGCCTTTCTAATTAATTTCCATTTAACCTTAGGTGTTTTATTTTTCTCTTTTAGACTCCAAAAGTATTTGGATAATGAAGTCATATATTTATAGTTACTATTATTAAAAGATTGCAGGTGACCCCGCCAGCGTTCCTTGAATGGTCTCATGGTGCAACCTATGTAGAATTTCTTTATATTTGGATTTTCTAGTGTTGATATAGTACTGAGATAAACTACAGAGCTAGTTAAACAGTTATTATTTAGTGGACAATTATTGGGATTCCTGCAGTTACATGATTTATTATTTGTGTCATTTTGCTTAATGTTGCTATGTGCAACCTTGTGGGTTGTCAGGCTCTCCGAATTTATATACTTGCTGAATATACTATTGTTATGTTTTTTAATTATTTTTTCTAGGTTATCAGCACAACTATAGCTTAACTTAAGAGTATTAGAGTTAAATATTTTACTGAGTGAGTTGGTTCCAGATTTGGGGAAATGTTTTTTAATGAGGTTTAGAAACAGGTGCCCCAATTTGGTTTTAACCATAATGTTAAAAGGGGGAGTATACCATATGATTTTTCTAGATCTCTTTCTACCATTATTGTTGCTATTTATAGGGCTTTTATATTTAATATTAATATTTTTATATCCACTATTTTTAAGTGCGGAATTGTAAAGGTTACTATGCTTATTAAAAATATCACTGTTTGAAGAGTTGTTACTGGTCCTACATTCAATAGAATAGGGTATGTGTTTGATGATTGCAGGGGGGTGGTTAGAATTTGGATGAACGTATATTTGATTGGAATTAACTTTTACATATGGTTGGTATGTGTTGCTAGTGAGGTCTAGGGTGACGTCTAGGAAGTCTACTCGTTTAACATTAGTGGAAACTATTACTCTGAGACCTAGATCCTTAAATACCTTATGTATCATTTTTCTAATACGATCTACTTTAATTTTAGTGGAATTCCTAACTACTAATAACCCGTCGTCCCTATATAATCCTACACTATCAGAATCTAGGCAATCAAATGCACTTAAATTATACAAAAGAAATAATCCAACAAGATCAGAAGCTTCAGCAGAATCCAGAGAACCCATTGAAATGTCAAATTTTTCGTTACAGGACTTTTTGGTCCACTGTTCATCTTTGTAGATTAGAACCGAATTTCGGCACTCCATGATGGTATTCACTTCTCTTTCAGAAATGTTGGAGTATTCCCGAGCGAAATCCAGGGCACAAGTGAACAGATTTTTGGATATAGATGGATAATAGTCTGTAATGTCAAACTGTATGAAGGTACATTTATCCTTAAATCCGATGTTGGTAAACCAGTTGATGACATCCGCAGTGTTATTCTATACTCTATATTATCACTTGACAAGACACAAGAAGTGTTGAAACAAAATGGCTACTTTTGTCGTGATTTTATAACATATTTATGTTGTAATATTCAAATAAATAATTATATATATATATATATATATATATATATATATATATATATATATATATATATATATATATATTGTGCATGTGCTTGTATGTGTGATTGCTTACAGTTTTATGTGTTTCTCTGTGTACATGACAGGTTTATTTTTCGGCTTAATATCGTATTATTTTTGTAGTTGTTTATGCTATATTTCGTTCATAATTTTCATTTAACCAAATATGTTTTTTCTTTCTTGCTTCTTTCGAAATTCCAATGGATTCTCATAATTTCTCGAATGCGCTTTGCTAAAATCGTTTTCCTTTGACCCCAAGAAAATGGCAGATCGTTCATTTCTCGTCTCTTGTGTAATGGAAACAGTAAATCGTAAAATATTATATTAAATTTTGAAATAGCTGGACATTAACAAACAAGAACAATACAAGCAATAGTTTGCTTAATCAGGAATGATACGAAAATAAATTTATATTTCTAAACTGATTAAAATGACCTGTTGCTCACTGAGGCAAGAAATGTCTTGTTAATTTTAACACCTTCAAAACGAAACTGAGAGAACCTTTTTTTCCCGTTCATCATCAAGACTGATGATAACCTCGAGGAGATTAATACATGGAGCCTTCTCGAGTTAATATTTTCCCGTAACATGAAGTGGAAAGACTATATTAAATCCATTGCTAGATCAGCTGCTAAGAAAATCGGTTCCCAGTATTATTGTATTGTATTTGCCAGAATCTATCTCAAACATTTATAAGTCTACTATTCGTCAATGCTCTGGATATTGCTGCCACATATAATCTGGTAATTCTGCTATATATTTAGAGATTTTTGATAAAATACAAGGAAGAATCTACAATGATATTAGTCCTGACCTGGAATCTCGGCTTTAGTTACTTTCCTAACGTAGCTTCTCAGTGCCTCTTCTCTAAATACTTTCATGGTAATTGTTCTTTTGAGCCTTCCTCTATAGTATCTAGACTTTATGAATTTAAGCGCGGTACTTGATTGGCAGCTAGGTCTCATTATTTTAGCGTTGAAATTGTTCGATGTAACCGTAGTTCTATGTTAACTGTTTCTTCTCTTGCATTTCTAGCTTTTATAACTTTCTTCCGGTTTCTTGTTTCCAGTCTAGTAAGATCTTCAAAAGTTTTAAATGCAATGTCAATTGTTAGCTTCTGTCTTCTTAATTCTTGTTCTTTTGTTGTTTTCTTCTTTTTCTCATATTATCTCACACGCAATAATTCCTTGCGTATTAGTGGCTATATTGCCTTGTTTGCTTTTCAGATTCATTTATTTCTATTTGCACCAATGTAATTTTCAGTTTTCTTTCAAATTAATGATTATCCCTTTACGTTGTCTCTTTAATAATCATGAAGCCCCAAAAACATCAGTTTTCGAGGTGAAGTTTTCCCGTTGACAATCGCGAATTGTTTTTGTTTTTTGTTTTTTTTGGGGGGGGGGTCAAATACGGTAGATACGAAAAAACTGATTTTGAGCATGCGTCATAAGAAGAAGAGAAAACGTTTCTCCGAACTTGAAGTGTTTCGGATGGAAATGAGTGGGCCCGAGAGAGAAATCAAATTCACGATCGGTTCTTCGATGGAAGCTAAAAGAGAATTCCAAGTATGAGAGTAATATCAAATGCATATGGATCCGTTGGCTTTGATTTCAACAAACAAAATCTTTTATGGAGAATTACATCAACGAATGCGATAGAAAACAAGAAAGAAAAACAAGGAGATACTTTCGGAAAAGAAAATGGAGGAAAGAAACATAGAAGAAGCGTCATCGAAAATCTTGATGAGATTTGAAAATGAGTCCAGTCGACTCTCCCATGCAAGAGCCGCAGATTGAAGCAATCGCAGATCAAAAATAGACGCATAACAACTGGTCTTGACAAAAAGAAAATGAAAACATTTGTAGAATATGACGATGAAGATCTATCAGACATTAAATCATCCTCTATTTCCAATGGGATTACATTCGGATTCGTCTATCATTAAGCGAAAAAAAATATCAAATAAAAATGACCCTATCATATAAACTATCTTTAAATTCTCTTCTCCAATATAATAGCTTTTCTCCTCCGTTAACACGGGTAAGAGAGGAGCTTTAGCGTTTATCACAATTTCTAATATGTTTATAAAATATAAGAAAAAGCACAGATAACGTATGATACAAAGTATGATTGTATGATACGAGGTTAAACAATTGGAGATATCAACGCTCGCAATCATTTGCGAGATTGGAAGCTGAGTAGATGTTGCTATCTTAATGTAATACAGATAGAATTATTTTACACTATCGGTAGGTGTACACCTAATTATTCTCCCTGGTAATAATAAAGCTTCGTAGTGATTACTACTATGTTTGCCACGCCTACATTTTTCTCAACTGTGATTGGTCAAATATTAAATACTAACTATCACAGGACAATTTACTGATTGCATTCACCACACTGAATTTTTCCTACTGTTAATTCACAAACATGCTTTTGTTATAAAATCACCGATTGGGTAATTTTTCATCCAATCAGATATGTTTTGTGTTCTTTCGAAATTTCTCCCACCGTTGTCCTGGGAGCCTACCGATAGTAATATAAACCAGGATTCATTCCAAAAATAGACAGTAGAAGCAAAACTCAGTAGAACTCAGCAACTCACACGCGTCTACACAGACTATTCATTCTACTCATTGCGCACACACACACACAGAACTTAAATATCATTCACCATCAATTCTCTGTAACAAGCCAAGTTGCAACAGCTCTGTTAGTTATATATAATCCACAATTGAATTACTACATGTTCTTCTGAAAACATCATTCTATACAGAACTTTGAACATTCTTATTCAGAAAACTTGTTTTATTACATTTAATCTTTCAGCTGACAAATAAAGGGTAACTACTTTTTCTTTCTTATTGTTTCACACATTACAAAAATGTTTTGTATTTGTTGATTTTAATATATATTTTATCGTTGAAACAAAAATCGGTTTTCCATTGTTTTTCCTTGATACAAAAATGTATAATTGTTAAATGCTATTCAACACGCAGCCACATCAATCTTTTCAACACAACCAGCATTTACAGCTTTAATAGTTTGGCAACGATTAAATCCTTTTCGCTGTCGTAACGTTGAATAATCGTAAATTGGTGTTGTATAATTGTAACATACGAAATCTTTAGTGTAACGCGTGACGAGATTTTAGTCTGACGTCAAGGTACGAGATAGTTGAATAAACAATAAAAATGGCACATTTTAAGAGGTTTTCTTCTAACATGGTGGGAGCGGTAGGTAAAAAACAGAAAATAAAATGGTTGACAAGAAAGGACAGCTTATAAAGAAAACTATATATTCATGTTTGTCATCTCAGAGATATACAATCACGAAATGAAGAAAAAAATGAACGAGAACAGACTTCGGCAAAGTAGTTTGCATGTCGCCAACTCCTTGGAAGAAGTATGTACAAAAATAATATCCTTAATTAAACGAAATAAAGAAAATAGAACTCGAAAATATGCACATTAATTATACCATTTGCAAACAGCACAAACTCATAAGATGCAGCCGGCAACAGAAACAAACAAAAACTCACAGAGGCAGCCGACACACAGACAGCAATCGCCCATGGATAAAAAGTTCTTGCCTGTCTAGACAGTCAATCAGATATAGAACAGATCACATGTTTTCTGGACAGAATTATTAACAGCCGTTCTGATAGCAGTTCAAACAAGCCGGTCAGAAGTAACGCCCACAGCTGCTCAATGAATCTAACACTTCGATGAAAGAACATTTAATTTACACCGTAAGTCATTTATAAACTCTACATGAAACAAATACAAATTTTCAATATTACACACAAAAAAGGAATTTTCCTTCTTTTAGTCGTAACCCTACTTAAATTGCTATATAAAATATTGCGTCTATTATAAACCTTGTTCATAATTATTTGTTATTTCTTGATGTAGTTCCGATACTCAAATTTCTTATCAAAGTTTGCGTTGACGAATTATTTCCTTGGATGGATGAAAAGACATAAAATAAATTAAAAGGAATTAAGAAAAAATAATCCAACAACTGGTTTCCGGTTATTAAAAACAATGCTTCAATAGGGAAGTACAGATGTTATATTTTATATTTATTAATTTCAAATTACTGAGTCAAAGTAAAATTCATTTTGGACCAGAAAAAAGTTCTGAATATTTAAATCAGAGATCACACACACACATACACACACACACAAACACACACACATATATATATACACACAGTGGGGAGAAACAAGTATTCGTACACATACAAATTTTTAATTTATTATATTTTCAACTAATGAATAAACATACTTTCATATAACTGTACACAGATGCATAATAACTAAATATGCATAGAAAACAGAGAAAATTTTGATATAATAGAAATAAATCCCATTTATCTAAAAGTATTCGTACAATGCAAATTTTAGATTTTAATATTCAAGTGGAATATATTCTATAATGTTCCAATAATGTTATCAGTAGTCATTGGTGGTCTAAAACATACAAACAGAATATTCTATAATTGATATTCGTGCAAGAAGCTTATCATCCTGCCAAGATGTAAAGAATTATTAACAATTTCGCAAAAGAAAACTGATTGTTAAGCTCTCGAGAAAAGGTAAAAGTTACAGGAAAATCTCAGACAACCTAAATATTCCATTCATTACCATTAGTTCACGCATTGCAAGGTATAAAAGACTGAAAAATATTGAAAATCAAAGAAGAACATGTGCTCCACGGAAAATTTCTTCAAACAAAAGAACACATTTTCAACAGCAAAATTTGCCGGTGGAAGCATCATGGTCTTAGGGATGTTTTTTTACAAAAGATACTGACAACATATCAGTAAAAGATGGTAGAATGAATGCCACAGCCTATGAAAATATTTTGGAAGCAAATTTAAAGATTTCGGTTGAGAATCTTAAACTTTTCCCTGGTTGGATCTGCCAACAAGATAATGATCCTAAGCATACTGCAAAGTCTACGAAGAAATAGCTTTCTGAAAATAATGTAAATATCCTGACATGGCCAAGTCAGTCCCCAGATTTAAACTCAATCGAGAATCTGTGGTGTTATATGAAAATTCAGATCTATTGGAGAGCTTCAACAAACTTACCGGATGTGAAGACCATATGCGAAGAAGAATGGAACAAAATACCAATTAAAATTTGCAAATCATTAATTGAGAGCAACAAGAAGAGGTTGGTTGCTGTAGAAGTGAATAATGGCTATTCTACAAAGTATTTAATGAAGCTTATGTATTCTTTTTTTTATTGTATGAATAGTTTTTACATCCATTAAAATGGATAAATGAGATTTATTTCTATTAAATCAATTTTTTTCTATGTATATCTAGTTATTATGCATCTGTGTACAGTTAATTATCACTGGCGACGGTTCGAGGTAATGCTTTCTCCATCATAGCGGCTGGCAGAGGATGAAAGGAATTGTTTATAGTTATGTTGTTCTGGAATTGTCATCATTGGTCGACTGAACTTGCTTTGATTCAATAACTTTTATTTTTATCTTAATGTTAACATTCTTTCATTGTCTGAATTATTACCAACAAAAGCATACTTACTTTAATAATAAATCAGCTTGGCTAATATTCCTAAAATAAAGTCTCAGTTAATTATATGAAAAGTATGTTTATTCATTAGTTTGAAATACAATAAATTACAAATTTGTGTCTGTACTAATATTTGTTTCACTCCACTATATATATATATATATATATATATATATATATATATATATATATATATATATAGTCGTAAACCGAGTTTCACGTTCACCTGATCTTCTGACGCAGAAGCGTGAAATTCGGGTTAAGACTAGGACTATCCTTTTTTTGGAAATTAACGTTGTCAATTTCTTTCACTCAGTCTTGGTAATCTAGATGTTGAACACTTGAATAATTTAATTTAACGGGAGTTCTATAATTGTAACTATAACTGTAAATTTGAATAAATGACTTGAACAAAACGTGTATAGGGAGAAAGAGTTTATTCAGCGCCCTCCGAACACCGCGTAATGTTAACTAATAATGGCTACCACCGCATTTCCACCTCAATCGTACCTCACTCATGGAGAAGGTACAAGGGAGACAACTTCATGTTGATTATCAATTACTATTACTACTACTGCTTTTTCTTCTTCTTACTCGATGTAACGTGTCCCTTCAGGACGTAGGCGATAAACACTTCCTGGCCTTTGTAGCTCTTAGTAAGCATTCTCTTTTTGCTATCTCTTTGAATCCCTATTCTGATAAGCATTTACACAAGCTCGTCAGGTAGGTCATTCGGTGCTTTCCTATGACCCTATTGTCTTTAATATGACCTGTGAATGGCAAATTGGGCAACCTGTTCTTCATTATTTGTGTCCGATAAATTTCAATTGTCTCTTTCCGAGTGTAAATATAAGTGTTTTTTTTGGTGGGGGGTCATTTTCCTCAAAACTTCATCACTACTGACATGTTCCGCTAATGGTAATTTCATATTTTTGTTGCCAAAAGTATTTTCTTCATCTGTGAGAGGATTTTCCAACGTTTCCTGGCTGACATTACATAACATTTCGGATGTCGTAAAACGTACTGAAAAGTCTGGAACAGTTTTGAAGATGTTTAAAGAAACAAATTTGAATAAAATAGAAAGTCAAGAAAAAGCTATTGCCCTTCTGGCATTTCAGTTTTGGAAACAGAAAACATTCTTAAATGGTCTTTAGAAGAATGATGAGATTTCCTATCCTTTGTTCCTGGTAACAGCCAGCAGCGACTAGAGTCAAAATTAATTTTTTGGAAAGTAATGATTTCGACAGGGTATTTCATTTTTCATGGATTTGTTGACGCTAGAAGCTCACAAGCAAAATTACATTCAGTTCGCGCTACAAACGACTTCTGGTTTTCTCTAAATATGGAAATTTATATGGCTTGATTACCATTACAGGTACTTTTTACATTTGGTACTTTTGACTTCCATAGATTATCTGTAGAAACTAACTTTGGGGAATAAAAACTTATATTTCAAATAAAAATAAAACTTTACTTTGCAACCAGTGCCACATTTATAGTATATACTACACAGAATGAAGATGTTATACAGAAAGCAGGTTAACAGAGTAATATGCTTTCCAAAAGCTAAGCAAAAGATTTTATTTTTTATTTTATTTTCTCTTCTAAAGAGTCCATCGAGAATCGATGATAACCCAACCTAACATAGCTATGTGCTTTGCGCAGGTTGGTGTGGTTGCAATGGTTTGCGATGAGCCACAGCGACCCACTTTTTCTTTATTCCTACAATCGCAGGGCACACAAGTGTGCAACATCGGGGGAGAGTAAGCAGACCGCAGTGGATGTCAGATAATATCAGATCGTACTGAGTTATTAATCTTTTTCGGGTCCGTACCTTCCAACGGATTTTTCAGGCTGGTTTTAATTCAGAGGTTTTCCTTCTCCTAGACCGGTTGCCACACAAGGGTATAGAACACAGTCTGTCCTGCTATTAACCCATATCTGGTGGGAGAAAGAGCTGGCTTCATATCTTTCCCAAGGATATTAGCTCTTGTACTAATCTATTAATGTAATGAACTGGAATTCGAACTCGGCTCCCAGATACCTCAACCCGAGCCGTAATCAATTAATCCGCCGTTAATCTTCTAAGAAAAAAGATTAAGAAACTGAAAATTTCGTTATGGCGATTTAGTAAGCATCGTTTACCTGTGGCACAATGCCGAAAGCAAGGACCACCCAGTAAGGATCGAACTCACTCAGTCGTAATTAATCTAGCGAGACAAACTGAAAATGTCGTTATGATCAAAGAAAAGAGTACAGAACAACTATGTAATATCAATCCTAGTATATGAAAGTGAATTTTGAACAATTTCTTGAAGATGAAGAGAAGCCTTGAAGCAACAGAGATGTTCTACAGAAGGATGCTGAGAATATCAATGACGGATCAGGTAAGTAACAAAGATCTTTTAAGAAAAATGAGAACAAATACATTTATTTTTAGGACCAGAAATAAACAGTTGAAATTTCTGGGACGCATATTGAAGGAAGAGTGCTTGGAGAATTTGACACTCATAGGGCCTATTAAAGGCAAGGGACTCAGAGGAAAACATCGAGTAGCTTACATAATGTGCCGGTGTAAATGGATGGCAAAACAAGAACTGAGAAGGATAGAAAAAGGACAAACTTTGCTTAGAGCTACCAAAGACAGGAATTGTGAAAGATCTCCCACATTCTAAAGGGTCAGGACAGGTAAAAGAAAAGAATACACGGCGTAAACGGAAATCTATATTCAGGTGATTCACACACACCTGAATAGTAAAGTGTGTTTCATTAAGAGGGATGTATCAACATCAACAGTAAATAAATCAGTGTTATTGTTGAAAATTTAATTATTTCTCTATTGGATCATGTTATTTAAGTCATAGCAATTATGTGTGAAAAATAATATCGCCCAAATGTCCGCGAAATCTGAAAGAAAAAGAAAAAATCATTAGACACATTTAAAATCTGTCCAAGTTATTGGAACACTCTTTATGAGAATTTTATATTATATCACCATTTTCGTAAAATGTGATCATTAGTAGTTTGATTTAAGGATTACTTTATTAGTCTAGAGGGGTCGTAAACTCATGGTCACAAAGGAGTCATTAATTGCTGAGGGAAAAATCCAGGTGCTCCAGAAGCAGACCCATAGCCAGAATATAAAGAGTAGAGAGCCATTAGTTCCAGAGGTGGAGGTACTAGTAAAAGTATCAAATATGTTTACATTATATCCATAGACAGAGGGGCAAAATCTATCAGTCAGCTGTCCCTCATATGAGCTGTCAAATGTATTTCTTGCTATAAAATTAAAAAAGGAGACTGTGACATTGTCGCAAACTATATTTATATCTTCTCGTTAGGTCGCTGATGAAGACCACGTAGTGGTAGAAAGGTCGCATATTCTTCTCTTCTCCGAAGATAAACTAGAACAAACCTGGCGACCTTCAAATTGGTTGATATTTCAAGCTCAATGCTACTACTGTACAAATATAGAACATGTGACGGGCTAATTTATTAAAGTTACTAAAATTTAGAGGAAAATATTGGTCATAAAATTATTTCTCCGCGCGCTGCAAAAAGACAGTCCACGAGACACGTCTTTAAGACCCCCACCCTTGCTTCAGGGTACTGCAATGTAATAAATTCATTTCTATATGCACTTTGTTAAACGCTGTAGAAAGATATTTGCACCGATACGTTTTCTGGGCTTTTCCCAAAATCTTCACGAACAAGAAGATCATCTTAGCTGGGCCGAGAATTTTTCAGCAGCTCCTCGTCGATCTCAGACTTGCGCACAAGAATAATTTAACATTTCAGGCACGCAAACTGGCCACTATTGGATAAATTTGTCTCTGTTAACCAAGCACCATACTCAGAATTAATATGTCTTAATTGAAAAAGTTTCAGCATAAAATCAATGGTTAGCCAACACATCCTACTCATTACTTTCTTCTAATGTTACCCACAAAGGAAGTCAAAGAAATAGGCCTAAACTTTTTACGCTATTTACATTGTTCAGACTGTTGTCCTCATCTTTAATGTCATGTCCACTGTGGAGGCATGGCCCAGTGGATAAAAGCGTTGACTGAAGTAATCCAAAAAGTGACTTGACTCAAAGAGTTGTGAGTTCAATACCTAGGTGATGAAAAACTTGGAGATTTGAGTTATTAAACGGAATTAACTGAAACTGAGACACACAGAAAAAGGCATGGCACGTGGAACTAGAACAATCTACACTCGTGGACTAAATAAAGAGTTCGGTTCGAAAATTCAACGTATATCACCTGAGGAATACCGGAGCATACAACGGCCGAAACTTCATGGATATGACAATAAGGATAAGGACAACAGTCCGAACAGTGTAAATAGTGTAAATAGTTACAATGCCTCATCTCAGAAATAGAGACAGATACTGAAGAAGGCGGGGGCGTACAACAGTCGAAACGTGGTGAATATAGCAAGGAAAACGATGCATAAACTTTTGGCGGTTTCTAATACATTATTAAGTTTGAGTTCAACGCACTTAAAATGAATATGACATTTCGAAATTATCCTTCCTCTAATAAAAATATAATTGAGAGAAATTTTAAACGAATTAAATAAACTTTGAATAGAAAGAATAGAATATTTATGCAGGGATACACAATTGCTTTAGTGCGACATAAACGTTAAAACATGATATCAAAAATAAAGGAAACAAAAACAAAAAGATTAGCGTAAAATAGTCATTTCGAAATGCAACACGATTAACTAAAAAGACAGCTAAACCTGTTAATTAGTTCCTTTTCATCAGAGCTAACAACAACAAAATATACACACAGTAACTAAAAATTATAAATAGTTTATAAATGTCTTGTTTACAAGACTTAAGGAAAATATTGCGAATGTGTTCGATTTTTTTAATCATTTCGCCTCACGCAAGGCAATAATGCCACTAAGACGCAAAAGATCACTAGGACTGAAAGAGTGTGAGAAGACCCAAGTGAGAAGAACTGTGAAGAAATAAAGTAAAAGGACAATTTCAAGAAGACAGAAGATGGTCACTGGCATTGCATTCTTGAAGATGGATGGTAAGTAATCGGGGGAGCATTCAACTGACGAGAAGTGCGGGGAAAAAGACTATTTGGATAGAACTGAGGGTTGCATCTAGCTACTCCAACAGTAAAACGGCGAGGCGTTGGAGTAAATACATGCTGTCCGGGCACCAAGGATGAAAGCGAATCCGAAAAATTGCCATGAAAATATATGTAGAAAAGACAGAGAGAAGCCACTTCGGCGAGAAAGTGACTGAAGTCGAAATTCCAGGTCAGGATTAATTACATTATCGATCCTTCATTGAATTTTGTCAAGAATTTCGAAATATATGGT
The DNA here is from genome assembly GCA_964036315.1 of Acanthosepion esculentum. NCBI lineage: Eukaryota > Metazoa > Mollusca > Cephalopoda > Sepiida > Sepiidae > Acanthosepion > Acanthosepion esculentum. The sequence goes on along the minus strand of OZ038486.1, from coordinate 91,116,863 downwards.
AGGAGCATCAAACTAGATATGGCAGTAACATTCATTCATGGATGAATGGTTCATTTTTAAATGTGCAAGATTCTGACGATGAAAAGTTTTCTGGCAAGGTACGGCGAACCAAATTTCCTATCAGTAGTCCTAGCAATTGATCCAATATAATCTCTCCACTTCATGTCAGGGGAAAATGTGAGGCAAATAAGCTGTAAAGAGTTGATCACCTCTAGGATAACATAAGCCATGCTAATGTCTGGCAGAATTGGTTCTCTGTGGTGATTAAACAAAAGCAGTTTTTTTTTTGGGGGGGGGCATTAAAATTTACAAGCCATTCCTTGCCCCATTTAACCACTGATTGGAAGTCCTTTCGTGGGCAGTTGCCAGTTTTACTTTGTTGAACCTGTCAGACTTTCTATTAGGTCAGGAGTAAGTAGTGCATAGGTAGTTGTATTAGCATAAATCCCTAATTAGGAACAGATGACGTTGAGAGGGTCGTCGTTAAGAAACGACATAAGTAGAAGGATAGATCCTTAGGAAATTTCGCATTAATGGGAAACGAACTAGAAGTGCGCCTTCATTACAATATTTATTAGGTCGATTGGATTAAGTCTAATATTCCTCCAGAGACACAGTAGCCCAATTGCTTGTGGAGAATGCCAGTGTGCCAAACCCTGTCGAACGCCTTCAAGATATCTCGAACCACAACCAGAGTTTCACGGGTTCTTATCTAAAGCTTGATAGACAAAATCAGTGATAGCCATTGACATATTGGTTGTAGACCTAGAGAAACTGGAGAAAAGAAAGCCATGATGATTTAATTTCATCAAAATGTCTGAGCTTTTTACTGAAAAAGTTATTTATTCACACAAATATCATCATGATTCAATGACGAAAATAGATTCCTTGATTCCGTAATTTTCCATTTATATCCATTTAAATAATTTGTATCTTCAAAGAATGATTCTAGATTGCATTTCTCGAGTAGTTTAATCGTTATCTTGAAATTGTTGAAACTGCCAATCAAACATTGAGTGCTTCATAAAACGAAACATAATCATCTGAAGAATAGGCCGTACGCCGTTAAAGTATCACATTGGTCCGTCGTGTTTGCAATATCAAGTCGAACATTGTCATGCTTCAAAATATCCGGTTTACCTCATTAGTCAGTGTATTTTTTGTGTTTTTTCCACTGTGTCATTCAAGCATCCTAATTGTTTACTGTAATCTTGTACGATAACCAGTTAGCCAGACTGAAACAAATAAGATCCAACCAGAAGAAAACTTCCCTGCAATAATTTCGTTCAGGTTGAGATATTGAATATCCTTGATAGAGCCACATTTTTATTTAAATGTGGGTAATCTCTTTTTCATCATGTGTAAATATCAAGAACTCAAAGACAAGCGCTGAAATTCTGTTCTCTCAATTTTCGGAGCTTCATAATGTATTTCGTAATTAAAGTTTTTCATAATTGAAAACTGACTACGACTCCTGATTGATTCCACAACCAATAAAGTGCCGAATAAACTTCAAAGATTCCTTTAATGTTGTGCAGATGATGATGATGTGAACATGAAAAATGTTAAAAAATTGAAGCTCACACAACACACACACACACACACACACACACACACACACATATATAAATACATACATACATACATCTTTTGATTACCAATTCTTATCAGAAGAATGACATCTCTTTGATGTTGGATTAAGCATTTGTAAGAACGTGACTCCAAAATGCACGAATCACTTCTGTAGTATTGTCTGCGTATATGGCAAACGAAAGACATGTGTAATTTAAGAAATCTAGAGATCAATTATACTTTTATTTCTAACAAAATATCATGAATGAAGATCTCTAGGAATCGAGAGAACATTATTTGTAACAAAATAGCAAAAATTATTTTATTTCTGATAAAATTTTTAAAAAATGATCATGAGATATAAAAAGTCATTTTATTTTTAACAAAATTTTCGAAATTAAGATAGGAAGAAAGCTTTTATTTCTGATAAAGTTCTGAAAAGTGTGGTTCTGAAATACATACATATATATATATATATATATATATATATATATATATATATATATATATATATATATATATATATTACAAAGAGTCAATCATACCTTGAATCAATCAGCAATATGAATGCGATTATTGGCGAAATCGCTAGTAGACATAAACATAAGCATTATACTACTGATAATCCTCCGAATGATGAGATCCTCATGAATAAATAAAATGGATATGGTGTATTTTTTATTTCTGCTAGTACTTTCGAATGCTTCGCGAAATCCATCATAAAGCTTTATTATCCATCAGAATCAAAACTGGGAGACGATTTATATGTATTTATCCAACCGAAAGATGTTTTTAAGTATGAGCTATTTGTTAACGGTTATATGGTGTTGGAGCGTGCAAATCGCAACGCTAAAATTTAAATATTTAAAGTGAGAAATTTTTATGTATTTTGTAACTTGGTAAATCCACGTATTTTCTTTTATAAATGTTTTTCAGTTAATATGATATGAACTAAGTAGATAGTTCAAGTAACAGAGTGATATATCTTACTTTAAATAATAATCGCATTCATATTGCTGATTGATTCAAGGTATGATTGACTCTTTGTAATGTAAATATATGCTGCCTATTTTATTATGTTCATATATATATATATATATATATATATATATATATATATATATATATATATATATATATATATATATATATATATATATATACTGTTGAAATAGCTAATCAATGCAACCGCCACTTCTACTCCAACAGTTTCTTTTCGCGCATATCCAACCTTACTCGCTTCCCTGATAAATACAATCTTCAAAAAATTTAAGTGTAACATCAGTCGCCATCTTTTGTCTTTCTGAATCACGTTCCACTTTTGCCTTTATTTGGAGTGAAATGATTAAAAGAAACACCAAGCATTACCAGTTCTTGTGTTGGACACCTAATATAACACTGTATGTTTAGGTTTCGAATATCATAAAAAGAGAGGTGCTGGCTATACTTGAATATGGTGCAATCAATTTTAATAGTTCATTTCCTTCACCGCAATATGCCGTCTCGTCAGGTTAGTTCTTTGTGTTTCCATTAGGGTGGGGAATATTCACCTCAATAGACCGTTTTATTTTTTTTGTTTTGTTTTTGTTTTTTTTTTGGTTTGTTTTTTTGTTTGGGGGGGAATTTGGTGCGGTTTCGTACTTTCTCAACGTCTGGTGATTTTACTGAAAATCTTGTAAACGTGCCACAAGAAGAAACGACCCTGATAAAATATATCAATAATTTAAAGGTAAAATGTAAAATTGTACAACAGGTATGCCGCATTCCCTCTTTTTCTACCCTTGAAACACGGAGAGACCACTATTTGTTAAGTGGTGTTGCTAACGTCTTAGCAGTGAATTACTTACACGTCAGATTTTCTCTTATGCACAGTGTTTGAACGGAGCATGTAAGTTTTCACGAGGGTCACGCTCTGAAGATCCCTGATCAACTATCTCCCCAACTGCAGTTCCGCAACTGAAGATGATTCATCCTCATGCGTAAACCATTCATATAGACTTCTGCCCGGAAAATGATTAATTAGCTTCTCAAACAACGAAAAAGAAAAGAAAAGGAGTCTACCGTAGTCGGGATCATTGAGTCAATACGAACGATCACTTCCTTTCATAGTATGTGCTTCGCCAGGGCTACATACAGTTTTGAAATCAGAATTTTCATTCTCCTAGACTGGTTGCCACCCAAGGCTATAGAACCCAGTCTGTTCTAATATTTAATCATAACTGAGGGAAGAAGAGTTGGGTTCATAACTTTCCCAAGGTTATTGGTACGTAAGTGAATGTAATGAACTCGACTGGAATTCGAACTTTGCTCTGCAACGAACCTCCTGTTAAATAACCCAAATGGCAGACTATGAAGTACTTTCCAGTTTGTGCCTGGTCTTTTATGTTCCAAAAATTTCTATTGAAATCAACGTAATTATGCCAGATAAATTGCGAATATAACAAAGCCGAGAGTGACCCCAAATCCTGTGAATCTTTGACATTAATTATTAATTAATTAATCATGTCATGCCAACTTTCATGAGTTTATGGAATTGGACTGGAGGTAGCAGTCATGCTTAATATTATTTACATTATTCGGACTGTTGTCCTCATCTTTGTCACTATATTTATTACAACGTTTCGGCCGTTGTACGCTCCGGCCTTCTACAGGTGGTTGGAATGTCGAACTGAACCCTTTATTTCGCTCACTGGGGTAGGCTGTTCTAGTTCCACGTGCCATGTCTAATAGATGTCAGTTATCAGTTATCTCCTGTTAATTTTCCCTCTGAAAGTTGTCCACTGCCTTAACCGGGTATTGAACTCACACTCTTCGGGTCCTGTCACTGGATCTAACCAAAGCCAGCTGTGTATGAATTTCTGGGTGTTATAAACCTAATGTCTTCAGCAACCATTTTTACCAGTTCTCATATTGAAAATTTTGCTGTTATCATATCATGTTTTTACCAGCGCTCATATTGCAACTTTGTTGTTATTATCGCTTTTCTCTGGCACTCTTTATTACCGGTTCCCATATTGTATTCATTTCTATGCTTGGTCGGCTCAGGAGATTTTTGTGGCCTAGCATATGTGCTGATTCCTTAAGTTTACGAATTTTCCAATGGTGTTCCTTGTCTATGATCTCAACCTGATCCCATATGTGGTCAGCTACGCCTGACTTTTCCACTTCCCATCGTGTTACAGCTTTCTGGTATTCTTGAAGCCTCACCTTAAGGGGGCGGCCTGTCTCTCCTTTATATTTCTTTCCGCAGCTGCACTTGATAGCGTACACACAGTCTTTAATCATGTTCTCCTCTATGGCGGTCTTACTCGGGAGAGATATCTGCGAAGTGTCGTCATGCTTTTGAAGGTTGTCCTGATGTTATATGGACCGCAGATCCTTTGTATTTCCTCTGATAACCCCTTTACATAAGGCAGGCAGACTGTTTTCTGAGTGTTGTTGTCCTCCTTCTCCTCTTGTACCCGCCTATCCCAGTTTTCGGGGGCTGCTGCCATGTACCCAGGGTAGTTGTTACGTTGTGGGGTACTACTGACCAATTATTTATCTATTGTCTCTGGGTCTCTACTTATGACTTTTGCTCGGTGTTGTAAGCAGTGGACGACGCTTTCTTTACGCTGTGTGGATGGTGGGAGTTTAAATTGAGGTACTGTCCGGTGAATGTCGGTTTACGGTATACTGATGTCTTGAACACATGCTCTATTCGACATATTAGAACATCCAGGAATGGGAGTGTGTTATTATTCTCTTTCTCCATAGTAAACTGTATCGAAGGTCTTATTGAGTTCACATGGTCCAGTAGAACCTGAACATCTTCCTGGTGTGGCCAGAGTATGAAAGTGTCATCTACGTACCATAACCATATAGTTGGCTTTTGAGATATAGATTCTAATGCCATTTCCTCAAAGTATTCCATGTATATATTCGCCATTGCTGGTGATAATGGCGAGCCCATTGCGAAGCCATCATCCTGTCGATATATGCGTGATCCCATTTCGAAATGTTTTGTTTGTGTACAGAAAGTCAATATCTCCATCAGATTATCTATTGGAATACTGGTCCGTTCTTCTAGGGATGAGTCAGAGGCCAATCTGTCTCTGACTACTGAGAGTGACTCATCCGTGGGTACCTTGATGAACAAACTCATCACGTCAAGCTCACCATCTGGTTGAATAGGATGGAAGCATCTTTGATTATTTCCACGAAGTGGGTTGTGTTTCGGATATTATTAAATCATATTTAGTTTAACTTGTGTTCAAACTCTTCCGAGGCCTTCCTTGTAAGTATTTTATGGGTTTCAATTACTATTTTTAAAGGTTTTTTTTCCATTCCGATTAGCCCATATTTTAATCCTTCTGATGTCCCTGCCCTGTTACAATGGCACAACGAATTTACGAATCAGTCCGGTCTTTTCTGAGTTTGTAGTTTAATAATGCAACATATGCATATACTTATATATTCAAACATATATTGTTAAATATAGCAGACAACGAATGTTTATTATGTTTAATCATGAGCCGTTCTAAGCTTCGTATAGTTGCTTTAATTTCGGGTGAAAATAAAGACAAACACTGTCCAAAATTTGGATATTTTTATTATGTCGTTCATCGATCTAAGCTTTCGGCTAACATGAGCCATCATCAGATTGCTTAGATAGATATTTAAACAAAGATATTCACCATCAAAGATGATATTCTGTTATGCTGGCATAGAAGATTGATATGCGACGATCAAGGAACAGCATTAAAAAAAATGTTGGACAGTTTTTGTCGTTATGTTCTCCCGAAATTAAAGCAACCATAGGAAGCTTAGAACGGCTCATGATTGAACATAATAAACATTCGTTGTCTGCTATATTTAACAATATTTGTTTGAATAATGATCAGCTGCCCCAATATACTAAATATTTATACATATATGTGTGTGTGTGTGTGTGTGTGTGTGTGTGTGTGTGTGTGTGTGTGTGTGTGTGTGTGTGTGGCTTTTTGTATGTGCTTTTTCACCTTCATTTTTAAACAGATTTGGGGTGTCAGACAACTTCTACCAGGTCATCAATTCCCAGACACACCTATACAAACTGATGGGAAGAACATGAAGTTCTGTGAATTCATTTACATATTCAGGAAGTAAGATGAATGCAAAGGCATTCGTTAATGATAGAATAAGGCATCCGGTCGCCAAAACTACACATGCATTTCGGAAACTTTGCCTACGGAATAAGAGAGGTATCAAATTGGACAACAAAATACGGAATAGAACTGCTGATTTGACAACACTGTTGTACGGCTCAGGTTCGTGGACCCCATATAGGTCCCATATCAATTACCTGGATGTTTTCCACAAAAGTTGTCTCTGCCCGAGCTCTGTCTTATACTTTTGACGATAGGGCGCTCACTGCTGACCTTCTCGCAAAACGCAACATTGATGGAATTGAGACTTACCAAACGCAATCACAACTTCGATGGGCTGGTCATGTTCCAAGGATGCGTGGCGACAGAATACCTAAGCTCCTCATGTATAACAAACTTGACAGTGGACAAAGGAGTGTTTCACGGGAGTGTCTCAAGTATAAGGAGGGGGCTGGCAATGTGCCTCATAGTAACTTCGAGCCAGTTTTCCTTAGAGAGAAAGAACTGGAGATATTTATGCCAGAGTGGTATCAGAAATTTCGAAATCAGTCGTATTCAGAGGCTAAGAAAGGAAGAACAATGGCGAAAATGATTGGCAAATATTCCTGTGGCTATGCGCCGATATCCACGCTGTTGCACAATACGTGGATTTGTATGCAGGTCACTAGCGGAACTGAAGTGTCACATAGGACACAAACATAAAAATGAATGAGGTTGTCAGATACTCATACGTCGAAATCGATATATATATATATAAATGTGGTTTCTCGTATGTGCTTTTTCATCATCATTTTATAGACTTTGTTTATCAGATTACGAACACCTAAAAATGTCAAATTTGCTGGATTGAAAGTCAAATGGCGGAAAGATCTCCGGCGACCTCGTCCAGTAAAAAAATCCCCATCATTAAGATGATCACTTGATTGGCTGAAAGCATATTTTCTCTCCCACGCCCTCCCCACTCTTGCAGGTATTATTTCGTCTATCGATTCCGCGGTAGTTCGTTAATGCATTTCGTCGTTAATCGAATTGACACATTTGTCTGTCCGCCGGGCCGTGCTTTTTTTTCGCCTGCATGTGCATAGGTGAATGTCTTTGGGGATTATTTTTTGTGAATTTAGTGTGAGCGTGGAAAGTAAGTCGGCGACAATCTGAGTGTGCGTTCATCTTTTGTATTCGTATGTAATATTAACTGAACTTACTGATTGCTTAATTATCTTCTTGAGACGAGATCGGCCATTTTGAAAATATCTTCCTTGTTTATTTGATGTCTGAAAAAATCGTCTTTAAATAGCAAAGGTCAAAGGTTCATTTTGAAAGGTTCATTTTAAAAAAGATCAGAAATAAAATAGTTGTATACTTGATGTGGATAATCTGAAATGTAAAATTGGCAGACGAATGTTTGGGGTTTTGTTAGAAATGAGATTTTCTTGATTTCTTTTTTATCTTAATATTCTTAATTTTATTTGTTGTAGCATACCTACAGGCGATAATATCTATGTCCCCATTCACATAAATGCAGTAGTAAATACTGTATGTTGGTCTACAGTTGGAGATTCGTCTCCAGCTGCGCTGGTCAAACTCTCTGCTTCCGGGCAGAGAGGATCCCCAGACGAGAGCCTATGTCGAAGGAAACATCTACCCGACCCCATTTTATACGGGGTCCACGGGGAATTTTTGGCCGAGCCTACGGGCTCGGATACCCCACATTATCTTTGGCTTTGTGCCACATCTGACTGCGTAGGGAGGTGGTAGATATCTTAGTTGGAGATTCGCCTCCAGTTGTGCTGGCCAAACTCTCTGCCTCCGGGCAGAGAGGATCCCCAGACGAGGCTGTGTCGAATGGCAGAGCCTCGTCTCTGGAAACATCTACCCAACCCCGTTTTATACGGGGCCTACAGGGAATTTTTGGCCGAGCCTATTGGCTCGGATACCCCATATTAAATTCGTCCTTGTGCCACATGTGATTGTGTGGGCGGTTGGTAGATATCCTAGAGTTAGAGATTCATTGTGGAATTCACTTGACTCACCTCTACCAGTTGACTTCTACGCACCGCTGGCGTATCTTATATGTGTTGTTCTTATCCTAAGTATTATCGTTCATTACCAACCTTAGTTTGATTATTCTATTTAGTAACCCTCCCTAGGTTACAGCATTATTAGTATAAAAATTGCCTTAATGTCTAGATTTCTTACTTTCACACAATTTTGTAAGAAATAAAAGCTTCCTTTATTGCTAGATATTTCTCCTTAATTTCTTATATTTTGTCAGAAATTAATGTTTTCTTGATTTCTTAATTTAGCGAATTTTCTCAAAAATAAAAGTTTTATAGATTCAATTTTTCTTAAATTTGTTAGAAATAAACCTTTTCTTGACATCTTGTTTTGCGAGACATAAAAATTTTCCGCAATTTAAGATTAATGATCCCAATTTTTCAAAAATAAATCTCTATTTCTTAATTTCCACAATTTTGTCAGAAATAAAACAATTTTGGATTTATAGATTTCTTAATTTTATCTCTTTTTGTCGAAAGGTTTTACTTATTTTTAAATTTCTTGATTTTTCAGAACTTTGTGAGAAATAAAAGCTTTCTTAATTTCGAAAAATTTGTTAAAAATAAAATAACTTTTTATATCTCTTGATCATTTTTTTTTAATTTATCAGAAATAAAATAATTTTTGCTATTTTGTTACAAATAATGTCCTCTCGATTCCTAGAGATCATAATTCGTGGTATTTTGTTAGTAATAAAAGTATAATTGATCTCTAGATTTCTTAAATTCCACAAGTCTTTTTCAGAAATAAAAGTTTTCATGATTTCAAATGTAATACGCTGACATTTGTCAGAAATAAACGTTTTCCAGAGTTCTGGTTTACTTTTTAATTTCGAGAACGTTGACAGAAATAAAATTTTCTTGGTTTCTGGACTTCTAAATTTCGAAAATATTGTCAGAAAAAGTTTTAATGATTTATCAATTTCGCAGATTTGGGCAGATATAAACATTTTATTCATTTATAGATGTCTTAATTTCCGACATTTTCACAGATATAATGGTATTCTGGATTTCTAGATTTATTCATTTCTGAAAGTTTATCAGAAATAAATGTTTTCTGGGTGCAATGCCATCAATTTAATTAAAAATAATAGTTTGCTTGATTTCTGGGGTTCTTTTTTACAACAATTTGGCAGAAGTAAAAGTTTTCTTTATTTCTAGATTTTATAGTTTCCACACTTTAGTCAGAGATAAAAGTTTACTTGTCAACTCAATTAATATTCTTAATTTTGTTATTTCAAACATCAAGAATAAAAATAAATAATAAAATTATATATATATATATATATTTATATTTATATAATAGATTTATATTATATATTATATTTATATTATATATTATATTATATTTTATATATTGATATATAAAAATAATATATATATATATATTATATTATATAATAAATTTATATTATATTTATATAATATACATTATATAATATATATATAAATATATTTATATATTATGTCGAAAATAAACGTTTTCTGGATTTTTTGCCTAAGTTTGTAAATATTGTCAAAATTAAAAGTTTTCTTGATTACTTAATTTCCGAATTTTTGTCGAAATTAGATGGTTTTCTTGATTTCCAGATTAATTTCATCAATTTTGTTGGAAATAAATGTCTTCATGATTATCAAATTTCTTAATTCCAAGTTTTTTTTTCAGAAATAAATTATTTTTTTAATTATAGCCAAGGTTCCGAAATTTTTGTCAGAGATAAAAATTAATTAATTTTTTAAGTTTATTCAAAAATAAAATTGTTATTTGTATCCTTACTTCTTAATTTCCATAATTCTTTCAAATGTTTCCGTGATTTCCAGTTTTATTTCTTGAATTTAGTTAGAAATAAAAATTTTCTTCCTTTCTAGATTAATTTCTTTAAAAAATGTTTTTAGAAATAAAAAATTCCTTTATTTGTAATTTTTTTAAAATCGACCCAGAAATAAAACTATCTTTATTTCTAGACTAATTTTCTAATTTTTTTCAAAAACGTTTTCTAAGAAGAACAGTTTTCTTTATTTCTAGACCTCTTAATTTTCTCAGTTTTGCCAGATATAGAATGTTACTAGAGTTCTAGATTAATTTCTTTTTTTAGGAATATTGTTCTTGGTTGCTAGATTTATCTATTCACACTATTTTTAGAGTAATTTCCTCAATTAAATAAATTATAAATAATAATTTTCTTACTTTCTTAAGGTCAAAAATTCAGATAGAAATAAATTTTTTTTTTATTTTAAGATTTCTAGATTTCCAAAAGCTTGTCATCAATATAGATGTTATTGATTGCTTGACTCTTTTTCTCATTTTTGTCAGAAATAAAACTTTGCTTGATTTCTGGTTTAAGTTCTTCAATTTTGTTTGAAATCAAAGTTTACTTCATTTCTTTTTAATTTCAAATATTTTTCAGAAACAAAAACTTGCTTCATTTCTAGATTTCTCAGCTGGCCGAAAAACATATTTTTTTCTTGAATTCTGAATTAATTGCCAATATTTTGCAAGAAATAATTTTTTTAACTAAATTTAAATTACGCATCTGTAGCAATGAATAAATCAACGGTTATTTAATTTGGATGATATTTTTGACTGTTTATCTTAATGAAATAATTAAAAATCTCCCAGAAATTGTTCACCTGTTTTATGTGAAAAATGCTTTCTTCTGCAAACGAAGGCATTCTAACAGTATTGCGCTATCAAAAACGACTCTAAAATGTGCTGTTTTTTCTGCTTTATGGTAACAAACATAAAAAAGTTGAATCATTATTTCAATGATAATTAGTGGATGCGGGACTATAGAATCCTTCATAACATTAAGAGGAAGAGAGATCAAAGACTCCATTTTGATCCCAGCCCGATGATATGGTGATGGTCTCCATAATGGCTCCCTAAGCTCAACTCAAAGACTGTCATCTGTATGTCGCCATATTCAGAAGGAAAATTCAATAAATAAGATACGGAGACTTTTTAATAATGAGCATCTGTAGTAAAAAAAATAACAAATAAGCAAATTTCTGGTGAAATATTTTCTTTCTTTTTCTGGGAGTTTAATTTTTTTAAATTCAGTTCTCGTCTTGTGTCGTTTACAAGTTCTGATTCGCCATTTTATTTATTTATTTTTATTTTTATTTTTTCGGATATACAAGTAACTGTTGGTGAATACTCTATGATCAAGAGGAATTTCAAAGTCACGTCTTATTTTATCCTAAGGGTTCCTACCTTCACGACAACTTCCTGCCTTTTTCCAACAAAAAGAAAACAGATATAGTAATACCGGGAAATAGCCACCAGGCACATAGCATTCATTTCTATGCACCTCCCCGCCCCCAAAACAAGCCAATAATAGCATAAATAATCTTCTTCTTCTTCTTCTTCTTCTTCTTCTTCTTCTTCTTCTTCTTCTTCTTCTTCTTCTTCTTCTTCTTCTTCTTCTTCTCTTCTTCTTCTTCTTCTTCTTCTTCTTCTTCTTCTTCTTCTTCTTCTTCTTCTGTTTCTCCCATTCTCCTATTATTATTATTATTATTATTATTCTGCTCCTCCTGGTTCTTCTCATTCTCCTATCATTATTATTATTATTATTATTCGTCTCCTCCTATTTCTTCTCATTCTCCTATTCGTTTCTTCTTCTTCCTCTTCTTCTCTTCTTCTTACACTCTTTTTCCGATCCGCTTCCTCATTTTTTCCTTCACTTTCTTCTTCTTCTCTTCCTTCTCCTCCTCCAATTCCTTCTTGTCCTAGTCTTCCTTCTCCTTCTCCTCCTCTTCCTCCTCCTCTTCCTTCTCCTCTTCCACTTCCTTCTCCCCGTTCTCTTCCTTCTCCTCTTCCTCTACTTCTCCTCCTCCACTTCCTTCTCCTCCTTCTCTTCCTTCTCCTCCTCCACTTCCTTCTCCTCCCCCTCTTTCTTCTCCTCCTACTAGTCTTCTTCTTTAACGATTTTAATGTCAATTTGTATAAATTTAGAAACATTTTCCCCTCATTAGTTTTGAATCCACGCATAAACCAACAACATCTTTGATTTGAAAGAAACAACGATTTTTTCTTCATATTTTGCTATGCTTCTTTCTCATCCAAATCACATTTGATAAGAATTAAGTCATATTTATTTTCCCCACGTACTAATTAGTACTATACGTACTAATTAGTACTATAAGTACTAATAGTGAACCTCTATTTTAGTCACTTACTCGTAGATATAACCATTTTTACAATATTCTCGATATTTTTCTCGATTAATCAAATGTAATAAAATCTGACTTCACTCATCATTTTATTAGTAAATAATTTCTGTCTGAATTTTTAGGATGAAAAATTATCTACACGCGAACTATTCTCTTCATCTTTGTTGTTGTTATCATATCATTTTGCCTCTGCACCTGCTGAAGACCGAAGGATACAAACAGACGCAACGCTGTGATAAAAATGACAAAGATTGATGTAAATAACGTAAATATTATTAATTATTCGTCAGAGATTTGCTGAGCTTTTCAAAACTAGCTCAAAGAAAGATTGAGTTAATTTTGTCATTAAAACTTGTAGTAAGTCAAGAATAAAATGAACGTTCTTTAAATATAAAAACGCAACTGGTTTTAAAAGAAAAGTCGTGAAAAACAGACGAGGAGTAATCGGATCAAGAAAAAAAAAGATTATTTGCAATCGATTTCGTCTTTATTTAATATGACAACCAGAAAATAGGATAACTGACTCAATTTGTTATTTACATTTAATATTTACGAAAAATATTTTCATTTTTATGATTAATTCACATGTGAGAATATGCGGACACAAATTCCACAAATTCTTTGAAATATATTTTTTAATCACCTAATATTCATGAACTTCCTCAAATTTAAAAGCCTTGATAAACAAATGGCATCTTTGCTCTTGCATATAAACACGCGAAACATAATAAGTCCTACATTTGCCTTAATAATGTCCCTAAGAGGACGAAACGCGTCGGCTAAGAATGTTTTTTTCTTTTGTCTTTTTATTCATATATATATATATATATATATATATCTGTGTGCGTGTGTGCGTGTGTGTGTGTGTGTGTGTGTGTGTGTGTGTGTGTGTGTGTGTGTGTGTGTGTGTGTGTGTGTGTGTGTGTAAGTTATTTTCATATGGGATGTATCTGTAAAAGAAGAAAAACTCCATCCCATAAAAAATTATGCCATCTAAGCATCCCAATATTCCCAACAACTACCAGAGCCATTGTGGATGTGATCAGATCTAAAACCGCCCAGAACAATGATAATTCAGAAGCAGGCATGCATGAAATAAATTACCAAAACTGATTCTCACAATACATTCGGGAAACATGCAGAAGCACAAAGCAAAACAAAAAAACGTATCCCTGAAAACAAAAGGGACCTTAAACATAAAAATATATCAAACGCACTAGTCATACACAGAAATAAATTCAAACTCAACTTTGATCTAAAAATGATGCCACACCTATCAAAAGAAAAAGTATTTACTCAGAAGGAAGATTCTTGTGAGTGCAACTTCAGAATCTTACGAAAATATGAATCTGCGGCCCAGTTTCTCATTTTTCCTAAAAGAATTACTACTTTCTCAAACCAATAACATACACGACCATAAAAATATTGAAAAGTAAAAGAAAAAGTATTTACTCGGAAGGAAGATTCTTGTGAGTCCAGCTATAGAATCTTATCAAAATATGAATCTGCGGCCCAGTTTCTCATTTTTCCTAAAAGAATTACTACTTTCTCAAACCAATAACATACACGACCATAAAAATATTGAAAAGTAAAAGAAAAAGTATTTACTCAGAAGGAAGATTCTTGTGAGTGCAGCTACAGAATCTTATCAAAATATGAATCTGCTGCCCAGTTTCTCATTTTTCCTAAAAGAATTACTACTTTCTCAAACCAATAACATACACGACCATAAAAATATTGAAAAGTAAAAGAAAAAGTATTTACTCAGAAGGAAGATTCTTGTGAGTGCAGCTACAGAATCTTATCAAAATATGAATCTGCTGCCCAGTTTCTCATTTTTCCTAAAAGAATTACTACTTTCTCAAACCAATAACATACACGACCATGAAAATATTGAAAAGTAAAAGAAAAAGTATTTACTCAGAAGGAAGATTCTTGTGAGTGCAGCTACAGAATCTTATCAAAATATGAATCTGCTGCCCAGTTTCTCATTTTTCCTAAAAGAATTACTACTTTCTCAAACCAATAACATACACGACCATAAAAATATTGAAAAGTAAAAGAAAAAGTATTTACTCGGAAGGAAGATTCTTGTGAGTGCAGCTATAGAATCTTATCAAAATATGAATCTGCTGCCCAGTTTCTCATTTTTCCTAAAAGAATTACTACTTTCTCAAACCAATAACATACACGACCATAAAAATATTGAAAAGTAAAAGAAAAAGTATTTACTCGGAAGTAAGATTCTTGTGAGTGCAGCTATAGAATCTTATCAAAATATGAATCTGCGGCCCAGTTTCTCATTTTTCCTAAAAGAATTACTACTTTCTCAAACCAATAACATACACGACCATAAAAATATTGAAAAGTAAAAGAAAAAGTATTTACTCGGAAGGAAGATTCTTGTGAGTGCAGCTATAGAATCTTATCAAAATATGAATCTGCGGCCCAGTTTCTCATTTTTCCTAAAAGAATTACTACTTTCTCAAACCAATAACATACACGACCATAAAAATATTGAAAAATGAAAAGAAAACGGTTAAATAAATGACGTCGTGTTTTTGATGATATACAGCACGTAAGTCCATCATGTCGTGGTTTTGAAGATATACAGCACGTAAGTCCATCACCTCGTGTTTTTGAATATATACAGCCCGTAAATCAATCACCTCGTGTTTCTAAAGATATACAGCACCTAAGTCCATCACGTCGTGTTTTTGAAGATATACAATTTAAACAATATCCATTTATTCATAAAAAATTCTTGAATATTACTCGCTTACTTTTGTTTTACAAGACTTTGAAATATGGCACATTGTGTCCTCCACAGGTTTTTACTGACCTTTCAACCACATGATGAATATATATATATATATATATATATATATATATATATATATATATATATATATATATATATATATATATATATATATAAACAACGAGTTTTATTACATTTATTCCCATGGTTTTTAACCATAATCAATATTCCCACACACTTATTCACAATTTAAAAAATGATTACAAGAACCTCCAATTAAACAAAAAAATCAAAGACATTTTCGCTAAACCACCCATCAACGCAAAAAAACAAACACCTAACTTATAAGCTATCCTCACCTCTACCAAATATCTAAATAATACAAACCAAACCGGAAATTATAAATGTAATAAAACTCGTTGTCTAGTTTGCAAACACCTAATAACTGATGTGTATTTTCTATACCCAACTCCAAAACCAAAATACATCCACCTCGCCTCACCTGTGATAGCAATAATATAATTTACTACCTATTCTGCACAATATGTCCTAATAGTGGATATATTGGCGAATCTAGAACTAATTTTAGATTTCGTTTCAACAACCACAAACTAGACATAGGTCAAAACAATCCGTATTCCCCATAGCTGAACACTTTAATCAATCAGGACACTAATTAGACAACTAATGTATATTGATAGACTCAGGTTTTAGTACAACATACACACGAAGAAAAAAGAGAAATACTGGATTTTAAAATTAGACACATATAAACTAGGGTTAAAGAAAGACTTGTGTATTTTAAATATGTATAAATATTTCAATACTTAAAAAATTTCTTTAGATATAGTTAAAACACCTTTTTAAACAACATCTAAAATACTATCGTTAGATTTACGTTAAAAATTTCAAACACAGTTGCATTCCACATCACGTGACGTCCGCCTCTCGCGACGGACGCTACTTGTAAAAACAAACTCTCAAAAACAGTTATTCAATTCATTTCTGAGGAAGGACCGAGGTGGTCTGAAATATCAAATATATAAAAACATAAATAAATACTTTCGCAAAAAAACACCCAGTTATTTTCTTTTAATTTGCAACTTTTCAGTTGTTTTATCCATGTTATATACATATCAAGAAAGTATACGTGGCTTCTCATTATGCTATATATATATATATATATATATATATATATATATATATATATATATGAAATTTAAAAGCGTTGATAAACGAATGACCTACTTGCTCTTGTATATAAACACGTGCAACAAAATAAAATCCTTACATTTGCCTTGATAAAGTTCCTCAGAGGACGAAACGAGTCGACTAAGAATAGGATTTCCTCTTCTCTTGTCTTTTTATTTATTTCGTTCCTTTATAGATACACTCTATCTGAAAATTATATTTATATATATATATATATATATATATATATATATATATATATATATATATATATATACATAATATAAAATAATATAAAATAATATATATATATATATGGTTTTTAGTTGAATTTCAACCTAGAAACATTATAAAGAAATACACAACTCCAGCAGACCAGAAAAGGAAAATCAAATTAATTATCTACAATAAAAAGTTTGAAACAACCAACCTTATAATGAACAACAACAACCACTCCTCTGCAAGTTCCATTTTCCAGAGAACCAATATCATTTACGAATTTATATGTTCTTTAGGGAACTGCGTTCTTGATCAAGCCTATTTCATGAATAATTATATTGGCCATGCCAATCAAAAAGACTCTTTGACCATAGCTCATTTAAACACACAGAGACACCAACCAAACTGCATTCGCAGCACACAGATAGAAAATACAAATAGAAAATACATTTATAATAGCCTCATCTACATGTAAAAAAGACTAATGATAATGAAATCATTAAAAATAAGAAAAAGAAAAGGCCAACACTCAATAACATTTGCTATGAATACGGTCAAAATGTGCTGGTCGTGTTTGGTATATCAAAAAACAAAATTCCCATCTCCCTAGATACATATAGAAAATTCTACACATTCAGTTAAAGGTAAAGCATCATTGAAAATTTCTAATAGAACAGCCGAAAACTCACTGATATATAGAATATTCGGACAGTTTTTACACACTTTATGTAAGTCATACGAACACAAGGCAAATTGCATAAAATGCTTAATCGCAATATCTTGTAAGTCGTCTTTCATGAAACATAAAAGAGGGATTGCTCTCCAAATACAATATATATATATATATATATATATATATATATATATATATATATATATATATATATATATATATATATATATATATATAGGTCGATGAAAGAAAATCCAGAGCTAAAAAACAACAAAAATAATAATATTGATAATACGAATAATAATTAGTAATGGAAACGAGAAGTATTAAGTATGGGAAGCCGTTGGCATAAATCAATGGCTTCCGTTATCAATTATAGGCATTTAAGAATATTTGTGGAGATTTCATAGTTTATTTTGTTCAGGTTAGGTTTCAACTGTTTTATGTATATAGCTTCAAGAATTTTTAGTTTTAGTTTATTGTTTTCATGTTTAAGTTGGGTTTTCAACGAGGATTTTCCGGAATTGTGTATGCGGCCTGTTAGTGAAACTATTGGCATAATTATAAGGAATATATACAGTAACTCATCTTTACCCGCACTTAAAATGAATCCTAATATATTACGGAAACTACTATTAGCTTGTACAACTGAAGTCCCTTTCTTATATCATAATAACAATATACATATATATATATATATATATATATATATATATATACAACGTGATGGTGTCTCCATGGGATCAGTACCGGGTCCGACATTTAGCAATTTCTACATGTCGAACCTCGAAAACAAGATATTTACAAATTTTAAAAACCCATCCATCTACCTAAGATATGTTGATCATATCCTTATGTTAGTTAAAAATACAGATGAAATACTTCAACTTCAAAAACGTTTCCAAAATAATTCTGTCCTTAAATTCACGTATGAACTCAATACTAATAATAAAATTCCCTTCCTTGACATATTGATAAACACAAATAATAACAAATCTACTATTTCGCCATACAAAAAACCTACTAGCATAAATTCATGTACACTTAACTACAAGAGCGAATGCCCATATTACTACAAAATTGCAATTATAAAAAATCTAATACACGTGCAGAAACTAATTCATCCACAAAACAGATTTTTTACAGTGAATTAAAGAATATAAAACAAACACTTATTAATAATAGCTTTCCAAACTATATAGTTGATGAACAAATAAGATGCTTTCTTAGAAATCTCAATACTAAGCAAATAGTACGTAATACTGCTTCTACTAATCTCAAACATATTAATCTCCTATATTGTAATCAAATGCATACTAATTATAAAAAAGATGAAAATATACTACAAAATTAGTAAATACGAATATATCTACAACAGATCCTTGTAAAAAAAAATTAAGTTAATCATATAATACACTAATTCTAGTTTATCCAACTCAATTATTCGCAATGATATTCGGTTAGCGATTTGCAAACAAACCAACATAGTTTACAAATTCAAGTGCCCTTTGGGAGATTGTATCTCCAACGGATTAAATAATATTT
The DNA here is from genome assembly GCA_964036315.1 of Acanthosepion esculentum. NCBI lineage: Eukaryota > Metazoa > Mollusca > Cephalopoda > Sepiida > Sepiidae > Acanthosepion > Acanthosepion esculentum. The sequence continues at coordinate 91,097,549 of OZ038486.1, read as the reverse complement.
ATGTTGGTCACACCACAAACTCGGTTTCACAACGCTTGATACCACATTTGAATGATATATATATATATAATATTATAAATTAATTGATTTAAAATGTGTTTTTTTTCGCTACACAGTGATAACCATGTTTCAGAAATGGAAGCTAAAGCCCTTGAATTTAATTTTGTTATTAAACCAAAGACATTAGTTCCATTTCCTCGTCAAGCGAATTTTGGAGTAACTTATTTTTTTTAAATTACGGTTGTTAAAGGCACGGCAAAGATTCATAATTGAGGGTTTCCAAGGATACCGATAAATCCATTCATCTAGACAAGGGGTGGTAGTGGGTTCAAATTTTAATTTTCGTTGTATCAGTTAATATTTCGTTGCATTAATGCAAAAGACAGAGGAACTCATACGAAGGATGAGAAGGAAGGCTTACTTCTTCCTTCAACGGAATGACTTACAAAATAAGAACAACAAGGAAATTTACGGTTTTAACAGTTAAAAAGCAGCACCATTTGTTCATAGTTTGTCGGCTTTCGAAAATGACCTTTTGGAACTGATAAACAACATAAATTTCCGGGAGAAAAAATGCTATTTCCAGAAACACCTAGATAAAATAGTAAAAGAAATTAACACAACTGATAAAATTTTAGTAAAGTCAGACAAAACTGGAACCTTTTATAAGGCAACCACAAAAGACTAGAACGATCTATTAAATAAGGACTTACACAAGAACTACAAAAAAGCGAATAACAGTAACCTAAATATGGTCCAGAATATCAATAATAGCAGTAAAAAAATCACTGATAAACTGAAGATCAGTGACAGAGTAGGTCAATTATATGAAAAAGAATGCTACATAACCTTAAAAGACCACAAACCAGACTTCGAGGCAAATCCGACTACAAGGATAATTAATCCTACAAGATCTGATATCGGAAAAATTAGTAAAATGATCCTTGAAAGGGTAAATAAACAAATTAAAGATAAAATAGGTTTGAAACTTTGGATAAATACCAAAGAAGTGATAAACTGGTTTACTTGTATTAAAATAAAAAACAACTGTACACTAATGCAGTTCGATATTGAAAATTATTACTAATTAATATCTAAAGAACTGTTCTTGAATGCGTTGGACTTTGCCACCCAGTACACGGATATTACAGAAGAGGAAAAGAACATTATTTTAAATGCGAAGAAATCGGTACTGATTCATAAAGGTGAGCAATGGGTAAAGAATTCATATGACCACTTTGACATCACAATGGGATCACTAGACTCAGCTGAGTCTTCTGATCTCATAGGTCTTTTTATATTATACAACCTTACAGCGCACCGTGATATTGATTCAACTGACATTGGTTTATACAAGGACGATGGTCTTATGATTATTAGAAACTCTACTAACTTCAAAATAGATAAAATTAGAAAGGCATTATATAAAGAATTTAAAAGCATGGGTTTAAAAATTACCGTCAGCACTAAATTTAAAAAAAGTTAACTTCCTTGATATAACATTAGATTTAAAGAAAAATACATACACACCTTTATATATACACCCTAAATCAAACCACCCCTCATCTATAATTAAACATATACCTTTATCTATCCGAATAAGAATTAGTACAAATTCAGCAAATGACAAGATTTTCGATGAACATATTAATTTCTATAATAAAGCTCTAAAAGATAGTGGCTACAAAAACCTAAAACTAACTTATATTAAAAATGAAAATGGTAAGCATAGAAAAATCAGAAGTAGGAAAATAATTTGGTATACACCCCCATACAACCAAATGGTAAAAAACAAATTGGGGCAAAAATTCCTCGCATTAATACTCAAGCATTTTCCCTGTAAAAGTAAACTAAGTACTATTTTCAATAGAAATACACTAAAATTAAGTTATAGCTGTACTGATAACCTAGAAAATATTATTAAGAAACATAATACTAATATCTTAAATAAACACTTATACCAGAACCAAAAAAGTTTAGACAATGGAAAAATACAAACAACAACTAATGAGGGTAAACAAAAATTATGTAATTGTAGAAACCCTCAAAACTGTCCTCTACAAAATAAATGTTGCATCGAATCATTAGTATACCAATGCAATATATCTTCTATTGAAATCCCTGAAAACATAAAAATATATATGGTTTGCACTAGCCATGAGTTCAAAAAAAGGTTCAACCAACATCAAAGTTCGTTTAGGATAAATAAATATAAAAATCAAACATATCTCTCGAAGTACTTCTGGCACCTAAAAGAATCCAATAAAACACCTACAGTAAAATGGAAGTTAATAAGAAAAGCTAGAATATGTAGGTCATTAAATGACCCATGTCCTTTATGCATACATGAGAAACTATATATATGTATCCTTGGAAACCCTCAATTATGAATCTTTGCCGTGCCTTTAACAACCGTAAATTTTTAAAAAATAAGTTACTCCAAAAGTCGCTTGACGAGGAAATGGAACTAATGTCTTTGGTTTAATAACAAAATTAGATTTAAGGGCTTTAGCTTCCATTTCTGAAACATGGTTATCACTGTGTAGCGAAAAAAACATATTTTAAATCAATTAATTTATAATATTAATGCTCTGTAAATTTACATGGAGCACTATTGTATAAAAATAAAAATATCTATAAAAACACCGGATTTTATATCTTAATGTTCTTTCTTTTTATTCATTCATATATATATATATATATATTTATATATATATATATATATATATATATATATATATATATATATATATATATATATAATTTTAAAATATAGTATATTTATGGGTAAAAATGCTCGATACAAGAGACAGAGCATATGTAAATATAAAAGTGGAAACTGGTGTTAACATTAGGTGCCAAAAATGTGTTCCATGTTTGAACACTTGATTTAAAATTATGTAATATACATTTTATTGTACATACACACTCACACACACACACACACACACACACACACGCATATATATATATATATATATATATATATATATATATATATATATATATTAAATGTAAGGACAAAAACATTAATACTCAACAGACTATATCCGCAACTACACACGAATAACATCAATTCGCAATATATATATATATATATATATATATATATATATATATATATATACACACACATACAGGTTTGATTGGAGGCCACGGCGGACAAGCGTATTTTTTATATTTATTTTTTTAAGTCTTTCTTGTTTTCATGCAAAGTATTGAATATTTAGTTCCATTATGTGTAAAATTTGTTATTATGCATATATACAATCACTTTCAAACCTGACTGGTACTTTTTCACTAACAGTTAATATATAGTATGACTTTTAATTGCAAAAAAATTTCTGATTCGTTTGTTTTTCATGATAACTTTTAGTGCATTAGAAATTTAATTTATAAATTGGCGCAATTTTGTATACACGGAGTGTAGCAATACGATTTTTTCCGACTCCTTAATACATAAATAAATAAATTCCTTTTTTCCTGGGTTTCTTAGGATTTTCGTCTCCAGTTCAAATTTGAGTCAACTCAATTGCCAGAGTTTTCAGGATCCCTGTCTCCATCCTGCCTTTGAATTGCCAAACATAAAATTTTGTCAATGATTTTAGATGATCATAAAAAGTCCTTTAGAGAAACTGACCACCCATCCAGCTTTTTGCGTGATCTAAATTCAGGGACACAAGTGGACGGATAAGGGATGGGATCCCAACCAATATCCCTATAAGCAGAGAGAAGCAGAATTCAGGGGTGACTAGATGATCAGATTATCGGACTCTCTGCTTTCAGGCTGAAAGAAACTCGGACGAGGCTCTCTGGGGAAAAATATACAGCCATACTACCCCATGTATGCGAGGTCTACGGTGAATTTTATGCTGAGCGTATACGCTCGGAAAGAAACACGTTAAACTGGACTTGTGCCACATCCCAATTTGTGGGGAGCTCAATACCGAGTAGGTGACCAGCGTCCGAGAAGGGACCAGCGAGCAGTGAGTTAGCGGTCACCGAAACCACAGGCAGTGAATGCAAGTGTCCTCTCTCTGTGACTGGAAGTTAGTAAGACAGCAGCCCACTTCTCGAAGCTGAAGACTGCGGTTGAGAAATCGTATTGTTACCATTTCCGACCAAGTGTCTTGAAAAGAATTTCTCGTTATTCTTTGTTAAATTCGGTCACGGCCAAGGAGACAAACCTGTGAACATAGCGAGTACGGTGTAAATGCAGACACAGCCAACTTTGGATGTCATCACAGTTGTACATTGAAGGACGTGCGGACTACGTCGTCACAGGAGCAGGAGAAATTTACAAAAAATAAAACTTATTTGTATTCTATAAAGTATGCTTAAATAAATACCTGTCAAAACACATTATATATGGAACCTTCGTTTCGACATTGAGAAAGTGACTGAAGCCGAGATGCCAAGTCGGGACCGATAACATTGCAGATTCTTTAGATTTATTCAATAACCTCTAAATACATAGCAGAAACACGAGATGTAATAGCAATTTTCAATGCATGTACAAACAGTAGACTTTAATTGTGTAAGATAGATTCTAGAGAGAAAGATTTTCTCGCACGACACAGTAAACCAACTTTTCCAACCGCAGAGCTAGCAATTGATTTAATATAATCTTTCCACATCATGTCAGTGGAAAACTTTAGCCCAATAGGGAGCAAGTTGTCACTGTTCTGGATTTTAGCATCAACCATAATGATGTAAAATAAGGTTCCCTATGAGGATTAAAAGAGAGCAGTTTTGTTTTTGAGACGTTAAAATTAACAAGCCATTTCTTGCCCCAATTAGCAACAGATTGTAAGTCATTTTTGAGACCTAATTTTGAGATCTTTTTATCTTTATTTTAGTAAAGACGTGGTCACGACTATCTATCCGTCAACTATAAAAGGAGAAAAATCCTAAATTTTATCGTTACGAAACAGTGAGGATCGAACTCAGTTTATCTGTCTGCCAGACTGGCTCACTATGTATTACAACACACCGAGGGACCAGTCAAGATTTTATCGAGTGGAGATTTTCATATTGTAAGTTTATCTTCTTAAATTCATTTATAATTATTCTATGGGCAAGTCTAACCCTAAAACTAACCCTAGGCCCGAACTCTCTGTTCGTCATAAAAGCATTATAGCTTTTCTTTTTCTTTTCACGACCAACTTTTAACTACAAAAACTGAACTGTAAAGAAAAATTCGTATTTTCTTGAAACTTGAGCCACTCTCCCAAAAGTTCCTCGCCGAAAAATAACCAGCCAATCAAAAACTTTGAATGTGATAACTAAATGTATTACCGAAAGTGAGGTTATAAAGTTTTAAAATCGATGATATCCTAAAAAAAGACAAACGTTTTGGTTAACGAACATCAGACTTGTTTCAAACATATTGTTTCTCTCCTTTATCATATCCGCAAGTCTCTAATCACAGACGAATCTCTCGTCTTCGTTAGTAAAATCGGGAAGAATTCAGAGCAAAGCCTTCCATGATTGTATTAGAGACTCGAAAGTTAGACTTTATTATATTAGAGGCTTTTATCTTAATCCCTTGCTTAGGGCAATAACAGATTCTCTGCTTTTACATTTAGAAACGAAAGAAGGCTACAATGGCAAATGGCAATTTTAATTTTGTTTAAATTTCTACCTCCTGCATCGACAATACGGTTTCATACACAAATATTCAGTATTTGCAAACCATACACAGAGGCAAGACATTTTGAAATGGAAACAACTCATCGGAAGACGGTCACAGATTTCGAACATATTCTTGCGTATATTCGCTTTGTTTCTTGCAGTCCATATCTGAGAAGAGCCAGGCGTACCCAGAAATTGGCACACGCGGACAATTCTATTGATACAGAAGCAGACAAAATGTAAACTACCCCTCTCTGGGACGCCACATTATTCGAGTACATGAAATAGATGTCCGGCTTTAATTATACATACGCACGCGCATACACACACAGACACAGAAACACACATATATATGTGTGTGTGTGTGTGTGTGTGTGTATATATATATATATGTGTGTGTGTGTGTGTGTGCATGTATGTGCGTGTGTGAGTGTATGTGTGTCTGTGTGTGTTTTCATGTGCGTATGTATAAGTAAAGCTAGACATCTATTTCATGTACTCGAATAATGGGGCGTTCCGATGGGGGGTGATTTACATGTTGTCTGCTTTTGTATCAATAGAATTGTCTGGGTGTGCCAATTACTGAGTACGCCTGGCTTCTCATATATGGACAAAGCAAATATACGCATATATATATATATATATATATATATTATAATAAACAGTTTTGTCATGGAAATTTTTCCCGGGGTTCTTTTAATGCGAATTTACTATAGATTTGAACCAATTTTAAAGAATATTTATTGCTATTTTTTATGACGATTGAGTCTGTAGACTTTGATGTTTATATTTTTTAGCTTTAGTTCTCTGATATTGAACGGAATATTCATATATATATATATATATATATATATATATATATATATATATATGCATATATATGTATGTGTGTGCATATATACATATATATATATTCATATTATATAACATAAAAAAGCTTTTCTACATAAACTATTAAAACGACCGCAAATACAAAAAAACTCACACTAAAATAACACAATATGAATTATATATATATATATATATATATATATATATATATATATATATATATATATATATATATATATTTATATTTATATATGCGTGTGTGTGTGTGTGTGTGGGTGTGTGTGTTTGTGTGTGTGTGTGTACTGAGAGAAAATATTGTAGTGTCATGAATGTGTTTCACTTTACTTAAGATTAAAAGTACCGTAAATACGGCTGTTGGAAAGATGAATAGTTACATATACAGAATGCAGAGGTTCCAAAATAAGAACTCAATCCAAGTATTATCAAAAGATGTCTGAGTAAAAACAATGAAAGTTTTTGATTAAGGCTATTTTTCTACATTCATTGCTGGCTTGAAGTGAAAGTTTAAATACAAAATTTCCAATGAACAAGAAAAATGCTAAATATGTTTCATAAATTTAAAACAAAACACAATACGACACGTGAAGATGATATTCTTTACAAAAGTGACATGACACGTGAAGACACTATATTTTACAAACTAATAGCACATAAAACAAAATTCTTTGATGATGGCTTACGACATCGTAAATTACGATGATATTGGATAATTTTTTATTTAAACTTTCATCGGAAATCAGAAAAATGGTCCTAAATATAGAACATACATACATACATACATACATACATAGATACGAACAGACTTAAATAATGACAATAGATAGATAGATAGATAGATAGATAGATAGATAGATAGATAGATAGATAGATAGATAGATATGAACAGACTTAAATAATGAGCATAGATAGATAGATAGATAGATAGATAGATAGATAGATAGATAGATAGATACGAACAGACTTAAATAATGAAAATAGATAGATAGATAGATAGATAGATAGATAGATAGATAGATAGATAGATAGATAGATAGATACGAACAGACTTAAATAATGAACATAGATAGATAGATAGATAGATAGATAGATAGATAGATAGATAGATAGATAGATAGATAGATAGATAGATACGGACTTAATGAACATAGATAGATAGATAGATAGATAGATAGATAGATAGATAGATAGATAGATAGATAGATAGATAGATAGATAGATAGATAGATACGAACAGACTTAAATAATGAACATAGATAGATAGATAGATAGATAGATAGATAGATAGATAGATAGATAGATAGATAGATACGGACTTAAATAATGAACATAGATAGATAGATAGATAGATAGATAGATAGATAGATAGATACGAACAAACTTAAATATTGAACATAGATAGATAGATAGATAGATAGATAGATAGATACGAACAGACTTAAATAATGAATCTAGATAGATAGATAGATAGATAGATAGATAGATATATCGTTTCGTTTGGATTTTGTTGTTTTTATTATTAAGTGAGAAAATTATTTAATATGTTCGAATAAAATTTGTAAATGTTGAGTTGTTTATTTTATGGCTGCTTTTGTTTGTTCATACTTGCGGTTGTTTTTAACAGTTTATGTACAAAGGGTTTTTTTCTGTTATTGATAAGAATTTGTCTTGTTAGGTTTTTCTATTCCGTTGGTTGGCGATGTGCAGTTTAATTCAGTTATCATCTGATAATTCGCCCATTAGCCCACGTGATAATGTTGCAACTATGTGACCAATATATGTGTTGTTTTAATTATTATTATCAGCAAATCTGTAGACAACATTTGGTTCTTTGAAATGTTCGTTGTCTAAATGGTGGTTATCATGCAAGAGGTTTCTAATTGTTTATTGAATTGTTTTGCAGGGAGTTCCTAATACGTCGATAGTTAGAAGGATCTAATATTTCGTCCGAGTTCTTAAAAATATGAACTAAATATCCAATGAGCTGGAAAGCAAGAAGCAGCAAGCCATTTATTTTAGAGGCCAGTTCATGAGCACATTTTATTAGGCAGCTATAAAAATGCCATTGATACAACAATCTTTGTGGTGGTCCAATTTAGAAATGAGAACAGAAACCATGGAGAGAGTTGTGTACATATCACACAATAGAGACACAATTCTAAGAGGAAAGATAGGCAAAGATTCTTCAAATGAGTTAAGAGCAGAAATGGAAGAGAACTTACGAGCAAAGCGTTCTGCTTTATCAATGGAAGATAACACTCCAAACTGAGTGAAAAGAGAAGGAATTGAAGACTATGATTTATTTAGTACATTACTACAGAGAAGCCACGGGAGTCAAACTTGTGCAAGGTTATAATTGTGTCTCATTCTATCAGCGAACAAAGAATTAACTTCATTGAGGAAACGTTTAAAATTATTACGATCGGTCAGAAAGTGGTCTCTGCTGTGATCAATTATCATGTTGATATGCCGGGTAAAAAGTAATTCCAGTGGACTATAGTGGCTGAATAAGCAATTTTTATCCAGGGAGACGATTATCGCTTCACCTGGCAATTCTAAAATGCCACAAAAGCATCGATGCTAGTTTTTAACAAGAAGAAATATCAGTAGAACTTTAATTTCATTTATTATTTTCTGTATGGAATCTATATCCAGAAATGTAAATACATTAATGGAATTTTTAATTTTGGAGGTTAAACTGTATTTGAGTTTCTAACAGATAAAGAATCACAGTTCTCATACCTTAATGAAACATTTTTCACCGCAAAATTAACTGAAAGTTTTGAAGTTTTAGACAAGTCAGAATGCTCTGATCTACAAATTTGTAATTTTACTTGATTTAAAAGAAATAATTTATTAATTCCATTTTCTATAAACTTTCTTCTTGCAAAGGTTACAAAGACTCTCTCAAGAAAGTTGATATTAGTAATGTTTTATGTTTAATAATATTTTATCTTTCCTTTTTAAAAAGACCTTTGCTTTCGAATTCAGTTTCTCGCAATTCTATTTTACTATTTATTAAAAATTCTATTATTCGTCAAAGAGATAGTTTAATATTTTTCTCGATGATATTATTATTCATAGCAACAAATATATTGAGGAAAATTTGGAGATGCTTGTCTAAAAGGTATTTTCACAAATTCCAAAAGTATGTTGAATTTTAGTTTAGTTTACCATTAACGGGCATAAAATAGAATATCGAATGTAATATTTTTATAAGATAACCTTAATGAAAAGGTCATTTATTTAAAATGTTTTTTATGCAAAGTTAATATCATATAATTAAATTCAAAATTCAATCAATTTAATTCGATATATTTAGATATCATAAATGAGATGTACGAAACGTTAGCGCTAACCCTGTTGCTAAACTAGGAATTAATAAGAGTTCATTTTTAAGGTCTAATTATGATAATGTATATTTACGTCAAAATAAGTCATCATAACAAGTGTAACTTTATTTATAACCAATGAAACAAAATCATATAAGTTACTTTAATGTTTATTTTGTTTCCTCACATGTTTTTATTCCTGAATTTCGTCGTTCTGATATGATTGCTTTTTTCATTAAAATTATTGTAACATGGATTTAAAGGTTAAAATGTATATAATAAAGAACTGGCTTGAAAAGTTTTGAAAGTTACATAAACTTTTGTATAATCAATATAATAAAGCTTCTGGTTAATAACATTTCAATATTATGTGGCTCGTATATTTTACCAGATGTTTTGTCTTCCCCTTTCTCCTCTTTGATATTTGCCCGTGCCTACACCAAAACAAAATACATATTTTCACTTATTTATATTTAAATTCTCGTGACTATCCACAGATAAAGTTCGTCTTACGGTCACATGGCTTTGGAACACAGGTTGCCTTACGATCAATGAAGTTAAACAACATCAAACCTGGTCATTACCTAAATGGGTTACCCCTTGGGAATACCAGTTAGCTTGCATGGGCGGAGAGTGTAATGGAGAATGTCTCGGAATTGTTAATCGGAGAGTTTAGTTCCAAATTGTGTTGGGTTCGTTATATTCACTTATGGCAAATACCCTTGGGAAAGATATGAATCTGTCCTTTCCCTCAGCTACGGGTTAATTAGTAAGATTGGTAACACTAAAATCATTAATATCTCAAAAATAAATAAATAAAATTGCGTACGAAATATTTACATTTCAGTATTAAATAACCCATAGAGGTGTTGATATGCAGCTAAACAATAACAGACAACCAACGAAGTAGCGTTCAACATGTCATTGTAAGTATTTTAAAAAGAGTTAGATTTTCCCCGAAATATTTCTAAAATTCGACCCATTTAAATAGGCCTTCAATCCTGGTCCCTACTTGTACTATGAGTCGGTCTGTAGTATAAAACGCCATATATATATATATATATATATATATATATATATATATATATATATATAGCATAATGAGAAGCCACGTATACTTTCTTAATATGTATATAATATAGAAAAAACAACTGAAAAGTTGCAAATTAAAAAAATTGAATGTTTTTTCTGTTAAAGTATTTATTTATATATTTTATATATATATATTTGATATTTCAGATCGGCCCCGATCTTTCATCAGAAATGGCTGTTTTCAGAAATTTGTTTACATTAAGTAGCGTCCGTCGCGAGACGCGGACGTCACGTGATATGGAATGCAACTGTGTTTGAATATTTCTAACGTAAATCTAATATTACTACAGTTAGATTTTAAAATACTTTCACAAAAAAACATTCAATTTTTTTAATTTGCAACTTTTCATTTGTTTTATATATATATATATATATATATATATATATATATATATATTAAATAAAAAATATTTTAAATATCAATTTTTTCCTCGACTTCAAAGTTTCTTGATTGATAAATTTCCGTTCCTCAGAGGGATTCAGGTTTTAAATTATATTTCCTTTTTTTTCAATTTGTTCCTCGTCTTTTTCAATCCGTATTTTACTCCGTGCGTGTATTCAAGAATTCAACGTTCATGAATTCTTACTTTTATTTACGTTTTCGTTTATTCAATGTAGATTATACCTCCAGTTGTAAATTTGTTCTTCGAAATTAAATTTTTCTTCGAAATTCATTTTTTCTTCGAAATTAAAATTATTTTTTATGATTTATATAGTTATGTTATTTTATTAATTAAATTGTAATATTTTGCATTATTAATTAAATTGTAATATTTTATGTTGTATTTGTATAATTAATTAATATTTTAATTGATTTATTATGTAATATTATTATTAAGTAACAAAGTAAGTATTTGTTAATATGTCGGTATCGACTCATTATTTTGTTCTTCTTATGTAGTAATTTAATTTGATTATTAAAAGTTAATATTGATAATTTTTCTTCTAAACACAGTCTACAATTCCTATTGGTAATATTCTATGGGTCAATTTTATAATTTTCCATTTAACCATAGTAGGTATATTATTTTCATTTTGACTCCATATATATTTTGATAATGTTGTACTATTTGCGTATTTTTATAAATTTAATTTTATACATTTCATTTAAAATAGATGAATACGCAAATAGCTCTAACGAAATTCAACATCTTCTTATTCGGTTCATATCGTTTTATTTGGAAACTCCTCGAGAATATTTTGTAAAGGTTCTAAATATTTTATCATGGCCCCAACTTTAACGCCCCGTCACTTAATTCCTTTCAGCAACTACTCATTACATGTTGGATGTATCCTTTCTTCTGACACAACGGAAAAAGTGGATACTCACTCTTTCCCTTCGTATGGAGGTTTGCCGGGGTTGAGTAATACATCATACACTGCCTGCTGAGATTAGTATAACAAAGATCTGTCGAGAAAATCTTTCTTTTTTTCGAGGTTTTCTCATTTTATTCAGGCTCTGCTGACCTAAGGCCACCATTTTACTGGCTCTAATTTCCTCCACACATGCCCTCACTTCATGCTGAAGACAGTGTTTCCGATCTTTCCTTTTTTGTTTCTCTCTTCTTCGGGGATTGAGAGAGTAACCTATGCCTGATCTTCCCACTGCCGCTGTTCCGACTAGCGCCTTCTGTCATAACCTTTGCTCTGCTGTACCGTCGTGCGATGCCTTCCACTTTCTCCCAGTTCGAACCTCAATTTTTGCCTTTACAACTTTAGGATCTTTTGAATCCCTATATAGGATTGCCTCCCTTGTCCTCGTCACTTCGAACTCTTCAACTAATCCTCTGAGAGGATGCTATTTTCTCGAATAGCCACTAACTTTCTTCTCTTTATTTTCAGCTGGTTGATAATGCCACTTCATATAGCGTCATGGGCCACAGAATCTTTGGTAAAATGGCATATTGGTATATCCATACCTAAAAATGGCCTGACAGCACTGTCTTGTCCAATTTGGTCGACATTCTTCCGAGATTTGTAAAACATTTCTGGGTAGCATCTGTATCTTAAAAAAATTAGCATTGGATGCCTAGACACTTAACTGGTGTTTCTTTTAACAACTGTATAATGGTTCCTGCAATCTTGAAACGGGACTTTTCTATCACAACCCCTCTCGTCAATACTAATGACCTCGATGTTTTCGGTTTAAAGTGCATTCTTGCCCAAATCATTATATTTTCTAAACCCTGTAATATCCACCGACATCCAGGAATATTAGATGTAGTAACTGCTAAGTCATCCATATATGCACCGATCGGAAATTGTCGAACTCCGTTTCTCATCAATGGACTTCGACACTCAACTTCTGATTTTGCAAACATGTTTATTGTTAAGGTGAATAATATCACTGAGATTGTACATCCAGTGATAACTCCCCTTTTTAGCCGATGCCAATCGGAAGATATCAAATCTGAGGTTGTCTTTATGTTGAAATCATTGTAATAATCTTGTATGACATTCTTTACGCAGACAACTGATTTGCATGGAACGGATCCATGTGTATTCGCAAGGTCCAGCCACAGTACAACTAGATGGCCTTTTCCGTGTTTAGCTTCTCGTAGGAGCTGCGCTATCACGCGCCAATATGCTCCAGGCCACCTCCCTTCTGCACTGAAGTATCTTTGTAATTGTTGGCAACAAGACAATTCCGAAATCGTTGCGACAGGATGCTGAAGAAGTTTTTGTTCTCAGTGTCCAGCAAAGAAATCGCTGTGAACTCTGTTCAATTACTTTAAAGTTATCTTCTTTGGGAGTCCACACTGTATTGACGAATCTCCACTGCTTTGCAAAACTACCTCTCCTGCAAATTGTTTTTAATATCTTCCAGACATGTACCTGAATATTCGGACATCTCTTATAGACATTATGGGGCCGAAGCTGATCTAACTTCGAATATGATCTCTTTTAATTCTTTCAAGTTCGGTGCCCTCAAGTCGAAAACTGTTTTCAGCGTTTCAATAATTACGTGAAGTTAAACACTTGTACATTTTAAGTCATACATATATCAATTCCTAGACCCCCGCCTCTCTCTCTCTCTCTCTCTCTCTCTCTCTCTCTCTCTCTCTCTCTCTCTCTTACCGCCAAGCGTCAATGGAAAGGGATGCTGTCATATTGCTTTATGCACTTATGTAATCTGGTTGTTGATTGGCGGAATTTTGCCTTGAAAATTTGTATTCTTTCTTTTCATCGGGTATTATGATAAAAATCTGATGAAAATAGAACTTTTGTAATCTGAAATTTTACTCCAAATATAGATAAACCTTTTTTCATTAATTATTTCCTCAGGATTAAACAAAGATATAAGTTCATATAGGACGATGCAGATAGAACATGTCATGGGCCATTATTAAACATATGTGACGATATATGTATTCACATAAGCCTATTCGTTTTAGTTTCTTACAAACTGTTTTGATCCTGCACATAACCGCCATCTCCAATATGCTTCTAAGTCTCAGTATGCATACTAATTCCCAGCCCAAAATGAGGATCCTTTTTTGTCTTTCCCATTCATATTCATTCCAAAACTTGAATAAATTCGCCTAAAATAGTGCATTCAATTACCCAAGATTGTTAAAGAATCTTTTTTCGTCTTCAAGAATATGCAGAGAAAACAAAAATCTAATTTTTGCGAACGGAAATTGTACTGGAGATATTATCTTTTTTTCCCTTTTTTTTTCTTCGTAATTGGTCGATTCTCACTCGTAATTACCAACTCCTAATTAAGTATGAAGGATGATTAAATATTAAACATACGCAGACTCGTTAATTTTACTTCTTTTCCCTTGGCTAATGTACTTAACACCTTGACTATTTTTACCTCATTTCAAATTCAAGTCAAGTCTGTCTTTACATCTCATACGCATATATATATATATATATACATACATATATAAATATATATATATATATACATACATATATATATATATATATATATATAGAGAGAGAGAGAGAGAGAGAGAGAGACTTTTTCAATGATTGGCTGGTATTTGAATAGATTGGTAGATGTACATTTAAAAAGAGAATACTAAAATTATCAGGACCACACTCGAGAGGAGTGAACTACAGTCTATGGTCTTGACACTTGACAAAGAGTCACTTAAAATTATTTTCCTTGTTTGAAAGCATAACCATAGTTTGGTTTGGTTTGGTTTACGGTATATCAACCTCAATGCCGACAAAACTTTTATTGCTGGTAATGTTTTTTCTTCAAAAATCTATTTCTGGGAATATTTTTCCTCGAAGAAATCTATAGCTGGTCATATTTTTTTTCAAAGAATGTATAGTTGTTTGTATTGCTTGTACTTTTTTTAAAGTATTTCTGATAATAATTTTTCCTTCAAAAATTCTTGCTCGTAATATTTTCTTTTATTACAAAATATTTCTGGTATTAAAACCTATTTTTACACAAGTTTGGGTGTCAACTATTTGCGAATATCTGGGACCGTAACAGGTGCTATCAGCCCCGGGTCAGGGTGGACCTGGGAACACCAGCAATTAAGAGGTGGTTCCGCGAACCTCAAAACCTCCTGATCAGAGGCCTTGCTATTGGACGTAGTTTATGGTCTTACCCAGGACGCGGATGTAATTTATCGTCATACCCAGGACGGCATAACCGTAGTAGTATTAGCAATAGTTTTTTTTTAAATCTAATAGGCATATGTGTGTGTGAGTGTATGGAAATAGAGAGAAAGAGAGATTAATAGATTGATAGATGATATTAAAAAAAGAAAAGAAAACGAAGATTGCAATTACTACGCCCGTGACATACGAAAAGTGTGGAATATAAACTAATATTCATATCAGACGTTTGCCCTTGGAGCCGTACCTACATCATTAAAATCGAAATGCGTTTAACTGTAAATTTGAGGAGCAATTGTGATTTTCTATACTACGGCTGTGCTTAAATCTACAGAGATACTGAGTAAGGTGCTGGAGAGTTGATGCGACTTGCTGTCACTCTATCTCCAACGACAACCACAGTGAACAGGCAAATGTTTAAAATAATAATAATAATAATTTGTAGAACAACTAGATTGCAGGAAAAAAAAACTAGATTGTGAACTATACAAAAGTTGAGGCAAGATGTTTGGAAATGTGAAATGTATAAAGAAAGGTTGTGTTAATTGCCATTAGAGCCGGTGGGGGTCGGTCGATTTCAAAGAATTTCAAGAAATACCTTGATGCCATCAAAATGACACGAAGCATAGCAAAGGTACGAAAAACAACCATCTTGGGCACCGCAAATATCTTGCTGGTTGAGGTCTTGAGACTTGACAGAGAGTTCCGTACAATTATCTCCGGCTTTTCAAATATCCTACTAAAAGTTCTTGCCGTCTGATGTCTTCAGACTTGACAGAGAGAGCCGTAAAATTATCTCCGGCCTTTCAAATTTCCTACTGAAAGTTCTTGCTGTCAGAAAGAAATGGCAACCTACTGCGAGAAAAAAGAAGTAATGAATAGCGGCTCGGATTGAGGAATCGGAGAGCCGAGTTCGAATTCCAATCGAATCCTTTACATTCAATTAGGTGCTAATACCCTTGGGAAAGGTATGAATCCTCCTCTTCTCTAAATAGCAGGACAGACTATAACTTTGGATGGCAAGTGGTCTACCGCAGAAAGAAATGGCAATCTACTCCGGGAAAAAAATCTGCCTCGTCAGTCATGTGTCGAAAGATACTCGGATTGTGTATAACGCATGGTACATAAGTGACTGACATAATAAACAGATTTTGTCATATTAGTTCTCAACAAAATCACAGAAACTCATGTCTCATCACACTGAGCTGAGAATCGACTGGTGCTAAGAGACGCCTATGCTCGGGCCTTATTCTGAT
The DNA here is from genome assembly GCA_964036315.1 of Acanthosepion esculentum. Taxonomy (NCBI): domain Eukaryota; kingdom Metazoa; phylum Mollusca; class Cephalopoda; order Sepiida; family Sepiidae; genus Acanthosepion; species Acanthosepion esculentum. Next base: position 91,080,802 of record OZ038486.1, on the reverse strand, counting down.
TGCAAACTAGTGCAGCTAATTCGTCAGTGTGGGTTTGTAGCAACCTCAAAATCCCCACAACACAAAAAAGTATTGGGCAACAATTCAAGATTTGTGTTTCATGACCGGCAGTAGGTGTTCCATTGATGATATCCAAGAGGGAATCGGTTAAATATCTGACTCTTGGGCTACACCCCGAACACAGCTATTATTAAATAATTGTTGGCCAACGAAAGGGAAAATGTAAGAAAGAAAACAAATTAGTTATCTTCTTCCTTAAAGGTAGAACACCTGACAGAGTCTCTAGAAAACGTTTGCTTATAACAGAGAGAAACAATAGAAGGTTCGAGCTAACAGTTTGCCGATAAAGCGAAACTAATTTGGGAAAGAAACTAGATATCTTATTTAGAACTACGGGAAGACGGCGAGCGAATCGACAATGAAGAAAGAGATCTACGAACAGAGAAACATATTAGAAACACAAACCTTGTAAACAAAGCAATAACAAATAAAGGAAATAAACCCAATACCCAATCAAAGGCAAAATGCAAACACAGCAAACCTAACTGACAAGGAAAGACTAAATACTAATAAAAAAAACAATTTGATACACAAATTTAAAAATACTACATTTACTTAGAAGCAATGATTAACAAAAAGTAAAAACAGCAACTGACCTCGGGTATGTAATCTAAAAGAAATATACAACGAAGCTCAAGGCCCAGTGGATTAAAGCTTTGGTTTAATTCCCAAAGAGTTGACCCAAATAGTTGTGAGTTCAATACCTGGCTACGGCTGAGGTGAACATAAACTTAGAGATTTGAGTTACTAAAGGAAAATAACTGAAATTGGACAAAATAAAGGGCTCAGTTCGAACGTCCAATCATCTGAAGAAGACTGGAGTGTAAAGCGGTCGAAACGCCGTGTACATAGCAATAAAGATGAGGACAAAAGTTCGAACAATGTAAATAATGTAAATGAAATTCAACGCCTTCATCTAGGACTAAGGCTAAAATGATAATTGAAATGTTCATAACAACAGGTACAATAAACTGGAATGAGGAATAAGATTATAAAAACATACATGTAAATTTCAAAGAGACGCACAGCTAATGAAAAGCCTGATTATGAAAAACTGTCCACGAACCAATGAAATACATAAAGAGAATAGACGTGGCAGAAGAAAAAAGTATCAAAAATACTGGCTTAAGAATCTAAACAATGAAAAGGAAAACCGAACTTTCTAAAATAACGAAAGATTCTCTTAAGACATAAATCCAAAATTGACCTGTCACCTTAGCTACAATCAACCCTGTAACGCAGCATTCTTCTGCCTTTTCTATATATATTTTCATAGTAACTATTCTGATGAGCTTTCCTCTTCGATACTTCGACGTTACGAATTGAAGCGCAGTACTAGATTGGCTGTAAGGTCTCATCATTTTAAAATTGAAGTGTATAGATGTAACCATAAGTTCTATGCTAAGTTTCTTCCCGTTTGTGGAACCCTCGGCTTCTTGCTTTCCAGTCGATTTGCATCGTCAAATATGTAAATGCAATGTCAATTGTTATATTCTGTCCTCTTAATTATTTTTCTTTTCTCGTTCCCTATCCTTAATAGTGTCTTTCTCTTCTTCGTGTTCTTTCACACTCAGTAACCCGCTAGCGTCTAGTGGTTTTATTGCCTCATTTAGGGTGATTAACAAAAGACATAAAGGGAAAAAAGAGACAAAATGTAAAACCATTGGCCACAAGCACAAATAACATTTGGAATGAAATTGTGTCTGCTAAAAGAACAAAATGAAGAATGGCTAACATAAGTGAAAAACGATATTCGAGAAATATAAAGAAAATGCATTGATATATAGAAAAAATAAGGCTCCAAAAAAGAACGCTTCAGAAAAATCAGCAACTAGAAAGCATTGTGCTACACGAGAGACGAGAAAGGTGATGACCAGTAACAGAACAACACTCAATGAAGAAGAAACAGAGAAAGGAAACCAGGTGAACAACTACAGACCAATGATGTGCCTCCCTTTGTTGTGGAACTCGACAAATAACAGAACCTATGGAAAGTAGGAAAAGGAACCAAAGGAGTAAATGATTTAAAATTAAATGGAAAAAAATGAAGAAGACAAATTTGAAAAGGGATGAATTGACAACAAAAATTGCTGACGTTTTTTACAGCATAGGCTAACTGATATAAAAATAAAATTACTCTGAACATAAAGTAAGGGATGGGTTTCTTATTGTCATTAAGTACTAAACTCACATCCCAAAATAATGCTTATACATTAATATAATAATTAGAAAAATATTTAAAGCTTAAAGCCTCATGTGAAAACCTAATAATAGCAAAAAATGTACAGGTATTCGTCGTCAGCACCCGTTCGCATTCGAATATCGGGATCGTCGTCCTCTCTCCCGATTCATTTTTCTCCTCTCTAGTGGCGGTGACTGAGATAGCTGTAAAGGCCCAGCCTACTCCTGAAGAGTCGTGAGCAGGAGTCACAGAGGAGTGTATGTGGTGAACGCGGCTGGGCTGTCGGGCCTTCCTGACAGCAACTCGCAGATTCTCTTCATGTCGACGGTTGAACTCGATAGTCCTGGTCTCCACTAACTCGGATGGTTCTGCGCCAAGACTGCCAATTTGCAGCAACGGTTTCCCAGGTCTCAGAGTTGATGTTGGCCTGTGTCAAGGATGTCTTCAACTGATCCTTGAATAGTCGGGGTTTTTTTTTTGGTTTTTATTTGTTTGTTTTTGTTTTTTTTTGCCTCATGCCGCTGGCGAATTCTCCAAACAGGACGATACGTGGGAGAGTAGTGGGACGCATCCTGGACATGTGACTCGCCCAGGTTTTAATATAAGATTCTATTCAATATGACAGTTGATGTGAGAGTAAGTAGCACGAAGAGTGGAATTGTTAATCCAAATTCCAACTTCCGCCTAATCTCTTGCGTTCTCTTTTCGCACTAATGACCTTAGGAAATTTATGAACCCATTTTGTGTAGCTATGGGTTAAATAGCAGGGTAGACTGGGTTCATAAGCCTTGGCTGACAGTCTGTCTCAGAAGAGAATTCTGAATTCAAAACTGTGAAGAACTCAAAAGATAATAAAGAAACGAAATATGTAAGAGCCATGTTCGTCTCAATTTTGAAGGGACATGATGCCAACAAATGTTAATATGGCCTCGTAGTGGGGTAATGTGTGTGTGTGTGTGTGTGTGTGTGTGTGTGTGCGTGTGTGCGCGCGCGCGCGCGTGTGTGTGTGTGTGTGTGTGTGTGTGTCTGCGCGCGCACTCGCTATGGAATCGAAGAATGGATTACATCTTTTCTGGAGATTATCCATGGATAAACATCCTGTAACATGAACGATACGTGGTGACAGATAAAAAGATTTTGAAGTTTAAATCAATAACAGGTAAGCTTTCATCTATAGAGCTGGTGAAACAAAGGAAAAAGATAATCTAAAAAATACCATTTAAATGAAAATTCTTTATTTTGTAATACGAGATATCCCATTTTGTAATACGAGATATTCCATTTTGTAATACAAGATGTCCCATTTTGTAATACGAGATATCCCAGAAAAAAGTAAAGAGTTATTTCTTCACCGCTTTAGTTAGATCGGCTAATTTAAGGACATATCAACACTTTTTGGGTTATTATGTTTTAAATCATTTTATTGGAGATGTTAGAAAGGACGATAAAAGAATACGGGTCAGGAAGACAGAAGATGACATTTAGCGTTAAATTTAATTTTTGAAAGTTCTAGGTGGCAGGGAAGCAAGAAACTGGAAGAGAGTTCCAAAAATGAGAGGTACGAGAAAAGAAATTATTAAAGTAGAACTTATGGTTACATCGAGCCATTTCATCAGTCAAACGATGAGACCTAACTGCCAATCTAGTAGTAAGCTTAAATCCACGCGATTGAGGTACCAAGGAGTTGAGTTCATTCGAACTGCCATGAAAATATTTATAGAAAATTATGGGGAAGCCACGTAACGGCGGCGAAAACATAACTGAAGTCGAGATGCCAGGACAGGACCGATTATATTACAGACCCTTCTTTGGATTTTGTCTAGAGCAGAACCAGTCCAGATATGGAAGTAATATTCAATATAAGGAAAGAATGGTAGATTTATAAATGTGAAAGATGTATTCTGACGAGAAAAATTCTCTGGCACGACACAGAGAACCATCTTTATAGGCAGCACGCCTAACAATTGATTCAATATTGTAATACATGTTTAATGTAGTTTGAATGTAGCAATCCGACGTAGGAAGTAATTCAATGTAACAACACCAATGTCTCGTAGCAGCTACTCAGGAATTCTTATGGTCTTCCATATCAGAGGTTGGCAGTGAATATTTGGAGTAGGAAAACGTAGTTCTGCAGGTCTCCTCTGCTGACAGGTTAGCAGTGGATATTCCGACAAGAAAAGAAAACAAAATGGCCGCCTTTATACACATCGGGTCGAATATTTCTAGTCTTCTGATTGGTTAACCTTCTATGGGTGTACTATAAAATGAGTCAGCTCATTTTGGTTTTCTCACTAGTATATAAGTACACAAAATAACCCAACAAATATAATCATTCAACTTCATTTCAGCAGAAAATGTGAGACCGAGTAAGTGCATCGAGTAACTCGCTTGGAGTTAGCATCAGCCTTGTTGATGGAGGGTAAAAATGGTTCTCTCTGAAGATTAAAGGATGACCGTTTCGTTTTGGGGGGGCTTTCAAATTTACAAGACATTTCGTGCCCCATTTAACAACAGAATCGGGGGCCTTTTTCATGCGAAGCAGCCAGTTTTCACACTTACTATTAGGACTCGAGTAAATAGTCGTGTCATCAGCATAAAGATTGATTATGGGTGGTTGGGTTTGTACCAAAGTCCATAAGCAAAAACTGGCCGGTTTAATGCCAGACTATACAATCATACATCTGAAATTTGGCCTGACGCCTCTACAAGTGATGAAAATTTTATTTTATTTTATGCCTACATAGCAGTGCGCATTTTGTGTGATTACAAGCAATGAGTCTAACGAATATGAAGATCGTATTGCGCCAGTACAGTAAATGGGAATTCTCTTCATGATTCATTTTCTACTTGCCAGAGTGAGATCCTATAGCTGGCTGCCACGAATAGGCAGGGACATTCTATTGGCCAGCATGAGAGTCAACAGCTGACTGACACTAATGTTAACTAGCATGCTAGCATGCAAAAAAAATCGATAGCTGCATTCGTCACAAGTGGGAAAAATTTAAATCTGCATGGCACTTTACTCCAATTGGCTCATTCGCTTGCTTAAACTCAACGTTGGTTCTGATTCCGCAGAACCGGATTGGGTGTGAAAAAGTATTTGTTGTTAATATTCTTTTTTCATTTGTTTTTTTCAGTTACAAGTCCTTTTTTAAAGCTGATCGTTTTGTGTTCATTTTGTTTAGTTCTTTTTTTGTACCAGATTTAATGTTTAGTATTCATTATTTTAAGTAGAAAACTCATGTACTTGTATGCATATTATCGTTATATAATGACTTACATAATCTAGAAAGGCGTTACAAGTAAGTAATGGGAACATCATGTCTCTGTGGATTAAATAAAGTGTTTCCTTTCAAATTCCTGAAATCTAATGAAAGCAACACATCTATATTAAATCCAGAGATCACAGCGAGTGAAATGTGTGGAAAAATCAAGAATCAATATTTAATGTTTACAATATCTATTATCGGAAACTGTATATTGAAGAATCAATCATATTATGGAATTATAACTAATTCTTAATACATTTTTTACCGATATCAACTGCTCAGACAGCCCTACTACAGCAGTGAGGAAACAACTCGGATCGGAATAAATAGCTCTTCCTCGCATGCCCGATACACCACCAACACCATTTGGAATACTGTTTAATAATAACTTTTTAATGTATTAGATGAAGCATTATTTTCAATAATAATCGAAAAATACTTCGTGTAATGAGTTAAATGATATAATTTGCAATATTTTAAAAGAAACAATTATTTTAAAAGAGAATCCATGACGAAAACTAAGGTAATTATTATGTCGTAAACAAATTGTTGAGTCTTCCTCTATCCAATTGACGAATTGTATTCTATCCATCATTAGCAACAGGAGAAATCGTTTTTAGGGAACAGGGGAAAGGCTTTTATTCATATAAGATCCGGATGATAATTTAACTCAATTGTTTATTTACATTCTTAAAATGTTTTGTATCGTCATGGTGAATGATACACAGAGAAGAATGAGTGCTTTATATATTTATTCAGCACCAGTATCTGGTGCTAATGGATACTTACAATAAAAAAGCACAGAAGAATAATTTAAAAAACAATTAACAAGACAACTTACAAGGAAAAGAGGAGGGTCATATGCTGTTTAGCCAAACGAAGTAAGATCAGTTCGAATAGTAAATCAGCTTAGTATCAACTTATTAATCAAATGTTGAAGTCCTTAATCGTAAATTATTCTACGCTATGAGCCAGACCATCTGTTTTGTCTGTTGAATGGGTTTCACCTACTCGACAACAAAATTTATATTTCCATTGTTTGTTGTTGTTGTTAATATATTTGGTCTGCTCTCATCATTATGTATATCTATTGTTGATAAAACAAGTGTTTTTATTGCATTTCTTTGAAAGATATTTGATCTTAAAACTGCTCAATACCAAATGAACTCTACACACACGCTGAGTTAATTTTATATTTTATGCCGATGCAATAGCTGTACCAAAGGCGATACAGCTATGTTTCCTCTTAAACGGCATACCTAACATGCAGTTGAGGAATATTTCATTAAAACAAGCAACCTCAACTGGTGATTCCCAGAGTTAATGTTCCGCAAATGATCGCACGTATTTCAGCGGAAGATCTTCTTCTATATGACGTGGACGATCGTGGCTCTCCACAACATCCTAGCTCTAAGTAATGCTTACTTAATTATTATCCTTCCCAGTGCTTCTTCTGCTATCCATTTATACAAGCTCTTTAGGTAGTTCCTTTTTAATAATTTCGCCCAGAGCAAGGCGATAATGCCTCTAAGACGCAAAGGATTACTGAGAGTGAAGGAGAATGAAAAAACTTCACTGGGATGAAAATAAAAGAACAGGTTTCTGGAACATGTTTCTTGCTGTTCCCTTTTGTCCTCCTTGCTTTCAACGCCTTTAGAGTTTCAAATTCGCCAAGCTATCTTTCCTTATTATCTGTGCCAAAATTTTAATTGTCCTTTTATAAATCTAGGTCTTTTATGGTTCATACAACTTCTCCTTTGCTCACATGTCCCGTTCGTGTTATTCTCAGTATTCTTCTATGGAACCACATCTCTCTATTGTCTCAATTCTCCTCTTCATCTGCGAGGAATAGGAGTGATATGCTATGGCTGCTCAGCACTTTTCTTTGTTTCCAATGAAATTTATCTGTGTCTTTATAATTTGCTTAATTTTTCCCAAAAAGAACTTACAAGGCAACAAGAGTTAATATCAAAATCAAATATTAAATCCCGTGGAGGTGGATGTGTTTCTCTATAGCTTTTCCTGCTCTTCTTATAAGTGAATTGTCATTTTCGTGGAGATTTGTTCATTTCTTTTTACACTGTTTCCCTTCGGGACATTTCCGATCATATCTCTCCACAACATCTTCTTCCTTGTAGCTCTAAGCAACATTTGACTTTTTCCATTCCGCTTTTCCTTGACAAAATTGTTAAATAGGTTAATCGCTCTCCTCTTGTGCATCTCCTGCTTTGTGTTAAATCCTCCATGTTTTTTTTATCATTTTGTGTCCCAGAACTTTCAAATATCTGTTTCGAGGTTACCATCACTCTTCTTAAATATCCTTCTTACTTACATGCTCCCTTCATGAAATTCTCAACATCATCCTGTAGAACCATATCTCTGTTGTCCCAGGTCTCCTCATCGTTGTGATTTTTAATAAATAAGAAAATAATAAAGAGTTGTATTTGTCGTGTTTTAAACAGAATATTCAAAGATACGATACGGGACTTCGTTTATCTGCAAAAACAAAAGGCGCTGTTGTAAAACTTTAAGTAAGTTGTGACAAATATTCAGCGATTTAACACGTTGGCTCCCACACAACTCACCGAAGCGTCGTCGTGGTATGACTGCAAGTTCCCCACGACCCACTGGCGTGAAGGTTTTCAATTTCTTTTCTATGGGGGTTAATGGAGGTGAGATGCTAGGATTCATTGCTTATGGGATCATGGTGCACTAAAACCACATTTGTTTTCTTTTCCTTTTGGAATGTCTACTCTTTTTTTTATTTTTACATACACAGAGCTGTACCATGTATTTTTGTGGGTCATGTGGTACTCTGGGTTGTAAAATGGGTTCAGGTACTGAACGACACACCGGTGGGTCCTGGGTAATAAATACTACCTATGTTATCCCTGCCCCCATATACGAAACAAATGTTAAGACATAAAGTCGCTTGTACCAAAATTAATTAAGATATAGTGTTGGGACCCTGCGACAACAAGGGAAATGAGGCTTTGTGGGTCAACGTGTTAAGTGCATTATTTCACCTTAACTTTAATTGATTTTTTTTTGTTTCTTTGGGGTTGTTTTTTATTACAATTAATCAAACCGTTAGTAAACAAAAAAGATTGGGAAAAGAAATTGGAAATAAAAACCTCTTGATGAGGCTCGTGCCCACATCCCTTTTACTACGAGAAACGCGTTTATGCAAATTAGATACGTCGCCAATCGAGTTCCAAGAGACAATGCCACTAAAACTCACAGACTTATTTACCATTTTTGGAAGACTCGATGTTGTCGACGTTGATATTCGGTTTGAATAAACAACAAATATTATTAGTAATACTATTTTCATTTTATTTCAGTAAATACTGTCAAAGACTATTCATTTTACTGGTATTCTAGTTGCTTTACTTAAACTTTGGTACAAGTAATATTATCTTTTATTATTACTGAATTATTATTGAGGAAGTATTATTAACCATCATCCTTTTGTTTGGAATTTCTGCCATCTAAATTTCACTTTATTTATTTAATCGAATTCACTCCAAGCAAGGTAGCAAAGCCACTAAGACACAAAGGATTAGTGAGTGTGAAAGAATTAGAAAACAGAAACATTACTAAGGAGTGAGAACAATAGAAGAGTAATCAAGGAAACATTAATTGACATTGCATTTAAATTCTTGAAGATTAAAGTTGCCTGGTAAGCATGGATCCGGAAGAGAATTCCACAAGCGCTAAGTGCGAGAGAAGAAATTGTTATCGTAGAACTTACGGTTACATCATTACAACTGTATATTGATGAGTCCATATTTAAACGAAGCTTTAATTGGTAAACATTTTAGTCATCTGTGTTCAAATATTAGCGCAGTCAACATCTCCCACTAGTATTTCCTACGCTACATTAAGTAAAAGCATGGCAAGGGCTGAAAAGTTAACAGAATCACGGTACCATACCGAAGAACTCATGCGAACTGTTACTATGAAATATTTATAGAAAAGACAGAGGAAGGCAACTTTATGGCGGTGGGGAAGTGGCGGAAGCCGAGATGCTAGATCAGAGACCTATAATATTGCTGATTCTTCTTTGGATTTTATCAATGATCTATAGCAAAAGCACCGGATCATATATTGCAAAAATATTCAAAGCCTGGACGAATGGTAGACTTATAGATATGTAAGATAGATTGTGTCAAGAAAAATTGTCTAGCACGACAATGTGAAACAACTTTTGCTACTAATGGAGTCTAAAGGAGTCATATTATCTGGAATTTTTATTAGTTGCAGTTACTATTATGCATTTTTAGTATAATTTCTATCAACTTTTTCGTTAGTCGTAATAGTAGAAGTAATATTATCTTGATTTTGTATTATAAGACGAAACAATGAGAAATTCTACAGTCGGCTCAACCCAATGATCTCATGAATATTAAAAATTGTTTAAAATAATTTTAGTCTTCAATAAGTACGAATGTGTATGCATTTAACCGTTCAATTTCTTAAAATAGCATTTTAACAGAGAAACTATTTCTCTGCAAAGTGGTAACTGCTAATAATTCACTTCAACACCCCCAATTAGTTTGCACCAAAAAATAATTTATTCCGAAACAATTTTAAGTGAATGCGAATAAATAAAGGGTTTTGAAAGGAAACATTTGACAAACAAACAAAAACAAAAAAAAAAAAACAAACAAAAAACATGTTCATTTCTGCTTCGAGTGATAAGAAAAATTGAAGTGGGAAACTGAAGCCATTTTCAGCACTTCCAAGTCTCAATGGAATAATTTCCTTCTGCTAATTATTCCAAATTGCCGCCAGAACTAATTGCTTTTTCCCAGGCGCATCCGAGATGAGCCGATTCAATTCTGGTATTTAGTTTGTGACAGACAGAAACTGGTATGGCATTCCCTAAAACTATTATCGCTAAATACAGCACGCCTATTGTTTTAACGCGCAAGACAATTAACGAGCCCAGGAGATCTAGGACAACTCTGAATTCAAAACTGTATTGGGCTAGGCGGGCCACGTACATGAACTGTAACTAAAATCCACTCTGTATATTAGCAGTAGAAAACGCAGGTTCGCCGTGTGAGTGAAGAACAACAAATGGGTCAATGCAGGGAAACTAGCAAAACCATCCTGAAGATGCGAAATCACACGGAATGACAATGTTACCTACAAGTCGAAACAACTATCATGATGATTAACAGTTTTAAAGACACTATCCTAATTTGCATAAATGTATTCAGACTCATCAAAGAATAAAACTGGTCGCAATATCAATGTCGATAAGCTAGTTTATAAATATAAACGATGATTAACATCTGTCTATATTTCTCAGATGAGGTAGTGTAGCTATTTACTCTCATGAGCTTAGAAGAGATTTGGTAAACATTAAGTCCCAAAAATTAATTCATATGGTCCAGGGGGTAAAAGCGTTGGTTGAACTTATCCAGTAATTTGACACAAAGAGTTGTGAGTTCAATACCTGGCTACAACAGAGGTGAAAAAAAAGAATTTGAAGAATTGAGTGACTAAAGGGAGTTAACTAAAACTGAGAATTAAAAAAAGGGGAACTATAATCCCCCAAGGAACTAAATAACGAGTACAGTTCGAAATTCCAACGTATATCACCCGAAGAAGACCGGAGCGTACAACAACCGAAACGTCGGGAATATGACAATAAATATGAGGACAACTGTCCGAACAATGTCAATTGTATAAACGATGATTAGGCAAGGCTATAATAAAGGAGTAATCGATAACAAAGCCATATACCTGTTAACTTCCTTTAAATCTTTTCAATATTTGAAATGGAACAATTATATATTATTTTCGATCTGTTTTAGCCATTACGATCAATGATACACGACTTTAAGTGGGCCAAATTATTTATGTTTGCTCCTCTTCGACAAGCAGTGGTTTACTTTTTTTTAAGATTTTCATTTGCTATAAAATTTAGAAAAAGTATAGGTTGCTTGATTTTACGGGTATATCAACCCCAATTTAGTTTTGAATGGGATACCCAGTAGGAATTGAACACACTAATCAGTATTAATGGTCAGCCAAGCTAGGCCCGCTTATCCTCATAGAGGCGTTGTTATTAAAATGTTGTTAGTGAAGTTGTTCTAATTAAAAACAATTCGATAGATTCAAATATGTCGGTCGTCGTTTATTTTAGATGAAGTATTTTATAATATTATAAGTTATAATATTTGTTATATTTTTAAAATAAAGAATTCAAAAATGGAAGCTTTGATTACTCTCAATTCTACATTGCTTAATTGCCTTTGCTAACTCAATTTGTGATCTAAAGGATAATGTCCTTACCGCTGTGTAGGTTTTATTCGAATAACTAAGCAATTCAATTATAACAGCCATCAACAAAACAACCATTTTCTTTTGTAAAGATCATAAAAGATCAGAATTAAAATGAATAACTAGACAGCTATTTTTTTAAACTTGATGTGCTAAATTTATCAGAATAAATCTGTAGTGAAGACAAACTGAATAAAATAGATAAGCCGAAGATTCTTAAAAGACGCTCCTGTGTAAGTCACGTTTTGGATATTAGTAACTTTTTCCTTGTTTTTATTTTTGACTGAGGGTGTGTTTTTGTTTTCCGTTTCAACAGTGCGTTAAATTTCTCATAATAAATAAATGTAGAGAAAACAAACTGAATGAAATAGACAATCGGAAAATATTACTTAGTCCTTATCGATGCGTTTCGTCATTTGTCTTTATCAAACCAAGTGATGATAAAATTTAACAACACATTTCGCTCTTGTTTACCATCACTTGCCTTGATAAAGTCAAATAACGAAACGCATCGGCAAGGGCCAAGTACGATTTTCCGATTGTCTATTTTAAACATGATGTGCAAATTAGTTATTTTCCTTAAGCCAGGACCATTATGTAAAGGAAAACATGACGTTTGTTGCAATAGGAGAAACTCGGGGGTTCCATCAGAGATGATGAAACGATACTAGCTTAGTATTTGAGATATTGGAAGTTGAAAGTTATTAGAGCTGTTAAAGCTTAATCAGTGTAGAGATCGGCTGCAAGACACCAATCACCTTCATTCTGGAAGATGTGTCCATAAACTGTGTTATTATCTACATAAATGTTTACAGATGATCTAAGACTGTTCTTAGGTAGACCGTTTATAAATAACAAAAAGAGGGATGATTGCATTGATCTCATGAGTTTCAGTAGACGAATTATTCAGGAATAGCTTCAAAGTGCTACCAAAGAGAAAGGACTTGATAATTGCAAAAACTCTTGCACATATTTCATAGCTGAAGAGTTTATGTAGCAGCCTCCCCACTTCTATGCTACACCTTGTCAAAAGCCTGTCTAAGGCAATCGATCTGATGACACTGGGACTGCTTTCAGGATACAAAAAATATTTGCGGACTTTTAAGATAGTTAAGCCGAAAACTAAAGGGATTTCTGGTCCAGCTTAGAAAACAGCAATGATAATTTTAAAGAAATAAGTTTGAATTCTTCAATTCACTGTATGGAACATGAAAAGCTCAGTTTAAATCTGATTCAGATTATAGGTTCAGTTTCGACCGAAAGCACGATTTGATCTGAAATTCCAATTCAGGCCGAAAATTGAGTTCTTCAAATCACAAACACTGCTGGACTTCAAAACCCCACGTCACGAAACCTCTCATTTTAACTCTGATTCTGATTCTGATTGATTTCTTCAATTTACAAAGTTTTGGAGATACAAGGTAACCAAAAAAGTTCTGTCCGTTTTTTTGATTAGTCATTGAATGAAGTTAAAATATATACGAAATGCGTGTAGCAATTGTTTTCAAATTCGGACAGCCGGATGTCAGACGTTATAAGCCGGACAGCTGTGAGAAGGATGGAAGTGTCTAGAGATTTCGTTCGGGGCTGTTTGCTGTACAACTTCAAAGTGAGCTCATCAGCAGCTGCATCAAGTCGCCGCATATGTCAAACGTTTGGGGATAGTGCTGTGGATGAACGTACTGCAAGGCGTTTTTTTCGAAAATTCAAGTCGGGATATTTGTCTCTCCATGATGAGCCTCGCAGTGGACGACCACAGGTCTTGAATGACGGAGTCCTGAAGGCGGCCATTGAAGATGACAGTAGTCTAACGTGTGGTGAACTTGCAAGACAGTTCAACGTTTCCGGTGAAACAGTTAGACGTCACCTGCACCGCCTAGGTAAGACATACAAACTGAGCAAGTGGGTTCCGCAAACGCTGTTGGAGGTCCACAAGGGACAGCTGCTTTCTCGCCACCGTACCATTGCGCCAGGAGCCAGCACTGGTGAATCGCAAAGGTGTGCTTTTCCTCCATGACAACGCCAGGCCGCATGTCGCGCGAGTGGCCAGGGATACCATACAGCAACTTGGGTGGGAGACTTTGTGCCATCCACCTTATTCACCTGACCTTGCGCCATCCGATTATCACCTCTTCCACTCCCCGGATAATCATCTTCGTGGGAAATCCTTCACCAATGAAACAGACTGCGCAAAGCCCTCACGGACTTCTTTGCGTCAACCCCCCCCCCGAGTTCTACTGCAAGGGCATTGAACAGCTGGAGACATGTTGACAGAAGGTGCTGGATGCCGATGGCGATTACTTCGAAGACTAAATATAAGTTACACATACTGTGAAGCGTTTTCTTTTTTTTCCTTTAAAAACGGACAGAGCTTTTTTGGTTACCTTATATTTTAAACAGAGTTTAAAACATTTTTTAAATCACCAATTTTTTGTGTTACTTTAAACTTTTAAATCTATAATTTTTTTTCAGTTATTATAAAAATTGAATTTTAACCGATTCCTCCTCATCCGGACGCAAATGTTGGATGTTCGAGCACAAAATGAAGCGCAGATTTTCAATCCCGAGATCATCCTGATTCCAAAATGTCTAAGTAGAGCAAGTGTGGCCCGAGTTAGGAGGGGTTTCAGACACACGGAGGACAAACAGAATTTGCCATTTATTTATTTAGATGATCACAAAACGGTCAGATTAGAAATCTATAACCATTCAGCTGTTTGTTTTAAATTCGATTCTTAAAGCTGAATATGCAAATTATTTATCTCCATTAAACAACAACTCGTAAGTTGGGTAAGATATAAGACACCTGCTTGTAGAAAATGAGAAAACATCCCTTTATGTAGCATTTGGACAAACATATACGAACACGTAGACAGACAGACAATCACCTTTCTATATTTAATTCTCAGAATTCCGAGTGAACCCACACACAAAAACTTTGAAATTTATATATAAGATGAGTGATCAGTTCTTAAGTAAAGGGGGTAAATTATTACAGCTTCCGGTTTTAGAGAGTAGTAACCCGAATTCAATGAAGAGATAGTATTAAAATAATTTCCAATGTATTTCTATGATACAACGATTACCAGTGAATATCTCTATATGATTTTTGTATTCGCCATGCCCTTGAGATTTACCTATTATTATTAAACACATTGTTAAATGATTAACATCTGATTTGTGGTTATTCAACATGAAACCAAAGTATGAAATAATAGAATAATAAGACAATAGTTTTTATTCATTCATTTCTAATATCGAAGTAAATTATATAGAATATCCAAATTCAGTTTAACTCCTTATTTAAGGAATTTATTTCCTGGTGCGTTTTCGGAGAAACGTAACATGACATCATTCGTGGTAGAAGGAAGACCAACAAGAAAACAAAGTTGATGCAGAAAAACCTGAAATTCCTGACATCAAGAATTAGAGGTTTAAATAGGATAGTTGTATCACAATCAATAAATATGTAACCATGAGAATGAATTTTGACATATTTATTTAATACATCCTACCCATTATATAAAAGGTTAAATAAATGGATATATTTTTTTTATTCCTACTATGCACTCATAGGAGAAATATTTAACTGTAGACAAAGAAATAACAAGACGAACTCTGTTGATCTTTTAGCAAGAAAAAAAGAAAAAAAGTGATTGAAGCTGATATTCATACTTTCAGTCATGATAAAAAGATATTCTAAATAATTATTAAAATCACAAACTGACATTTTATATTTTTGTTTTCAAATAACAAAAGGATCGAAACGAAGATTGTTTCACTGACAAGCAGAAAGCGACATGAAAATAATTAACCTGCCTCTTTTTTACTTTGGGTCCTGTGTTGAAAACTGGAATACTAACAGATATTCTTTAGGTGATTAAAAAAGCAACTCTAGTTAAATTCTGCTTAAATTCATGCAGGCGATGTAGAAAAGACGAGGGCTTATTATAACAAATGCTATGAACATATTTATAAATGAAAATATTTATGTTATTATGGCTTAGACACGCGAACCAAAATTTCAGGTGAGACTCTCCCACATCCGTTGCAAGATACCAGATAGGAAAGTTTATTCATGTCGATTGCAGGAGAAGACTTTGCAGTCGGCAGGTTCTCAAACTGACAAATCTTTCTCTCTTCATTCGCTTTTCTTTTGCGACTTGTTTCTGTGACTGAAGTTGTCTGCGCTATGATGCTACCTTAACAGCAATATATATTTCTCGCTGATGGAGGTTGAACCCACTGGAGACGAGAGTCTTCTTCAGTGTATCCTTGTATTTCTTCAATAGGAGCGTACTCCTCTATTACCAACCCTGAATCGAAAGGTTCGTAAAAGATTCTCTCAGCTGATGTAGAATGCCATAGATAGTTCATATGTTAGGGTGATTTTCTAAGCGTCGATCAGATGTGGCACTAGATCAGGGGTGGGGAACATGTGGGCTTAAGGTCGCGTGTGGGCTTAAGGCCGCGTGTGGGCTTAAGGTCGCGTGTGGGCTTAAGGCCGCGTGCGGCCTTTTCCAAATTTTGAGCTTGCCTGTGGAGCCAGATAATTTAGAAAAGTTGGACGGGAAGCAGAAAATGTACTAGCTCCAGCTCCGTAAACTAAAATTTCACACTAAATTTCCCTCTTTCTCAGCAATAATTACATTTATCATTCTGGGTTTGTGTTACTGGTGATCAAAAATACATTACTGGTGTGCTTTGAGTTAGCTAAGATTTGTTCTCTGGTGTTAACTTGGAAACATTAAGATCTTTATAGCAAAATTATAGATATCAACATACTACTATTATTCTGCTTGTAGCAACAGTCAGTGACGAGTTTGTTGGTTACACCTTGGCTAATTTTTCACCTCCCCTTTACTAACAATTTCAGTTGGCTGTCTTTGTTTTCTTCTTTAACTTTATCCATAATAAAAAAAATCGATAAAAATAAAAAAAAAATCGTAAATAATGTATGAAAATATTAAATTATTTTTAGCAAGAAAGAAGGCAACAAAATCTTTGTTTATATTGAATTTTTCTTCCTACCGTAATTATGACTATTGTAGAAAACAAAAAATAAATTCTCGAGCTGATGCGAGAAAAATAAACTGATATATATACAAAGTGTTGACAACTGACGAAAGAGAGTAAAAGAAAGGAGAGACTTGGACTTAGAAGGATGTAAATATAACTCAACTTAGCAGTTGGCCTTTCTGAACATTGATGACACATATATTTAAACTAATAAAGAAAAGCTTCTACCGCACAAGAAAAATTATAACCGAACGAGAGACTGCTGTAATATAAAAAAAATCGAATTCCGTTCCCTTCGACCAACGAAAAATGCTCCTTGGTAAAATTATACGTCATGTTGCTACCAGCCTACTTCCTACTTGTCAACCTGAGTAAATATTTTCAACATTGACTCTTTTCATCTATCACTTTTCAAATACTAATTTCACACCACTTCAATTAACAGCAAACTTTATATTTTATTAATATTATTTGTTCTTTGGAATTTTCACTGAAATATTGAACTTATAGTTAACAAAGTATAATTGTGTTGTACTAAAATGTGTTGATAAATTTATATTGTTATCAATTATTGATTATATTATAATCAACCCTGCTTTTGAGCAGCATTGCAAGGTTTCCACAACCATATTTCCCGAGGCAAGCCATCAAAATTTACCTTTCTTATTTTACGCTATAATACAACTTTTAAAAGTTTAATGATGATGAAGCCCGCATATTTTAACTGGTCGTAGTATCTTTACTAATATCGATTATGTTTACTGATCTCTGATAATTAGCATAATTTTCAATGACAATAATGCCTAGTTCTTTGTGTTTCCTAATATGTATTTATCTTTTTGCTAATGTTTTCTTTTCAGAATAAAATCATTTCTCTGTTAATTTTAAAGCATTATGTCCAAACATTAAAACGAAATTTGAAAGAAGAGAATAGGACCTTCACTGATGAATGGGAATTGCAATACTTTTTAGTGTTTAACATGTAAAAGTCTTGCTTGCATTGTGATACTGCAATTTCAACAGTTAAAAATACAATGCGCATCATCATTGCTATGGGACCTACCTTTATGGACTAAATGGACTCGTCCTATTACTATATATACGGGGAGATTATACCTCTCAAGAGGGCTGTCTACAGTTGACAGCCAGACGGTCGAACTCTATGCCTCTGAGCAGAGCGGAACCTGGACGAGGCTCCGCCGAAGGGCAGAGTCTCGTTCGGGGAGGTTTTTCCTTAGCGAGTGTCGGTCAGCCTTGAGGGCTATTCCGCGGTCCAGTGACCTTTCACGGCCTAGGAAGGTCTTCTATCGGGGATTAGTGGAGAGTCGCGCGAAGGATCCTCTACGTGATACGCTCGACTGTTCGGAGGAGGAGTATCGCTCCTACTGGTCTTGGGCGCCAGCGGCGGATTATCTCAGTAACCCTGAGTTTTCGCTTACCTGGCGATTGGCTCGGAATCGGCTGCCTCTCAACGACATGGCTTTCATATGGGGCTTGGCGGATTTGCCAGACTGTGATCGGTGTGGCCTTGGGTTAGAGGAAACGGCTGCGCACGCCTTCTACCATTGCCCCCGGGTCCGCCCCTTATGGGACCATGTCGGCGTGCTGACGTCTCGTCTCGCTCCCGAAGAACTCGTGTCCATTGATCGCGCATACGCGTGTGACAATGTGTCGCCCCCGTATTCCGGGGTGAAACGAATGGTGTTTCTAACGCTGCTAGCCACGGCTCGAATGGTGATATGGACGACGCGAATGGAGGAGGTCTTGCGAGGCAATAGTCTTTCGCATCAGGATCTGATCCGATTCTTTGAGCACCAGCTCAAGATGAAGATTAGAACTGATAGAAAACGATTGCATTCGACAGTCTTCACTGAAAGGTGGGTAAAAGAGGCGAGCTTGGTTCGTTTGAACGGGGTTAGCCTTGATTTTCTTTTCTAGGTCAACCAAAGTCACATCGGGGTGGTTTCCTGTGGAACCCTCCCCTCTGTTAGGTTAGACATGCTTAAGTGTACCTAGTTAATATGAGTAAGTGTTGTTCCCGGCCTGTTTCCCGGCCTTCATTTTAGTTATGATCCAAGTCGAGATTCCCAACCTCCCCAGTTTGTTTTGGCCTCCTTTTCATCTCAACTGGATCAGCCTTTTACTTCCCCACGTCCCAGTTATTTTATCTCTTTCCCACTCCCTTAGCGAGAGTGCCTCTTGATTTTGTCCTCTGGCCAGAATACAGCGGCCTCTCTATTTTGAGGGTTGGACGGGCCCTACTAACATCAATTATGTTTAGTTTAAGAATTTGTTGAAATTTTAGTTTGTTATGGGGTTCATCTCCCTCCCCTTTCATCCGCTCACGACGATATTTTTATGTATTTTCATTATCATTAAATGGGGCGCTTTTTTGTAGGTCCCCCCTGGTGTGGATGTGGTATTATGGTGTTCGGAGGATCGAATGGTGATGGACGAATTCTTGTGGTGAATGCGTCAATTGTAATGTATGAATGGGTCACGAATCTGATTAGCTAGGTATAGGATAGTTAGTCAAGACAAGCCTTACCCCTCCCCCTCTCTAGGCCACGTGCCACAATTTGTATTTTTACAAATAAATCTTGAGGCTCCGCCGAAGGGCAGAGTCTCGTTCGGGGAGGTTTTTCCTCAGCGAGTGTCGGTCAGCCTTGAGGGCTATTCCGCGGTCCAGTGACCTTTCACGGCCTAGGAAGGTCTTCTATCGGGGATTAGTGGAGGGTCGCGCGAAGGATCCTCTACGTGATACGCTCGACTGTTCGGAGGAGGAGTATCGCTCCTACTGGTCTTGGGCGCCAGCGGCGGATTATCTCAGTAACCCTGAGTTTTCGCTTACCTGGCGATTGGCTCGGAATCGGCTGCCTCTCAACGACAAGGCTTTCATATGGGGCTTGGCGGACTTGCCAGACTGTGAACGGTGTGGCCTTGGATTAGAAGAAACGGCTTCGCACGCCTTCTACCATTGCCCCCGGGTCCGCCCCTTATGGGACCATGTCGGCGAGCTGACGGCTCGTCTCGCTCCCGAAGAACTCGTGTCCATTGATCGTGCATACGCGTGTGACAATGTGTCGCCCCCGTATTCCGGGGTGAAACGAATGGTGTTTCTGATGCTGCTAGCCACGGCCCGAATGGTGATATGGACGACGCGCAAGGAGGAAGTCTTGCGAGGCAATCAGCTTTCTTATCAGGATCTGATCCGATTCTTTGAGCACCAGCTCAAGATGAAGATTAGAACTGATAGAAAACGATTGCATTCGACAGTCTTTAGCGAAAGGTGGGTAAAAGCGGCGAGCTTGGTTCGTTTGAACGGGGCTAGCCTTGATTTTCTTTTCTAGGTCAACCAAAGTTACATCGGGGTGGTTTCCTGTGGAACCCTCCCCTTGGTTAGGTTAGACAAGCTTAAGTTTACCTAGTTAATGTGAGTAAGTGTTGTTCCCGGCCTGTTTCCCGGCTATCTTTTTAGTTATGATCCAAGTCGAGATTCCCAACCTCCCCAGTTTGTTTTGCCCCCCCCCCTTTCATCTCGACTAGGTCAGCCTTTTATTTCCCCATGTCCGGGTTATTTTATCTCTTTCCCACTCCCTTAGTGAGAGAGTGCTTCTTGATTCTGTCCTCTGGGCAGAATACAGCGGCCTCCCTATTTTGAGGGTTGGACGGGCCCTACTAACACGAATTATGTTTAGTTTAAATATTTGTTGAATTTTTTAGTTTGTTATTGGGTTCATCTCCCTCCCCACTTTCATCTTTTCATTATTAGAATTTTAATGTATTTATTATCATCAAAATTTTTATGGTGTGGGGCGCGTTTTTTGTAGGTTCCCCTGGTGTGGATGTGGTATTATGGTGGATGAAGGTTTGAATGGCGACGGATGAGTTCTTGTGGTGAATGAGATAATTGTAATGTATGAATGGGTCGCGAATCTGATTAGCTAGGTATAGGATAGTAAGTAATGACCAGCCTTTACCCCTCCCCTTTTTCGGCCTTGTGCCACAATTTGTACTTTTTGTGCAAATAAATCATGTCTCGTTCGGGGAGGTTGACCAACCCGATTCTGTTTTTACAGTTTTTACGGTCATTTTTTGGCCGAGCCTACGGGCTTGGGATTACCCACATTAAACTCGACCTTGTGTCACATCTTTCCCTCGTGGGGGGGGGGGCAGTAAATATCGCTGTCTACAGTTGACGAGTTGACTACTGTACTTTGTCGTCAGTCGGACGTGCAACAATTTTGTATTCGTTCTTTTGTTTAATAGTATGTTTTCACTAACTTGCTGAGTTCGAGTTTTCTTTCGGACCTATTCTGGGTCCACAACAATCATAATGCAGTTTATGAAGACAATAAATATGCTTAATTGGAGAGTGAAGCTCAGATCGAAGGATTTCCCCGCAGAAATTAAAGGATGGAGAGCAAAAGCAGAGACAATTATCCAATTCTGTATTAACTTCAGGAAATGTTGCAACAGCTGCCAACTATAAAGTTGCATATTTGCTTGGAAGAAAAGGTAAACAATTCAGTGATGCAGAGCTCATAAAGGAATCCATTGCAGAAGTCGTGAAATGATCCAAATAAAATTAAGAAATATAAAAATGTACCTCTTTCAAGAAGAACTAAAACAGATCGACAGCATGAATTGGCCAGTTATGTAACAGAGCAGCACCAAAATATAATAAAAAAAGACAATGTATATTTCTCCTTAGCTTTGGATGAATCGACAGATTCCACTGATTCTACGAAGAATTACTTGCTTTAGGCATCCTTAAAGGAACAACACGAGGATAGATATTTTTGGTAACATCAAAGAGAAATTTCACAAGGTTGAGCTGAATCTTATTAAATTGTTAAGTGTCCTGATGGTGCTCCAGCTATGATGGCTAAACATGAAGAATTCGTGTCACATCTAGAAAGAGAAATAACAGATCCAAATGTCCTGATTTCATTCTATTGTATTCTGCACCAGCAACATCCCTGTGCAAAATCTGCTACTTTAAATAACAATTTATAAAATATTATAAGTATTGACAACTATATACGAGCAAATGTCATGAGGCATCGTCATTTTCGAAACATGTTGATGATAGATGACGAGGTAATCAGTGTAGATTTGTCCTATCATTCAAAAATGCGCTGGTTATCACAAAACACATATTGGTCAAAATTTCACGGAGAGGCTGCATTTGTGTGTGATTTAATGACGAAACAAAACAAGTTAAATATTTTGTTACAAGGCAGAAATAAATCAATATATATGTGGCAAAACATTATTTTATTTAAAAAGAAGTTGTTATTTTTCAAGTCCTTTCTTGCTTAATCAAAACTTTCATAAAAATACTTTCCCTAATTGTTGAAAGTAATGAGTGAAAATAAAGAGAATATTTTAAGACATTTTTATGTTTATACATTCTTTTTTTTATAGATAGGAGCGTTTTGGTTAGTAAAAAATCAGTGGCGAAATCGGTAAAAGCACGTCAAGCTATATGACGGTTCCGTATAGGATACAGGTTCGAATCATGTCGGAGGACGAATATTTACTATGAAAATTTCTAGGACATTCAGGCCGGTAAATGCTATTTAATACTGTTTATTATAAACAGAGCATTTACTTAAATATTTGTATCTATAAAAAGAATGTTAAACATAAAAATGTCTTAAAATAATTGTCGGACTTTTTCCATTTCATAAAGAGAATATTTCTGAATGTTTTCAGGAATTCCAGTCAGTTTTAGATTCATTAAAGAAGAAAATATAGCAGATGATTCAGTGATTGTGAAATGCATAACGTCAACCTAAAACGTGCTTTTCAGCCTCACTTAGGTAATGTTTCAGAGGCTCCCGAGGAATTACAAATGGAGCTTAGTGATTAGCCTGAGAATAATATCCTGAAAACTCTGTTTGACAGCAAGAAAGATCCCCCATTGAAATTTGGAAAAGGCCGGTAGAATAGCCTCACTTTCATGAACATGCACGCTCACTTATTTCATGTTTTTTCTACAACATACACAGTTGTGAATCCACATTCTCGTACCTGACAAAAATCAAGAATTCTTTGATAGCACAGTTGACAGATCCGCATTTGGAAGACCAATTAAAACTAAAAACAACCATGTTAAAAACTGATATCAAAATCCTATTTCAAAAGAAGGAATATCAAGGAAAACATTAATTTGTTTACAAGTTGAATAAAGTATTTCTTAGAACATGTCTTCTTTTTCAACGTTTTCTTGCTTTTTTAATGGTTGTTTTATTAGATCTTTTATTCCGTGACTCATAGAGTCGTAGGGGCACCATGTGTACTGCAGCCATAGTAGAAATGGTGTTTCTTGGGCAAGATAGCCTGACGGGGCCCAACCCTCTACAGACGGGTTTTACAATTCAGATTTTTCCTTCTCTTAGACCGGTTGCCACCCAAGGTTTTAGAACACAGTCTGCTATTTACCCATAGCTGGGTGGAGAAGAAGAGGATTCATATCTTTCCCAAGGGTATTAGCACGTAAATGAATGTAAGAGATCCGACTGGAATTCGAACTTCGATTCCTCAATCCGAATCACTATACATTACTCCACCGTGTTATTATTAGATTATATATTTATTAAATTCTATTTTATGCATTATTTACCATAGATATAAAATATGTAACTGTAAAAAAAATAACTTGGAGAATGCGGTCTTGATGAGGGACGATGAATATCAATGTGGCTTCCATACGCAAAAAAGGTTCCCTAAGATGAAAGTATGAGAAAACCAGTTGGGAGTCGTTATGTTATGTTACGTTTGTTTTAATAATTAATGAAGCATGTGTTGCAAACGTTATTTTTGTGGTGTTAGGCTTATTAAAGGCATCAGATTAATTAAAACTGACTAAATGCCAGCTAAAGTAACTTATATTTGGAAGACATATGTTTGAATCACTAAGAGCTCAGTGAGAGCCACTCGACTGAGGGTCAAAAGTAATTTCCTATTTTTCACACATACGTAAGAAAAGACTTTTCACTCCCTACATATGATGCTTTTCTGATTGAAAGATTTTTATTTTGTTTCTGTTAACGCAATAAAAACCAGAGTTGTGATGTTTTTCTGTACCTCATTTTTATTCCAATATATGTTAATGTAATTTCCATTCAACAGTCACAACGTTTTCATTTATAATATTCTTACTCCGATGTTTGTCTATCCCCAGTCGTTAAACACGATGAATCTCTCGGCCAGAGACACCTCCCGGCGATTACCCGTCTATGGGCATCGTTGTACCTCTAGAAATTCGATATTAACTAACAATTCCCTTTGGAACAAACGTAGCAAAATAGTTCGACTGTTAATAGTAGTATTCACCTGTGTTGTATTGACTATAATAGTGACTAAATGTTAACAGTGTAAAAAATGTTATTTCCAAGGTAGAATACGTGCTCAATATTGTTTACATGTTTCTATCAACCTATTTTAAAGAGACTGACCAGTTAATATAATTAAAAAGTCATCATAGTAATAGTAGTCGAACTCAAGTAGAATCTGATTTTCAAAGTAGGCAAGAAGTTCTGCCCACTAAAAGATTGGTTTAATACAGTCTTCCTAGACAGATTAAAACTTACAAAATAAGTTTAAACTTAACAGAAAGAAAGCATCAGTTCTTAAAATATTTTCTTGAAAATGCAAAAATAGTGGGTAAAATGGGTGAAATTCAATAAGCTTGACGTGGTAACGCGTCATTCTAAATCAAGAACTAATCATATATATATATATATATATATATATATATATATATATATATATATATATATATATATCGGGGAAATGTCTGACGGAGTAGAAAAAGGTTTCTTGTAATGCGTTTCGTCCCTTAAGACTTCATCAGATTAAATTTGTTTACGTTGATACGACTACACATACGCACGAACGAGAGACGCTGTCAATTTAATTTTTTTCCGCTAGCCAATTTCGCCTTTTTTTCTTTCTTTCTATTACCTGTTAGTATATATCCTACACTGTCATAATAAAAGTTCGGCCAGGAAGGGTTAAAACTTGGAAGAGTTCCGTCGCAAAATTACTATAGATGACCTAACGAGAAACACGCAAACAGATATTGAATGACGGAAGACAAAAAACAAAACGAAGACTTGAGTAAAAAAGAATATTGCCAAGTTTATTTTTCTTAAAGAAAATAAATAAACAAAAATAATGTTAGTAAGAATTAGGCAAGCCTCATGTACGGGGTGAGAAATAGCGTTGTCCTGAAGAGGACAGTTTCGCCGTCGGTAGAGAATGTTGTCCTGAAGAGGACATTTTCGCCGTCGGTAGAGAGTGTTGTCCTTAAGAGGACAGTTTCGCCGTCAGTAGAGAGTGTTGTCCTGAAGAGGACAGTTTCGCCGTCAGTAGAGAGTGTTGTCCTGAAGAGGACAGTTTCGCCGTCGGTAGAGAGTGTTGTCCTGAAGAGGACATTTTCGCGGTCCGTAGAGAGTGTTGTCCTGAGGAGGACAGTTTCGTGGTCGGTAGAGAGTGTTGTCCTGAAGAGGACAGTTTCGCGGTCGGTAGAGAGTGTTATCCAGAAGATGACAGTTTCGCGGTCGGTAGAGAGTGTTGTCCTGAGGAGGACAGTTTCCCGGTCGGTAGAGAGTGTTCTCCTAAAGAGAAGAGTTTCCCGGTCGGTAGAGAGTGTTGTCCTGAAGAGGACAGTTTCGCAGTCGGTAGAGAGTTTTGTTCTGATGGGAATAGTTTCGTGGTCGGTAGAGACTGTTGTCCGGAAGATGACAGTTTCGCGGTCGGTAGAGGGCGTTCTTCGTGGTCGCTGGAGTCTGTTGTCTTGTAGAAGACAGTTTCGTAAACGCTAGTGAGTGTTGTCCTGAAAAGGACTGTTTATTGCATTCGTTAGCAAGGATGGCTTGTGCGGCTGGAGCTAGAGATGGCTGGAGGGGAAGGAACTGATGATGGCTGGAGCGACGTCTGGTGGTAAACTGGAGATGAGGATGGCTGGTTAGCTGTACCTGCTGCTGATGACCGGAAGCAGGTTGTCAACAGCTGCTGAAACCGATACTACACTTTCATAGTAGTTATCTGGGCCACGGAAAACAGCTATTTAGCCATGTCTCCCCGCCGAGATCGGATGCAACACAAGGTTATTTATTTAATGTGGAGAACCCGATAGCGTACACTAAAGTCATTGGTCAAAATTTACCCAGCTCTTGCTTGCGCGGGAACGTGTACAAAGCTAATGCATATTTGGATTCCTTTTGTTGCATTTTTATATTGCTGTTCACTGATCACAGACAAAAATTCCATTCATGCATTATGTCCCTTAAAGATGGAGGTAATCATGACCCTCCATAACTTCCTAGCCTTTGCAGCTCTAAGTAAAATTTGCCGTCTTAACATCTATGTTCTGCCAACAATATACAAGACATCCTTTAGTAGGTTATTCGATATTTTCCTGTGCGCTTTTCCCCTTCAGAATTTCCTATGAGTGTTGAACTCTCCAATTGCTTTTTTCTCATAATTGCCCTATAAATTTCAATTGCCTCTTTTTTATTCTTTCTTCTTTCTTTATGTTTCCATTTTCCTTAAACCTTCCACGTTGCTCACACGTTCATTCCAGGGAATTCTCAGCATCCTTCTGGAAAACCATATCTCTCTTGCTTCAAGTTTTCTCTTCATCTGTAAGGAAATTGTCCAGAATTCATTGCCATATAGGAGAATTGATATTTCAGAATAGCTAATCACTCTTATCTTTGTTTCTAACTAACTTTTCCTATTCCTTAATACATTGTTTTTACTTTAGAAAGGCTCTTCAAATTATTGTTCATCATTGTCCGTCATCTGTTGAATCATTTCCTAGAACGTGTATTAAATAGTGATCTCGGTATATGCTATAGGGATTTTTGTAAAAGCTGGACACAGTTTTATGATAATGTTTCTAACGCATGCGCATCCCTTCCATCTTGCTAATGTGTTTACCTGTGACGTCACAAAATGTTGCCATATTTAATTTTGAAATTGCATTGTGCATCATATCCAGAGCTTTATATTACTTTTCATTTCTTGTTGCTATTCGAAACTGTCTGAATATTAAACTAAACTAAATTTAAAATTAACATAAATTTGATCAGCTACCCAAACAATTTCCTTAGCGTAACTTAGGTGTAGTGCAAAACAGTAATTATGGCGCACCCAGTAAGCGGCAACTTCTTTATTCAGTCATAATTGATATAACGAGACAAGCTTCCTAACCCTTACACAAAGTTGAATGCCCGAATATATCCATATACAGGGTTTTCGAAAAGTCACTATGCACTAATATTTTTATTAACAGACATGTTTCAGTATAGAATACAGGAGAAGAAAATGAATGAAAAATGCAAAGTGTTGAAAGTAACGCATCAATACAGGCTTGGATAATTCTTATGTGTTTTTCTGATCACCGCTATCAGTTTTCTACGGGAAGTGTTTTAGTTTTTTTTCTGACGGCCAAATGAGCAATTCCCAGACCAAAAAAACTTGCTGCTGCTCTCCTAAATTTCGTAATGATTTTCTTGGACTCTGCTGCATACTGTCAGAAATATCCAACAGTTTCTTCTCCAATACCTCTGGCCTTCCACAATGTTTGGCATCTTGTTTCCCGGAACTTATCAAAAGGTTACCAACTGCATTGCACTGTGCAACAGGTGCATGTGACAATCTTTCAGCAACACTCTGACGCACCAAACCTGTGTATCTACCACTTTCTCGGAATGTGTGTTCGGCGGGAAATACAATTTTTCAGTCGTTAAAACCATATTGGGGTTAAATCTGAAATAGAAAAATATGATTAGAAAAGTTCACAGTAACTTTCGGAACACCCTGTATTTCAACGTTTCTCGGCTTATCAGTATCTGTCTATATTTCTGAGATGAGGTATTATGTACACTATTTAAATTATTCGGACTATTGTCCTCATCATTCTCGCCATATTTATTACAACGTTTAAGCCTTTCAGTATCTGTCTATATTTCTGAGATGAGGTATTATGTACACTATTTACATTATTCAGATTATTGTGCTCATCTTTGTTGCCATATTTATTACAACGTTTCTGCTCTTCAGTATATGTCTATATTTCTGAGATGAGGTATTATGTACACTATTTACATTAATCGGACTATTGTCCTCATCATTCTCGCCATATTTATTACAACGTTTAAGCCTTTCAGTATCTGTCTATAT
This sequence comes from Acanthosepion esculentum, assembly GCA_964036315.1. NCBI lineage: Eukaryota > Metazoa > Mollusca > Cephalopoda > Sepiida > Sepiidae > Acanthosepion > Acanthosepion esculentum. The sequence goes on along the minus strand of OZ038486.1, from coordinate 91,052,770 downwards.
TTCTGAGATGAGGTATTATTTACACTATTTACATTATTCAGATTATTGTGCTCATCTTTGTTGCCATATTTATTACAACGTTTCTGCCCTTCAGTATCTGTCTATATTTCTGAGATGAGGTATTATGTACACTATTTACATTATTCGGACTATTGTCCTCATCATTCTCGCAATATTTATTACAACGTTTAAGCCTTTCAGTATCTGTCTATATTTCTGAGATGAGGTATTATGTACACTATTTACATTATTCAGATTATTGTGCTCATCTTTGTTGCCATATTTATCACAACGTTTCGGCCTTTCAGTATCTGTCTATATTTCTGAGATGAGGTATTATGTACACTATTTACATTATTCAGATTATTGTGCTCATCTTTGTTGCCATATTTATCACAACGTTTCGGCCTTTCAGTATCTGTCTATATTTCTGAGATGAGGTATTATGTATACTATTTACATTATTCGGACTATTGTCCTCATCATTCTCGCCATATTTATTACAACGTTTTGCCTTTCAGTATCTGTCTATATTTCTGAGATGAGGTATTATGTACACTATTTACATTATTCAGATTATTGTCCTCATCTTTGTCGCCATATTTATTACAACGTTTCAGCCCTTCAGTATATGTCTATATTTCTGAGATGAGGTATTATGTACACTATTTACATTATTCGGACTATTGTCCTCATCTTTGTTGTCATAGTTATCACAACGTTTTGGCCTTTGTACGCTCTGGCTTTCTTCAGGTGTTTGGAATGTCGGACTGCACCCTTTATTTCGCTCGCTGGGAGTGACTGTTCTAGTTCCATTTGACATGTCTAATGGATGTCACTTATCAGTTAGCTCCTGTTAATTTCCGTCTCCAAGTTCTCCACCGCCTTAACCAGGTATTGAACTCACACTCTTTTGGGTCCTGTCACTGGATCTAACTAAAGCCTTTATCCAACGTGCCATGTGTCTATGCCAACTAGCGAAATATAGGGTTCAGTTCGACATTCCAACCACCTGAAGAATGCCGGTGCGTACAGCAGCTGAAACGTTGTGATAAATTTGGCGACAAAGATGAGGACAATAGTTCGAATAATGTAAATAGTGTTTCTCTGATTGTTCTAGCATTTCTAGCACATCACAGAAAAGGCCACTACGTATAAAACTGGCAATTCACCTATGTGTTTAACTCTTCTGATTGTTGATTTAAAAACGTATCATCAATCAATTAAAACAATTACCATGTTCAGAGCACCCTTTATAACAACTAGAATCTATTTTGCAAGACACGCGTTGAAATGCTTACGATATCTAGTATTGTTGAAGTTATCGCTAACATTTTTGTCGAAATTTGCAAACTCAACTATTTGTTTAATTTCGCAAACCAATCAATGAAAATTTGAAGAATCTGTTTTGTTTAGAAAAATACTTTGGCAATAACCCTACTTCGCGGTTTAATAATCTCTGTAATTTAATTTAATTTAATTTAATAGAACATGAAGAAAACAATAATTTTTAAGAAATGTTTTCCTTTTTAACAGTGAAAGTATATATATTTTGATAATAGGTTTAATTTCTATTGAAAATTTATATTAGCAGTCCACACATTCTATTTCTTTTTACTTCCATCTTAAATTCTTAACAAAAATTTATTGTAGTATTTTTAAAAAGAACTTATATATTCTTAAATACTTTTATTAATTTACATACTAAGTCTATCCAAAAACAAGAAGCAGAAACTCCAACCTAAACGTGGGCTCATTCAACATTGTTTCTGGCCTAAAATAGTTTTCCCTTCACCAGTGGAATCTTTTGCGATTATTACGATGACCTAACCCTACAACTATCTCTACATTTCTTCTTCCTCTTTTTCCTATCCTCTACTCCCTCCTCACCTCTTACCCCTCTCTATCTCTCCTTTTTGCTCGGAGTTTTAACGTGGGGGCTTAAATATCATTGCATAATATCAAAAACTTTAGCGGGTACTTCCGCTATCAAAACTACTATCTTATTCTGTAATCTCCTCTTCTTTCCATTGTTTTCCTTCTTTTTTACCCCTCTCTGTTTCCTCTTAAGGTGTATCTCCCTATAGTTTTTCAGGAAGCGACGTACCATAGGCGGCTTCTTTTTGAACAGAATTGTCCATAACCATTTTTAGCTCCCACCAGTCGAGATGCAAATAAATCATCGAAACAAGTAGTGGATAATTGTTTTTGTCCACATGTAAAAATCTATAATAAATAATTATTGATCTACTCTTGCTATTGTTCCCTGTTTTGAATTAATGCTGCAAACGTTAGAATTACATGATTCTCATTCTCATTACATTTGGATATATATATATATATATATATATATATATATATATATATATATATATATATATATATTGATACACATTGCTCTCTCTCACTATATATATATGGCTAACATTGCTCTCTCTGTATATGTCTAAAAACTCGGCAGTGTGTGATAGGAAAAAAAATTCGAAAAAAGAAGATTGTGTTGAGCCAACCTTTCAACTGGAGAACGCTTATCTGCCTTAAATATCAAAATTGGATTTTTTCATGACTTTTGATAACGTTGGTAAATACGTAACTCGTTTACTCTACGGAGCTACACTGTCTTTGTTATTTGAGTATAAACATGTTTATGGGGGTCTTGCTATACTAGATTTATTCAAGAATATTAACAATAAATCAACTTTGTTTTGCAAGGTTTTGAAAACATCAAACACATTTAAACTCTGCTAGCTATTGTCAATAAATGACAAATATTAATGGATGAAATCGTCTGTTCTTTGAAAACAATTTCAGTTTAGAGGTATTTTTATTTGACTAGAATTTATCAAACTGCTATTTTCATTGTTCTCGGAAAACCAACCCCTGTAAATTTCAACGGAAGACGAGGTAACGAGACTAGTCGAACCATCCTCATTCCTTTTGTTATCCACTCAGATAGCATTTAGTTTGCTATTCCTTTGTGGAACCGACTCCTGAGAGGATGCTTTCTCGATCATTAAGATATGAACCTATTCAAGTCCAGGGTCAACCGTTACCTATTCAAAATATCCTTATAATCTAACTTCTTCCGCCTTTTACACCCACACATAGTCATTCAGTTAACCTCTACCTCGAGTGGCTCTTGGATCTTGCACTGAGTGAACAACTTTATAAATGGAATTTTAAACAATACAACTTCTCTTTTCCCATAACCCTCGATGTTGTTGTTTTATGTGCATCCACAAATAGGCAAAATGTCGAAATCAATAAAAAAGCGCCATTTTATTCCAATCGATTTAAATCTTTTGAGTCGTTTTCCACGAATTTTATTTTATTGTAAGAATGTTTTTCAAAAGTCGATTCCTTTACACCTGTTATTCGAAATTATATTTTATCCAACAATACTAAATATTTTTAAATTAAACAGAAATTTATTTCCTTAGAATATATATGAAATAGATATTCTTGCTTCAAATCAGTAATCTATTTTAAATCTATAGATGTAGTTAACATAACTTTTTATGTAACACAACCATATACACCCTTGTACAAATTAATTGAAACAAAACGAATAATTCCGTTATTATTTACATTTTTTTGTATTTTTCAATGAAACATGACCAATGCATATTTCGTATGTCCATTCCATGCAGTCGTTCCTTGCAGATTGACCACAGATTCTCGAGTGGATTTTAATCAGAAGAGTTTCCGGGCCAGTCTATAGTACTATGATTCGCTCCCTGGTAATGCTTGAAAGTGTGTTCGTGTAGCGTTACAATTTTCGTACAATTCCTTGGAGTAATGTCCATCGCAGACAATAGCCGTAGGAGAATTAGTCGACAGTCGCAACAATAGTGTCTGGGTGTGATAAAAATCTGATACAATCACGGATAACGCAATATTTTTCAAGGCCAAAAGTATTTCATCATGCACCCCGAAAATAGATTCATATTACTGCACATCACTGCAAATAACCCAATCTGAGAAAAATAGAAATCGATAACACACTGTCATTCCAGGGTTCTAAAACAGACCTATGGTGAAAGAAAGAAAGAAAGAAAGAAAGAAGGAAAGAAAAGTAAAGCAACCCGTTTCAATTAATTTGCACATTTTAATATATATATATATATATATATATATATATATATATATATATATATATATATATATATATATTGTCATCCACAGACAGACTGTTTCATTGTATCATATATATATATATATATATATATATATATATATATATATATATATATATTAGGTTGGAAGTCCTGTCGTTTATATTGCAGTGTTAACTGAAACGTTGTATATCTCTATCTATAAAAGGCAGGATGTGTGTGTGTGTGTGTGTGTGTGTGTGTGTGTGCGCACGCGCGTGTGTGCGTGTGTAACGAATGCACGGCCGCAATTTTCGACCGATTTGCACCAAAATTTACATGCACATGCTCCAAGTTAGCAAGAATGCCAAGACCGATTTTGCATTTCCCAACTCCCATCGATAGTGGAAATACTCGTTTTTTTCATGCTTCTACAACAGTTTTCATGTAGTTTGCGGCCATTTTCTACTGGCCAGAGTGAGAGCCTATAGCTGGCTGCCACGAATAGGCAGGAAGATTCCATTGGCCAGAGTGAGAGCCAACAGTTGACTGACATGAATGTTAACTAGCATGCTAGCATGCACAAAAATCGATAGATGCATTCGTCACTAGTGGGAAAAATTTAAATCTGCATGGCACTTTACTCCAATTGGCTCATTCGCTTGCTTAATCTCAACGTTGATTCTGATTCCGCAGAACTGGGTTGGGTCTGAAAAAGTATTTGTCGTTAACATTCTTTTTTCATTCGGTTTTTCCAGTTACGAGTCCTTTTTTTAAAGCTGATCGTTTTGTGTTCATTTTGTTTAGTTCTTTTTTCATAACAGATTTAATGTTTAGTATAGAGCTTAGAAATAATTCGCAGTGTGAAGTGCAAGAAGTAAGGCATGTAGCAACATCAGGACGGCAAAGGGCACTCCTTTAAAGGTAAGGAAGGGCAAAAATATTTTAAGTCAAGAGATAGCGATTGCTGTATGAGTCGCACGACTTTTTAATCAAGCACGGGCAACGCCGGGCAACGCCGGGCAACGCCGGGCAACGCCGGGCCATGCTGCTAGTAAATATATAATACATGGTTATACATATATATCATGCGTTCAAGTTTTAATTGATGTAAATTAGAAATCAATGAATTGCAGGTTAGATCCATGCATGCAAAACAAAATTTTAAAAAGGTTGCCGGAATTTCAGAATCGTCAAAGGATATTTGCAGTAGCTATTGAAAAAATAAAAAAATGCAAATAATATTTAATCAATTCCGACTAAGGGAACATATTATTGAACAACGTAAAGCGATAATCAACTCTTACTAAATATAATTGAAAACGAAAACTAGACAACACGAGAAATAAGACAAAAGTTCAGTGGAACATGATTAAGCCGCCTCTATGCATTCTCCAAAGTGTGAAAATGTGACCAATTGATTTTATTCAACCAGTTTTAAATTTAATCCAAGAGCCAACATCTGTAAGACATTTAGAAGACAGAATACCAAACCATTCCCTGATAAGTATCAACACTCATGATGACATATGGGTCCTTTACACTCACATTTAGCAAAACATACACACACACAAACATATATATATATATATATATATGTGTGTGTGTGTGTGTGTGTGTGTGTGTGTAAACATATAGAAAAATAGAACCGTTAGGTTGATAATCCAAAGGTCTTTAGTATTTTTGTTTTTATTTTTTTTAAATAGTGCTCAATACATAAGTAGAGCCTAAATTTATAATTATTTTTTAAATATGATTCTATCGCTACATAAGAGTTCTCATGTTTCAAAAACAAAAGCTAAAATCTTCAATTTAATTATAAAAATTAAATCAAATTAAAGTATTTAGTTCTGTTTCATACCCAAGCGTAGTTTGGAATAACCCGGAACATATATATATATATATATATATATATATATATATTTATATATATATATATATATATATATATATATATTATAATTTTTTTAAATATCATTCCTTCGCTACATAAATATCATTCCTTCGCTCATGTTTCAAAAGCGAGAGCCGAAACCCTCAATATAATTATTGAAATTAAGTTGAATTAAGGTACCGAGTCCCGTTTCATCCTCAAGCGAAAATTTAGGAATAAGTGTGGTTTGCGCGTGTTTATAAGTATGGTCTCTTGCAACTTAGTTACTATGGAAACGGCTTGGGGCGGCCATATTGGTTAAGTGGTCGAAGAGTTCATTCTTAGCTACAGACCAGTCACCTTCGGAAAGTTTATGTCAGTTTATGGTGGGGGTCCCTATTTCAAATCTGGTGTTGGCGGTCACCGTCTAGTTAGTTTAAAGCGGAAAATATATTATGGCGCTACGGCAGGTCCTTAAGTGACGAGATGATTCTGTTTTATTATTATCTATCTATTAATCTCTTTATTTATTTGTTTATTCAAATGGCTATTTCTTATACAAACGTGTTGGACTGGATTACAATTTGTTTTTTGACGACTTCACAAAGGTTTTTTTCTATTTAATGATTGGGCTAAGCTTTTAAGACTTTTATTAAACTATGGAATTTATTTGTTTATCTGTTTTTTTATGTTAATTATTTAATGCGAAAATTTGTTGATGTCGGCAAAATACCGTTAACTCCTGCTTATGGTTTAATAACTTTTCATTATTTAGAAACTTAATGATGTGTAGTTTTTCATGTAGGCATAAAGGGCATGGGTCATCCCAGGTTTTACAAGTTCTTGTTCTATATATAATTTTCCATTTTACTTTTGGTGTTTTATTCGTTTCTTTTAAATGCCAGAAATATTGGGGTAGAGATGTCTGATTTCTATTTTGAATATTGTTGAAGGAGCTCTTGTGTTGTCTCCATCTAATTTTAAATTTATTCTTCGTTGACCCAATGTATATCCTGTCAGTGTTAGGCCTCTTAATGGATGAGATGGTGCATTGGTATACCACGGATTTTGTGAGGCATTTATTTTCTAACGGGCAGTCTTTAGGGTTTCTACAATCACATTAATTTTTCATTATTTTTGTCTAATTGCAGTTTAGGAGTTTTATTGATACTGTTTTGGCATGCGTGTTTTTCCAGGATTTTATTATGTTTTTTTTATGATTCTTTCTAGATTTTCAGTGTAGCTGTAACTTAATTTTAAGGTGTTTTTATTAAAGATCTCAGTAAGTTTGCTATTAGTAGGAAAGTGTTTTTCAATTAAAGCTAGGAACTTATGCCCAACTTTAGTACTGACCATTTGGTTCAACGGAGGGGTATACCATATGATCTTTCTTTTCCTGTTTTTCTTACTATTGGTACTATTGTTTCTATAGCTTATGTCAGCGCTTTTGCATCCGTTATTTTTCAGGGTTGTGTTATAAAAATTACTGTGTTGTCGGAATATTTCCTTATTTGCGGAGTTCATGCTTATTCTTTTCTCTATTGATGTGGGTATATGCCTAATTATAGATGGAGGGTGGTTTGACTTGGGGTGCACATACAAGGGGTTAGTTTTAGGTTTCTGTAGGGTGTGTAAATGTTGTTTATTAAGTCTAGAGTTACGTCGAGGAAGTTTACCCTTTTTAATTTAGTGTTTACTATAGTTTTTAGATTTAGTTTTCCGAATTCACTATAAATTATCTTTCTAATATTATCTGTTTTCAAATTTGTGGAGCTCCTCACTACCATGAGCCCGTCATTTCTGTATAGCCCGATGTCCTTAATATCTAATTCGCGGTGCGCGGTTAGATTGTTCAGTATAAATAGATCGACAAGGTCCGAAGATTCTGCAGAGTCCAGAGATCCCATGGTGATGTCAAAATTGTCAGTAGTGTTTTTAATCCACTGGTCCCCATTATGGATGAGGACAGATTTCTTGGCACTAAGAATTATGTCTGTTTCTTCCTTAGTTAAGTCAGAATATACTGTAGCAAACTCCAGGGCAGTCGTGAAGAGGTCTTTTGATATTGACTGGTAGTAATCCACAATATCGAACTGGATTAGGGTGCAATCAGGCTTATTGTCGATGTTGGTAAACGAATTGATGACTTCTTTGGTGTTAATCCAGACTGTTAATCCGAGGCGTCTTTTAATTTGGCTACTGATCCTTTCTAGGATTTTTATTGCTTATCTTTCCTATGCCGGGTCTAGTTGGGTTTATCATTCTGGTAGTGGGGTTTTCCTCAAAATCTTGTTTGTGGTCCTTAAGAGTGATGTAGCATTCGTTTTCAGTCAGTTTTCCAACTCTATTTTTACTTTTTCAGTAATTATTTTACTAGTTCTATTGATACTGTCAACAATATTTGTATTGTTATTATGGGCTTTTTTATAAGTCTAAGTTAATTTTTTTTTTAATTAATTTGTTGTAGTCGTCAACCATCAACTTGTAGAAGTTTCCCGTTTTGTCGGACTTAACTAGTATTTTATCGCTGCTATTTATGCTTTTGACTATTTGGTCTAGATGCTTTTGGAAGCTGCTTTTCTTTTTGTGAAAGGAGATGTTATTGAATCATTTTTCAAGTGGGCAGGGACCGACCCCATTTTCACACCCTAAACTTACCGATCGCTTCATGATTGCGTGAAAACGTATGAAACTGGCAGTTGTGTGTCACTGCCCACCAGAAATTTGATTTAAAATATAATAAAGCTCTGATATTTAATACTCTTCTTTCTTGTGTGCAACCTTGGCAGACTATTTTGGAAGATGCTTATTTTTATTATATATATATATATATATATATATATATATATATATATATATATATATATATATATGAGGAATAATAAGGAAAAACAAAAATCCGAATATGACTGAATTTTAAGATCAGCGTTCCGTTTTGAAATGCGATCACGTCGGCGTCACATGGGTCTTGGTGTGAAAACGTATTCCTAAAATAAAGTTTATTATTAATGAAAAAGAAGAATTTTACTAGAATCTAACGTTTATAAGGACGTTTGTCCAGTATTAATCTTGCCAGAAAAGGGGAAATATTACAGAAGCCGGGTTTATTCTTATGTCTATCGCCTTTTCTTGTTGACTTGAATATCGTCTAATTTTAATTATGTTTTAATAACTATGTCCTGAAGAAGGTCTACTAGACCGAAACGTCTGACGTCGACATTGAAACAACATTAAAAACAGTAAACTTGCATATTCGGATTTTTTGTTTTTCCATATTTTTCATCATACTATCGGATCTATATCCATATATTTGCTTATATATATATATATATATATATATATATATATATATATATATAGGAAACTCAATTATGTTACCAGTGAGAAAAAATGCATATCTATTATTAATACATTATTATAGGTCTGTTATTATACACATCGACCACTATTTTATTAGGACCACCACTTATTGCGCGATATTTTTTTTATATATACAGAGTCCGGTCAAAATGTGTATTGCAGAAAACCGACTACAGTGACGGCTCTTAGACAGGAAATTGAAAATGCATGTGCCGCAATACCAACGTGGCCCAAGCAGTAATTCGCTGTATTCAAAAATGTTTCGAATCTAAAGATCACCATTTTGAGCATCTCTTGTGATTGTTGAACCAAAACAAAACTTGCATTAATTTCGTGATGTCTGAATAAATTTAGTATTACAATATCTATACAACTGTTCCTTTCCTGAAGTGTGTATACATATTTTTTACCGGATTGTGTGTATATATATATATATATATATATATATATATATATATATATATATATATATATATATATATATATATATACGAGAAAGATATAGAGACAGGTAGAGAGAGAGAGAGTGAGGAAGAGAGAGCAGGATAAAATTGAGAGAAGCATAACTATTTTATTAATTTAGGGATTAGTATGTTAAAGGACTCAACAGCAAGGTACTCATTGTCTTGCCTCAAACCCTTTCTAATTAAGTGAGTAATACGTGGTCTTAGATTTTGGTCTCAGATGCATTATTAACTTTTGTCAATGACATTATCTTTGTTATTGACTCGTTTCAAATTTGTTACTATGAAAATTTGGAATTAGCCAAATTCCGATACATGTTAACAATCATGTGCCGTTATGATTTTAGCATACATATCTCGAAGGATATTGATATTTATAAAACCTGAATTTGGAATTTAATTCGACTGCTATTGACTCCATACTGTTTAATACAATGGCAATAATGGTGGATGGCAAAGAATTTTCTACGGCTTATCAACCCTTTGGGGGTTATTTAAAGCTGAAAGATATTCGGACTGCATGAATAAATCATTTTTTGCGAGTGAATATTGCATTAATAATTATGTGAAGATGACAATAATTTTACAGATACAAGTCCTACTATTTAAACCATAAACACACACACACACACACACACACATATATATATATATATACATTTATGTTTCATTTTATTAAAGCTTCGTTAGAGTTCAAGTTAGAAATTATAAAAAACAAAGAGACGTACATTAATGGTATGTTGAGGTTGAAGGCAGCTTGGATTGGAGAGCCGAGTTCAAATTCCAGCCGGATTACGTGCTAATAGCCTTGGGAAAGTCATGTATCTTCTTAATTTTGTATAATTATTGTTGAAAGTATTCCATTTTGTGGATTTTGTGAGCTCGTTTATTTGCAAGGGTAGGGTAGTGTAGATATTTGAATGTGTTCTCAATATAAAAACCTTCTTTACTAAGGTATTCAGGGCAACATAACGTAAGGGTCCTTAGGTAAAATCCTATAATTATTGCTCCAACACTTCAACTTGCAAATGAATTAGCCATTCCGGACACGAGAATCGTTACCACCAACTTCAAGACTATCGAAGATATAATCAGGATGAAAAGTAAAACAAACACCAATTCAAATGCCGGAGTTTATCAAATCAAATGTCTACAAGGCAAAAACATGTACACTGGGGAGACATCACGTTATCTAAAAATCTGCATCCAGGAACACAAAACAGATTTGTGATTAGACAGACATTCAAACTCTCTTGTCTTACACCGCAACGACGTGGGACATAATTTTAATTCCCCCAATGCCAGCCTTATTAAAAAAGAAAATAACTCTTTTTTTCCACTAACTTTTGCACATTTTAGCAACCAGAAAGTTTCTCACACATATTTGAACATTATCTGTTACTTCATTACATGTAACACTGAAATCTGTTTCCTGCTTATTCTTTATCCTATCATTTTATCGGACTTCTATTTCATCAGTCAGTTATATGCCATACGTGATATATGCTTAGGCGATAATGTATCTTTTGATGCATGACTGACAAGGCAGATTTTTTCCTGCAGTAGGTTGCCATTTCTTTCTACGGTAGACCAGTTGCCACCCAAGGCCACAGAACCCGGTCTGTCCCGCAACTTATCCATAGCTAGGGGGAAAAGAAGAGGATTCATATCCTTTCCCAAGAGTATTGGCATGTAAGTGAATGTAATGAATTCGACTGGAAATCGAAGCCGCTATTCATTAGTCCACTGTAACTCCTATTTCATACTTGATCTATATTTGATCTTCTAGTCACACACACATTCATATATATATATATATATATGTGTGTGTGTGTGTGTGTGTGTGTGTGTGTGTGTGTGTGTGTGTGTGTGTGTGTGTGTGTATTCTTGTTCTACCTAGCGTATTGAGCACTTTACGTTTTATCTTAATAACTCGATTGGGTCTTCTTTTTTCTTTGGACTGGAATTTAAGGTACTGGACGATTTTTTTTCGCCCTGCACAGTGGTTCCGAGTTCTTTCTTTTTTTTTTTATTTTTCCCCAGGTACCAATTTGTTTCGATATATTTATATTTGCGAATTGCGTCATCCGGGTTTTTTCACCTAAAAAGTATAGTTACTAATATATATATATATATATATATATATATATATATATATATATATATATATATATATATATATATATATGCAAGTTTCATTCAAAACGACAGACAAGGTACTACGGTTAAGTTTTTTATTTAATTTTTTCTTGTGTACGAACAAGAGCTTTCTTTGCTGGACAAAGGGTGTGTAAGAACTGTCCACATGTTTTATTTTTCCGAGCGCTTTCGGCTATATCTTTAGCCATTATCAAGGATGATTTGATTTTTCAGACTTAGTTGAGTGTGTGCATTATGTATATGTCTTAGTGTGTAGTAGTGGTGTTTTAATTTCCGAATACGGTTAGCACGTTGTGGCTTTGTTCATAGTTAATATTGTTAAGGGTAGGCTTTTTCTTTTTTATTATTAAAGCCTCCATTATTGTTAACCTTTTTTACAGGTAGAAGCAATTAATATATTTGTGTTTTCTACTAGTATATTTCTAATGGAGTCTGGTAAATTTTTGTGTGTGTTTAAATGGGTTCTAATGGAGCTGTGATCGGATAGGTGTAACGTAAGACGTCTGGATAAGCATGTGGTTGTGTGACCGATATAATTATTTATGAGTCCGGTTTCGTTAGGAACGCAGTTCCTTAAGGGGCATTTGAACTCGTAAATAATGTTTGTTCTTTGCAGCTTTGACTTATGAGGCGTGTTGTTATTTTTGAGGATGAGGTTAGCTGCCTTGAATTTTTTATAATAGATAATTAATTTGATTTTTTTATTTGGGTCGATTGGGGTGGTGTATTTCTTTATAATATGTCTTAGTGAGCATTCATCTTGTTTGTAATTCGTATGCATTTGGTTTTTGTAATAAATGTGTATGTGATTTTTGACTGTGTGTTCACTTTCATTATTACTTACTTTAGGGAGAAATCTTATTTGTTGGTCTATAAGATGGTTAGGGAAGCCGTTGTTGATTAGGGTTTGTTTTACGTTATTTAGTTCTTTGAGGAAGAGTAGTCTAGAGGATGAATTTTGGTGTGCTCTTTCTAGAAAGTTTTTTAACACAGCTATTTTAAACCTAAGTGGACATTCGCTTTTAAAGTTTAGGTGACAAGAGTTCTTGCTGGTGGTTTTTTTGTATAAGGATGTAATGAAAGTGTTGTTGCTTTATTCAACGAGGACATCTAGGAATGGGAGTTTGTTTTGCTGGCTAAGTTCATAAGTGAAGTTAAGGACGGAGTTTTTCTCAAATGTTGTCTTAAGTGTGTGTATTTGTTTAATGTTGTTCGCTAGAATGAAAATATCGTCTACGTAGCGTACGTATATCTTCGGTTTACGGACTTGTATGAATGCCGTATTTTCTACATGGGATATGTAATAGTTGGCAAAGCATGGGCCCAGTGGATTTCCCATACTGACGCCATTAGTTTGGGTGTAGATATTGCCATTATGGTCATAGAATGGGACTTTGGTTGTGCATGCGTGTAGTAGTTTTTTTTAGTATGGGTGGTTTGATGGGTGGCGGAGGGATAGACTTGTTAGAGTATACGGAATTGAGGATAATTTCGATTGTTTGTTCGACGGGGACGTTTGTAAATAGGTTTTCAACGTCAAGTGACGCTATTATACCTGGGTTTGGGTTTTTTGTAGACTTTAAAATTTGCAGGAATTCGTGGGTGGATGTGATGCTGTAATTGGTAGGCAGGTATGGAATGATGATGTCGTTCAGAAATTTCGATAGTTCGTAGATTGGTGTTGGGATCTGGGAAATGATTGGTCGTAGCGGGTATCCTGGTTTATGGGTTTTTATGTTTCCATATAAATATCCCGGTTGGTAATCTCCAACAATTTTTTGAATTTTCAGGGAACCTACTTCGGCGTTGTGTGCTGTTATTAATTTGTTGACGGACCTTTTTAAAGTCTCAGTAGGATTTCTTTTCAGTTTTGTGACTTTAGTCCGGTCGTCGACAATATTCTTTAATCTTTGGTGGTAATCGGCTTTATCGAGAATAACGTATGTGTTAGCCTTATCAGCTCGTCTGATGACGATGTCGGGATTGCTTTTTAACTCTTTCGCGGCCTTTCTCAGTTTTGGCGTTAAGATGCTACTATGGTTATTGCCAGGGGATCGGTTCTTCAAGCCTTCAGCTTTGAGTAGGTCTCTCGGGTCGGGGTGAACTGCTATGTCACCACGTGTAGCAAGTTGGGATAGTGACTGGTGTAGGGTTTCAATTTCCGTTTTCTTAGTGATGAGGTCAAATTTAGGTTGGATGTGAATAGTTTGACCATATATATATATATATATATATATATATATATATATATATATATATATATATATATTGTGAGAAGATATGGATTCATATTTATCCCAAGAGTTTTTGCGTATAAGTGAATCTAACAAACTCGACTGGAACAGTGACCTAAACTGTTGAACTGTCGAACACTTTCTCTTTGGCAGAGAGGAACCTGGACGAGGATTTGCCGAAGGCCAATGTTTCGTCCGGGGAGGTAGACAGACCCGAACCCGCTTTTGCGGGTTCTACGGGGATATTTTTGGCCGAGCCTACGGGTCCGGAGAACCCACGGTAAACTCGGCCTTGTGCCACATAAATCACTCGTGGGGGGGCTGTTAAATATTAATATCGAGCTGCTATCAATAACACCCCCGCACATCCTGCAGTGTCTAGAATATATAACCAATGCCAAAGTATTACTAATAATAACGTTAGACTTTAGATTGCACATGTATTCCAATGTGTCTAGTTCCACTGACATATATCCAAGCATCTGCACGAGTCATGAAAGTAAATTGTTACAGGAAACAAAAAGAAGAAAATATAGAATAAAAAAAATGGAATTACGAACAATATTGGAATTGAGAAGTCAGATTATGTACGAAGCTGAGAAGTAATTTATGAAATGTTTATTCTGTTGAGATAAATGTTGTACGGCTGGCAAAGAATGATAAGAATAAAGAAATGCGTTTCTTTTTTATTCTCATTTACTTGATTATACCAAATATATAATCGCTTCACGAGTCATTCATACGTACGCACACCTGCGAATTAATGGATGCTGCATTTGGTATTCATATATTCATACACACACACACACACACGTATATATACACACGTACATATATATATATATATATATATATATATATATATATATATATATATATATATATATATATATATATATTGTTTAATATCGGTTCTGTGAGTAGCGTAACTGTTGGCATCTCGAAAAAAGAATTCTAGTTATGTTCGAATTCCAACCGAGTACTTTGTCACTTTTTCACAAAGATATGCACACCTCTTTCTTCCGTTGGTTAGGGTTTAAATAGCAGGGATCTCTAGCCTTAGTTGGCAGCCAGTATAGGAGAAAGATAACTTTGGAGTAAAAATGAAACATTCCTATCTTTTTAACCTCTTCATAAATGGTGTGGCATTTGCCATTGAGAAAATGTCAAAAAGGTCTGCAAAGCTAATCAACTGACGGGAGTGAGTCGGGAGAGTCGATAAAGAATTTCCATCTAAACCTTTTTTTTTTCTTGCATGTCTTCTGCAAGGTGTGATCATGTATTGGCATGCATAGCTTTCAAATTGATTAGTGAAAGTTGTTTTTTCCCCAAAATGATTTGCTTCCAATTGACAGCAATATCTCAGAATTGACTGTCATTACATTTCAACACTTGATATCACAACAATCTTTCTTTAGCTATAATCCTGGACATGGTACAAGTGTTTATTTTGATCAGAAGCCTTCTCTCTTGCCGAATACTAAAGTAAATGACACATTTCACATCACGAGTGATGATCTTTATTAGAAAAGGGTTTGGTATCTAACTTTACATAGCAAAACAAATGATTGGGATTTCTTTCTAACCTAATGTATTTTTTCTTGCCAGGTCTTTTCGTTTTTTCCTTTCTCTATCTTTATTACTTCCTTCGGTCCCCCTCCAATTCCTTTCCACCTGATTTAGTTTTTTATTTGTCTTATTTTATTTACCTCTTTATAATTGACGTAGCATTTCCCATTGAGAAAATGACAGAAAGACTTGAAAAGGTGATAATCTGATTGCGTGGGGGTGTTCAAGATCAGAAAAGTAGATAAAAGAGAATTTCCATCTGAACCTAAATCTTTTTTTACTCTTTTACTGAATATTATTGTGTATTACCTAATTGAAGTTAGTCATTCAGAACAAAAAGCAATGTCGACCCTGGTCAGAACCTAGATGGGTAACCTCTTGGGAATAGCAGATTCTGTAAGCTTGGATGCGCAGGTGGTGTCAAGTATAACGGCTCGAAATGAGAAATCGAAGAACCGAGTTCGAATTCCAGTCGGTTTATTTATATTCACTTATGCGCCAATACCTGGGGAAAGATAGGGCCCCCTTCTTTTCTTCTGTAGTTCCCGGTTAAATGGACTTTTATCATAAAACCATTACGATCTCAAAACAAAATATTACAATCCAAACTATGTTCTGTCTTTAGAAAAACTGCAAAACATCTGTTTGTGGAAAGTCTTCCATTTGTTTGCTTCCCAATCAATATTAATCTTCAAAATATGTAAATGTGTCAATCGTTGTCTTGTCTTCATAATTCCTGGTCATTTATTGTTCTCTCTCCTTAGTAAAACTTTTTTCTCATATTTTCTAACACTCTGTAACAGCTTGTGTCTTTATTGCCTTACTTGGGATGAAGTGATTAAAAACGGTCGATAAACCGTAAAAAATACAAATCAATCAATCTGGTAGTTCCGTTATACGGAGAGAATTGTTAGGAGAGAAGAGTCGAATATTAAACACATATTTAGGCATCTTCCATCTTTTAAATATATTTTATTAAATAGAAAAGACAAGCCTTTCGTCGATTTTCTCTTCGTGATATATATATTTATTCACTATATATCTGAAACACCAGTTTATTTAACTAAACGTGTCAATTTGTATTATTTTAAATGTGGATATACGTATCTGAGTAGATGCTCCGATTATTTTAAAAATTCCTTTTAATTATCATCATCATGATCGCCGTCATCAATCTCGTGACCGTCTGTGGTCGCCTCTAAGTACCTGACTAGCTTCCTCCATATTTCTCGGTTGTGTACAAACGTTTGAGTCTCTGGGAATGATCTTCATGTTCAAGCCGAAACATTGTCAGCCCATTTTTTGTTCGGTCTGTCTCGTCTTTTTTTCGTCTAAAGTGCTTCCTTGCAGGCCGGCACTGGAAAGATTATAAAATATAGATTTAAAAAGAAAAGATGGCGGCACACTGTATGATAGATTTATTCGATCTGAAGAGATGAATATAAAAATATTCACGAAATAAATTATAACCGAAATGGATCTTTAAAGTCCATTCTTGATTTATTATTATTATAATGCTCTGTATTTTTCATTGTGCTCTCTTTGTATTAATTTCCTCCTTAAAAATTATCCATACCAGTCACAAATTGTTATTATATATATATACATATATATATATATGTGTTGTATATTGTAATAATGTAATTCGTCATAGAACGGCATGTGAAAGGTGCTAGTCATCACTTGGTGTAATATGAACAACACACCTGAACCAAATGTAGTACGGAATATTGTTGTTCCTTTTATGAGCCGTGCTCTTTATGAGACAATGGGTTGATTAACAACATTAAAATACTGATTTTGAAAGGTTGGTTAGACTGAAAACTTTTCTGTACAATCTCGTATGCGCGCGCGTGTGTGTCTGTGTGCTCGCGCAAGTATGTGTGTTCGCGTGTGTGTGCATGGGTTTGAGTGTGGGTGCTTTTCAAAATATATTATTTACGTACGTGACAATGTATACGTATATATATATATATATATATATATATATATATATATATATATATATATATATATATATATATATATATATATATGGGTAATTAAATATATGGTCCACCTGTACATCCAAAGATGCAAACTATTAACACATACGTTGTGTGGAAAAACTGTAATAACGCACACACATACATACACATACACACACACACATATATATATATATGCGTGTGTGTGTATGTGTGTATATATATATATATATATATATATATATATATATATATATATATATATATATATATATATACTGATAAAAAGAAAGGAAGAAAAATTGTAACATTCGAGAATGAAAAGAAACAAGTAAAACAAAATTGTGTGAATGAAAAGAAAAAAGCTGAACTCCGAAAAGTAATTGTCAGAGGAAAATAAATTTGGCTTTCAGAAATGGACAATTTTTCTGATAATAAGTAAGGAATCTATTGACCTGCGATGAGCGGCCATTTCAATTGGGTGGACAGAGAAAGAGTTGTTGCTCGATGGTTGTCATTGAAAGCTGTTGCTTTCAATTATCAATGGCGCTACAATGACTGCGGCTTGGATGGAAAACTTCTCTCATTTGTTTTCTATACTTCTCCCTATTTCAATCGCCGCCTTACATTAGATAACTGTTTCCAATTCATAGAATTTTAAAACTATATAAGAAAATATAGATAAATAAACAAAGGTCAATGGAAAAGAAATAATCAGAAAGCTATAAATTTGAACAAATTTGAGTAGACTACATGTGATTATATATATATGTGTGTGTGTGTGTGAGTGTTTGTGTGTGTGATTATGGTATATATATTCATATATATATATATATATATATATATATATATATTTTAATCATATCACCACAAGCAAGGCCGGAGGCCACTATCACGCAAGGGGTTAAAGAAGGGTTGGAGGAAGAGCAGATAGGAGTGGCAAGGGAGGGGATGTGGAGAAAGAGAAAGACAGTGGGTCGATCAAGGCAAGGGGGCCACAATTGATCCGGAGCGAGAGCAGATAGGAATGAAAAATGAAAGGATGTGGAGA
Source organism: Acanthosepion esculentum (assembly GCA_964036315.1). Taxonomy (NCBI): domain Eukaryota; kingdom Metazoa; phylum Mollusca; class Cephalopoda; order Sepiida; family Sepiidae; genus Acanthosepion; species Acanthosepion esculentum. The sequence continues at coordinate 91,033,998 of OZ038486.1, read as the reverse complement.
AGGGAAGTGGATAGATCAAGGCAACTGGAGATGTCGATTGACGCTACACTTAAACTGTTGGAGATTGTATTTGTCAGGAAAACAGTAATAGGGAAGGGAGTTCCATAGGCGAGATGTGCGAGACATGAAGCTATTGGAGTAGAAGAGACGTCTACATCTAACAGTTTCCACAGTGTAGGGGTGGGAGCGGGATGCCAGCCTGGTGGGGCGTTTAAATTCACGAGGCCTGGAGACAAGCGAACTTCAACTCCTCAGAGCAATTACCGTGGAAGTACTTGTAAAAAAGACAGAGCAGGGCAACATCGCGTCTGTGAGAGAGCGACTGCAGACGAGATGACAGATCAGGGCCAATCACGTTGCCTATCCGTCTCTGGATCTTATCAAGAACCCCGAGGCAAACAGCAGGGGCCCCAGACCATATATGGCAGCAATACTCCATGCAAGGGCGAATGGTTGATTTATAGACTTGAAGGATCGATTCCGGGGAGAAAAATTTCCTGGCTCGGCACAGAGAACCAACTTTCTTTGCGGTGGCTGATGCAACTGACTCGATGTATTTGTTCCATGTCAGATCAGCAGACAGCGTGAGACCGAGCAGCCGCAGGGAGGAGCTCTCGAGAAGTTGGTCATCAGACATTGTAATGGGATGCAGGGATGGATCCTTGTGGTGATTGATAGAGAGCAGTTTTATATATATATATATATATATATATATATATATATATATATATATATATATATATGCAGGCCTGTTTCGCTGTGTCACAGCTCATCAGTGTGGCTAGACATCAGATATCCACCGATTTGTCATCAGTCAGAGACTAAGCTATCGGCGCACACAGAGAAAGTGAAACTTTTAACGTATTGTCAGAGTTGAGAAACTTTTAATGTATTGTCAGAGTTGAGACAAAAATTAAATACAGGCGTCATTATTTTTTTAAATAATTTTTATTCTAATCTTAAAACATTAAATATTAAAAACGCATTTTTTTCACAAAAACTGATGATGAGTGAGAAATTTTATATATTAAATTTAAACGTTTTTCCTTTTATTTCAATGCTTTTCATTCTGAAAATGCATGCGTTTAAACTATTTTTAAATAACTGACAAATACTAATATTACCGTAAGAGTTTTCATACATTCTTCCTGAAAGAACGAATATCATCGATCTGTCACGAGAGATGATTAAATATTCTTGTTGCATTCGTCTTTGTATATGATTGTATGTGATTAGTATATGGTTGATTGTATGTGATTAGTATATGATTGATTGTATGTGATTAGTATGAACTAGAAAGTTTTGTTCTAACTGACCAAGTCTACAATCCCTTATGTGCAGCTGATGAGATATTTCGTTATAAATTTCTTTATTTTTATAGTTCTGTGTATGTTTTAATAATATAAAAGTGTCTCTGAGAAGAAAACATGTTTGTTATTCTTCTTCCTTTCTGCCATTTCGTTCCGTCTTATCCGTAAGCTCCGGTGATGTTCTATCGTGGATATAATAATGACCATAACGGGAAAAATGTAAAAGGGAGAATAAATCTTTATACAAAGCTTTCTCGTTACAATGAATACTCGTATTTGAGTAGACGCCCCGTTTATTTATTAATCAGTATATTTATTTATTTTCGTCTGCCGAATGTTTGAGAAATCTTTGTTATATATTTGTAAATATATAATTATATATATAAGCATAAAAAATTTCTTAAAAAATAATTGTCTGACTTTGTCCATTTCATAATGTATATAATTATATGTAAATATATTTTGATCTAAATATTTTGCATTCTTTTATCATATATATTTCAACTATATATCTTGTATATAATGTATATATATGTGTGTGTGTGTGTGTGTGTGTGTGTGTGTGTGTGTGTGTGTGTGTGTGTGTGAATAAAGACAATAAATAACTTGTACAGATAGATAAATAGATAGATAGATAGATATGAACAGACTTAAATAATGAACATAGATAGATAGATAGATAGATAGATGAATGGATTTAAGTGTATATTTATTCAATTATTGTTTATTACTTTATTACATAAATCACGTTATTATATAAAATATTGTAAAAATAGAGTTTTCCTCCAATATATTGTGATGGTAACGAGTTTTCTGTATAGCTAATAAATCGCTTCTCCTATATTATGTAAAGTCAGTAATACGGACTTTTTAAAAAAAAGATTATAACTCCTTGCGGTTTTCCCCGAAATATTGCTAGATGCGCATGCGCTGATCCAGCGAAGATTTCACTTCTTGCATTCCAGTATCGTTTTTCTTCGGTTTGTTTTGTAATCTGCAATAGATATTTGAAATCACTGTATTATCTATTAACTATAATTTCATCTGAAACAGATTAAAGATTTCTTTTTCATTCTATTTTCTGAAAGTGGAACTTACCGTATGAGTGAATACATGGAATTTTACAAACAACGGTCTTCATCTTTCAGTTAATCCAACTGATAAGCTGTTATCAAAATAATTTTATAAAGAAGATGTAAAAAAACATCGAATACGTTTTTCATTATTTTCCGCCATCAATTCCAATTAGCTAGCGGCTCATTTTTTGTCCCAATGGTGTTATTTTTTTTATTCCAATGTAAGAAAATTGAGAATATTTAGAACTTCTGAAAATATTCCTTGATTCAATTATTTTCAAGAGATAAAATATGGTCATAGGCAAAGAACTATATCAGGAGAAGAATGTGCTTTAATGCGGCAAAATTTAAATAATTAATGCAATTATTAGCTCTTTACCACACACACTCTGTTCTCAGACCGTTCTAAGTTCACCAAGTGCCTTTATTTCACCAAAACTGTAACAATTGTAGAAAGGTGAGCCTGGCTCAGATTTCATCTTTGTAAGACTTTAACATTTATCACAATCTAACATTTAAACGACAGCTTTTGTCTCTTTCAAATTTCTTGGACTAAATTCAATTATTTTGCCAACTGGCTTACGGTCATATCACGTTTAAACACGGGTTCATATTCAATCACCAAAGATAAGTAACGTCGAAAAATCTCAAAAGCAAAATGGAGAGCCGAGTTCCAATTCCAGTCGGGTTCGTTATATTCCCTCAAAATATCCTTAGGGAATGATGAATCCACCTCTTCAACCCTAACTATGGGTTAATTAGTAGAACATATATCAGTAAATCATTATTATACTTATAATTCTTACAATCTAAAAATATTTTGTGACTTTAAATAAGCTACAAATGGTTGATAATCCGTAAATAATAATTCAACCAATCATGATTTTCCTATCTAATTATACATTTATTAAGATATGTATATATATATATATATGTATGTGTGTGTGTGTGCGTGCGCGTGTGTGTGTGTGTGTATGTGTGTGTGTGTGTGTGTGTGTGTGTGTGTGTGTGTGTGTGTGTGTGTGTGTGTGTGTGTGTGTGTGTGTGTGTGCTGCCCTTGTAGCTAACTCTGTAGAGGAAGCTCAAGATTTACTCAACAATGCAAGGCATTCGGACTTACCATCAGCGTAAAAAAAAATGAAGTTATTAATCAACCTTGCCCGACACCGAAGCAATTTAAAGGTTTAAAGCAGAGACCCCCTGTTCGTACGTTTCCTGGAGTCCCTTTACAAATTGATGGAAAGAATCTCAAGTCTGTGGAATCTTTCAAATAATTCGGGAGCATGGTAAATTGAAGTGTATCACTTGATGACGAGATTGTTAATCGCATTGCAATAAGACAGCGCATCCTTTGTTTCGCTGCCCCATAGGTTGTGGTACGAAAGTGGAATAAAGCTTTGCACTAGAACCCAAGTGTACAAAGCTGATGTTTTGTCGACTCTTTTGTATGGCTCTGAAACTTGGACACCTTATAGATGGCACATTACCGATTAGTTGTCTTCCATAGAGATAGTCTCCGTACAATCTGTGACCTAACGTTTGAGGATCGAGTGTCAAATGTCGACCTTTTTGAGAAATACAAGATTGGTACCATCGAGACCTCCATAATGCAATCACAACTGCGTTGGATTGGCCATGTGGCAAGAATGAGTGATGATCGTATACCAATTGTTTTCTACCACCAAATCCCAAGTGGTCATAGAAATGTTGGTAGAACTTGGCTCAGTTATAAAGATAAACTGAAAAGCAATCATTCTTGCGTTAACATTCTATTGAGGGGTCTCCCCTTTTTACACAAATGGATTCACCCAGGGTATACATATACTACTGCCAGTGAATACCCGAACAGTCGATAGTCAAGTCGGAGAGAGTAATAGTACGTTGAGTCAGAGTAGTAGTGGAACGTTGAGTCGGACGATAGAATAACGTAGCGGCAAGAGTCACAGTCAAGTAGACTCAGTAAGAAGTCATACAGCGATACGTCGATATCAAAGACTATATATAGATTTTCCTACTAACCCGCATTCCTGGAACTACTAACCTGTATTACCAGTTTGTATTATTACGTTAATACATTTATTTCCTATATTAATTCTTGGCGTTTGTTATTATTTGATACCGGGTTTCATCCCGGAATCCACAATACATTCAATTCAATAACTTTGAAGAAGTAGCTATGAAGAGATCAGAATATCGTTCCAGTTGTCATGCAGGAATAAAGCACCATCAAGCTGTAAGCATCATTTGACTGCGTGAAACACAAAAGCGAAATAAAACAGCTAAAAGTGTTTCTGCTGCACTTGCATGCAATATATTCACCTGTAATATTTGTGGTCTTTTGTGCTATTCTCGAGCCGGCCTCCAAAGTCATGCCCGTCATAGGCATGCAGATAATTAGTTCGTGGTCGTCGGAACCTCATATGTCAAACTCGACGGGAGAGTCCATTATATATATATATATATATATATATATATATATATATATATATATATATATATATATATATATATATGTATGTATGTATGTATATATGTATATATATATATGTATGTATGTATGTATGTATATAACTATATATAGTGCATTTGGACAGCAATCCCTCTTTTATACAAGTTTCATTAAAGATAAATGATAATGAACTGTTATTAAGCTTTTTATTCAATTCTTCTTGCATTCGTACAAGTGTTTTCTTTTCTGGAAATAAAGTGTGTAAAATCTGTCCAACTGTTCTATATATACGAAAGCTTTCGGCTATCCTATCAGCCATCACGAAGCATTTCTTTTTACAGAATATGTAGAATTTTTATATGTGTATCTATAAGGATTGTTTTTTTCCAAACACGGTCAGTAAGTTGTGACCGTGTGCATAGATGATATTAATGAGTGTCGTGTTTGTCTTTTGTATCACTAATGCTTCCATTATTTTAGCCGTTTTTCTTTTTACATGTGGATGAGGAATTTATGGTTGTATATTTCGGGCGGAGTTTCATAGATTTCCATAGGATAAGAACAGCGAAAAGTTGCGTAAATAACAAAGACAAATCCATGTCTTATCATGTTCTTAACATTATTTTTATTTAAAATCTTTTTTAGCGTTGGTGAATTATTAAAATGCTTATGAATTAAATTTAGGAAAATTCTTCCAATATTCGTTTGGACATTACGATTAAAAGGTCGGTTAAATCACATGATGTTTGCGATTACGAGGCTTCCTATTTTCACCTTTGTTTTCTTCTAAATATTCATACTTCATGATTGCTTAGTTCTAAAGCCTCTATATATTTAATTTTAACTTTATCAAATATTTCCTTATTGGTGGATAATCTAACTTGGACTGATTTATGTAAATTATCTAGAAATTTGTGGGCTTGGTTTGAATCTTTACTAATGTATCTATGTTTATATAGATTCTTTTATATGGTTTACTTTCCAAAGTTGCACAAAAATATCTTGAAATACGAAAGAGTAAATTTATTCAATAAAATCGCCATTGGCTTCAATCACAGCCTCTAAACGACTTCAGAATTTCCACCAAATCTTCTGGACGGTCTCCTTGTTTAAGTTGGTGAATGCTGCCATAATGCTTGCCTTCAGATCATCTTTGGTGTTGCATGGAGTTTTATAGGCCTCTCGTTCAACTGCGCCACACACAAAAGAATCAAGAGGGTGGCAGTTTTTAGAGTTAGGTTGCTAGATGTAAGAGCTGATGTGATTGCAGAAATTGTCTGACAGCCATAACTGGGTTCTCCTGCTTGTGTGGCATGGTACAGAATCCTGTTGTGATTCCTACATATACACTCCTTACATATACTTGTGTGTGTGATAGATAGATAGATAGATAGATAGATAGATAGATAGATAGATAGATAGATATGAAAAGGACAGAGATAGATAGATAGATAGATAGATAGATAGATAGATAGATAGATAGATAGATAGATAGATAGATAGATAGATAGATAGATCTTGAAATTTGATAGTCCGGAAAATGGATTCAAACGAATAAATTCTTTAAATCTTAAAGATGACAATTCATTAGAATTTCCTGAAAAACTATTTAATTTTATAAGTTTCAACAGAGAGTAACATGAACAGTTTGGTCATTGAATGGAAAAGGCTAATCTCACTATTACCATGAAGTGTTGTTCTTTTCAAGTAAGATACGGTCTAAAATCATTTCTAGTTTCAGGAAGTTTTATACTCGTGTCTGTCACATTTTTACACAATAGGATATACGGTCATGTTGTAAGAAGTATGCTCGTAATTTTGATAAAGGTTTATTTAAATCACTAAAGAGGGTGATTTAAGATGAAATATTGTACAATGGCGTATCGCAATGCTATACTTGAATGAAAACGAACCACAACTATGCACCAATAGGTCATCCTAAACAGTTTAGTTTCCTTTTAGTTTTATAAGTCAATTCCCTGTGTTACGAACAATTTTTAAGAATGCTCTACCTCCTCATCAGATTAGTTCAGTTATGTACAGTGTGATGCTGGCTATATGGGGAGAAATGGTTATGTACCGGACCAAATTTTAAAAGGGCATGATAATATTTAGAGTGTTAGGTTTTTATAAATATCTCAACAATATGAACGAATTCCAATGACATTTAAATATCGCCAAACGATACGTTTCAAACGAACGGCTGTTTCAAACAGTACATATATCCCCATTTGAAGATGAATCGCAGTTTTGTTTCCTGTTCTAGCGCCAGAAAGTTAATCGAGAGGATTACAAAGCTTTGTTCGTAGTGTTACTGATGGAAGTGAAGATATTTCGGAAATGCTGTTAATAGCTAGTATTGCAGGTTGGTGAGGCAGAACGAATAATTCGCTCAAAATACTGAAAGTGCGTTACCTTTCATTCCTAACACCCACCTCCCTCTTCTCTTGTATGCATCTCAACTCCACCATCTCTTTTTCTGCCATCTCTCTCTCTTTTTCTCTCTCTCTCTCTTCCATCTCTCTATCTCTCTCTGCCTCTCTATCTCTCTCTCTCGCGCGCGCTTCTCCACTTACATGCGTTGCTGTGTAGAACGCATAGTTTTTCATACTTTAATCAAAAATCAGATTTCTGATATTATTGCCAAATAAATTGGATGGCTGGATAATACTGATTCAGTGTTTTCGTGAATTTCGATAAAGAAAATAAACGAAATAAATCCTGTTTAAAATAAACTGGGTGTCTACACAAATAAGGGTATCCAAAAAAAGTAAAGACTGAAGTGATATATATATATCGTGTAAAAGCAAAATTGTTCAATTGCTAGATTAATCTCTGAACCGTTATATGTTAGAAATGATTAAAGATATCTTACCGAAATGCTCCAAGGATTTTATAACACTACTGCAGTCTATGATTAGTATAATTACTCCCTAAGCTTAACAGAATTATCGTGATGAAATCGATCATAAGCGAAAATGTTCAGCATTAATTAATCACAGCTAAATATCGCTAGCTCATGAAGTATTGAAATTTATCTTCTTCCAGGCTCATTTTCTAACTTATTCAAGATGATCTTCGCCCTCTGACCTGGAGTAACAGTGTACCGCATAGTTTTCATTTTCAAGTCTTTTTTCACTGTTCCTTTGACTGTCATAGCTGAAATTTCTCTTTCACGTTTTCTGAATTGAGTTGGATCTTTTCTAATGTATCTATTTAGTTCTAAGTTGAAATGATGATCCCTCTTCATGTTGTGACCTTCTGATCCAGTTTTCCTCTCTACTGCTTCCTCCTTTTAAAATCTATACACCGTTCTCTTGATGGTTCTTGAATGGACTTTGAAGATGGAAGCCAGATTACGAATGTTGGTACTATTACTGAAAGACTGAATGATCTTTTTTCTCTCACCATTGCTTACTTGGGAAGACAAAGTGTGGCTGACACAAAATGATTTAACCTGTTCTATTTTTAGTTGAATAACTCAAATGGTTCTTCAGTGAATCTTACGATAAATGGTATCAAGATGGCCAAACGTCTTATCTAAATACCTGGAAAAAAAGAAACAGAATTCGCTTACTGTTTTTTAAAGTATTAAACGATTTGTGGGGTGTACAATTATGCTTTTACACGATTTGCACAATTTTGATATAGTTATATATATATATATATATATATATATATATATATATATATATATATATATATATATATATATTCGTGTGTGTGTGTGTGTGTGTGTGTGTGTGTGTGTGCTATCACTTTTAGATGCCCGTATTTGTGTAGACGCTCGGTTTGCTTTAAACAGTGGTTATTTCGTTTATTTTGTTTATCGGCCTGCGTATTCAAGAAAACTTAAAATTAATTAATAATAAAATTAACTGAATTAATAAAAATATGATGGAGTAAAAAATAAAATCCATTAGTTCTCTAGCAATTGCTTTGTTTACCATTCGGATAGGAAACTGAGTAGCTTTGCTTTTCGAGAAAAATCTGAAAGAATGAGTGTGATTAAGAGGGAAAATAGAACTTCGCTATATTGTGAAGCTCTTCGTAGCCGAATTATCGCATCACGCCTAAGAAGGCGGTGGTTTCTCCTTCAAAGTGGACACAGGTTCGAATCCTGCCGGTGGTTACATTCTCCTTATTAAGATTTCTTGAGTACTCAAGCCGGTAGATCAAGTAAATGTTATTTAAAATAAACGGAACGTCTAATCAAATACGGGTCTCGACTAGAAATAACGTTTGAAGTGATATATATATATATATATATATATATATATATATATATATATATATATATATATATATATATATATATATATATATATATATATATATATATAACCCTTTCTAGTTCTAGTATAGGCGTGTAAAGGTTTGGGGAGAACTACATAAGATGGCTATACATCTCTATTTTATTCAGACGTTAAGATTGTTTTGCAGTATACTTTAATCAGTAGTGTCTACAGACCTTGGGGATTGGAAAATAAGTTGTTTCGTTTCTATATGTGCCGTGTAAAGCCGCTTTAAGCAGTTTGTAGTTGAAAATAACTTGCACAAATCTATTGGGTAAATGAAAGATCTGACTTAAAGTCTTGTTCATATGCGAAATTGTAAGTAGAAATTGTTCCAACTTATTAACATGATTATAAGGCGCCTTGGCATGTCATCCTTGTCGGACATTAGCATTGTTTTTTACACCAAAATTATGGCTAGAATTTCTGCTGAAAGAAAGACGAAGTTTGTGGCTTTGAAGGGGAAGATGACTTAATGTGAGAATTCAGAGAAACGGTGATCAAAACAAATAAAATATAAAGTTTTTTAAGTGCAGAGAAACTCAGAAGATCACAAAAGTTAGACAAAAGTGATGAAATAAAGATTATGAGAATGTCTGTAGGCACATTCCAAAATAAACAGGCAGACAAGCGAGGACGGAATGCAGTTTTATCACTGATGTTTCAGTTGATAGAATACGCAGAGAATTACAAATAAAATAACTTTCAAAGGCGCATAGCTTACAAAGAACTATTATTAACCAAATAGCATCGGAATAGAAGATTGAAGTGATCAAATGAACTTCGAACATGGGATGGTGGCAAAAAGTAATGAATGGGAAATATAGTTCCATTCTAATGCCAGAGAATATGTAAGAAGATCAGTGAGAGAAAGAAACACCGCAAAAGATGGACGACAAAGACGGTATAGTCTCTGGCGGTAAACACTTAAATGTTTGAAATTGTATTAAATGCGATGGTAAAAGAAAGATGTTAAAAGATGATGAAAACCTAAACAGCAAAAATTATATTTGTTTACTACGGTCTAATCTTACGTCAGACGACAAAGATGGTGAAATTTTTCAACATGACGAAATACCTTGCCACACATCCCGTGCAACAAAAAGGTTTCTTTTGGATGATAATGTTCAACTTGTGGAAGACTGGCCATTACATATTCCTGATCTGAAGAAACATCTACTCCAACGGAAACCACGCAATTTCCCAGAGTTTTCGGATTACTGCCAAGAAGAATGGGGGAAAATTCCCACTGAGAAAGTCTGGACCTTGTTCCATTGAATGCCAAATCGAACTGAGAAAATTATTCGAACCAAAGACAGCAGCACTATTTGCTAACTCCATAATACTTTGGCGTTTTGTACTTCCCTTAAAAATAAAGACCAAAAATAAATAAACTGTGCCGTAACAGTGGATAAAGGCGTTAGTTAGATCCAGTGACAGGACCCAAAGAGTGTGAGTTCAATACCCGGTTAAGGCAGTGGCGAACTTCGAGAGGGGAATTAACAAGAGATAACTGATAACTGACATCCATTAGACATGGCACGTGGAACTAGAACATTCTACCCCAGTGAGCGAAATAAAGGGTTCAGTTCGACATTCCAGCCACCTGAAGAAGGCCGGAGCATACAACGGCCGAAACGTTGTAATAAATATGGTGACAAAGATGAAAACAATAGTCCGAATAATGTAAATAGTGTACATAATATCTCATCTCATAAATATAGACAGATTTTCCTTGTCTGTCATTTTAAAACCAAACATGCTTGAAAGAAAGGTCGATGGGCATATATATATATATATATATATATATATATATATATATATATATATATATATATATATATGTGTGTGTGTGTGTGTGTGTGTGTGTGTGTGAGAGAGAGAGAGAGACAGAGAGACAGAGAAAGAGAGAGTTTGCGTTGAAAGATATATGCTTCTATAGATAAGATTAAAAATGAATATATTGTGTATGTGAGAGACAGAGAGAGAGACAGAGAGAGATAGAGGGATAGAAAGAATATATTCAATTCTCTAGATAAGTTTACAAAGCAAATATATTTCTCTTTTATTAAATTCATTAAATGTTAAATTTTCGTTCGATTACTTTTAAAGTTGACAAGAGCACTTTTCCGATTATTTGAATAATCGATTAAATGAATAGAGGATCAAATCGATTTGTTGTGTGACAGGAATCAGTTTGCCAGAACCGATATAATTCCGTCATATCCTCATTGATGCTCGCCATGACATTCGACTTCTTCCGAGTTCAAGTCAACTTCTGCCTTACAAATAGACGGCCAAATTGCACGTCATTAATTTACAGAAAAAATCGATATAGTCATGTCTTTAATTTTCCCGCCTTTCCATATTCATTAGCGAGACCTGATGCAAAATGGGCTTCTCTAGTTCAGCTCCTAAGATTATCAAACTAAATTGGATTAACAGATTCGATAACAGAGCATATGACGCACGAGTAACATCTCTTCTATTATACGCAACTATCTGTGCCACAATACACGGCTATGTTTTATTTACAAATATTTCACGTTCTTGAAGATGATTTTCAGCTCATCTAATAAAGCGTCTTAGTTTTATTATCAAATATTTTTCTAAAAAGTAAAAATATAAATGAAAAATAAAAACACTATAGATTTATTTTGTTTGTATGACAGTTAAACTTCATCAAAAACTTGTGATTTCAAATAAGTAAAAACAAAAAGATTTGTAGACAGACAAGTCATTATATAAACAAACATGAATAGACTTTGAAGAAAAAAGTTGGTTTGGATTGGTTGGTTTCATGACATGTCAACACTTGTTGGGTCACCGTAAAACCGAAATCCTTCTCTTTATTTTCAGTCTCGGGTTTAAATAAATATTGATCGTTTAGATTCGAGTCGGTTTCTATTTATTTCCTTCAGAGATAGGTAAATATTCATCATTTATATTTGAGTCTATAAGCATGGACTTGGTTTGGACATCAGTAAATACTGGTTGTTTATATTCGTGTCTATAAGACTTTACTTGGTAGATAGCCCATTTGGTAGGGTCGTCCGCCTTCGACTTTACAGCCGATGCTGACGGATATTCAAGGCCCCGGAGACAAAGTTAAGTGCACGCTTCCAATATATCACTTTGACATATTGATCTATTTAATTTCTACCTGACTTATTTATTTGCCGGGACCAGTTCCCCTAGTCTGACTTCCCATCGTTCCAGAACCAGATTAGGATTAGCAGATTTGATAACAAAGAGAACACGAGGCTTACGTAACGCACTTGCCTCATTTCTTCATTTATATGCAACTACTTTAGCCACGATACAGAGTCACTGTTTTTTTTCCATATATTTAAAATTCTTGAAAAATTATCTTTTCTTAGAATCTTGGAGAGTAACTTTTTTTAATCATTATCACCCCATGTAAGGAAATAAAACCACAAAAACACATGTGGTTACAGGGTGAGGAAGATTTAGGAACAGAAACATTAATAATGAACAGAAAGAGAAAAGGTAATAAGGTGGACAGTAGATAGCAACTGGCATTGCATTTAAAATTTTGCAGATTAAAGTTGGCTGGAAAACATCCAGCCGAATTATTATCTGAATTATTCCCCCTTTTAATGTTCAAGATGTGTGTTCGATAATGAATTATATAGAGCGAAAACAAGTGAATACTGCTGAAAAATAAATAATTAATGCATAAAATAACTTTTTAATCATTTCACCCTAAGCAAGGCAATAAAGCCACTAAAACGCAAGGGGTTGCTGAGTGTGAAAGAATATAAAAAAATGAAAAACATTATTAAGGAGAAAGAAGAACAAATGAAGAGAAATTCAGGAAACTGGAGATGACGATTGGCATGCATTTATATGTTTGTAAAACAAAGTTGAATGAGAAGCAAGAAACAGGAAGAGAATTCCACAAGTGAGAAGTGCGAGAGAAGAAACTGTTAACATAGAACTTACGGTTACATCTAGACAGCTCAAAATGGATGAAACCTCATCGCCAGTCTAGTACTGTTCTTAAATTCTAGCTACCATAGCGAATAGCACATCCAAACAATTACCATGAAAGTACTTATAGAAAAGACACAGGGAGGCAACCTTACGGTAGTGTGAGGGTTACTGAAGCCGAGAAGCCAGATCAGGACCAATAATATTGCTGATTTATCTTTGGATTTTATCAAGGGGCTCTAGGTAAATAGCAGGGGCACCAGACCCTGTTTGGTAGTAATATTTTAAGCATTGAATGAATATTTTAAGCATTGCCTTCTAGAGATGTAACTGAAACAAAATAACAATACAGACATCCCTTATTTAACTCCACACAAGAACATAAGCCAACCAAGATAAACTATCGTTTTTTTTATTCAATGCAGGCCCAAGAGCCAGTTAACGTAGAGAAGATTAGCTAACCATTGCTCCACGGTAAGATTCATATTTTTAATTTCTTGTCTGAACAATTCTGAACAAATGAAATGAAGAAAAGCGTTTTTGTTTGTTTTTGTTTTTTATTGTTGTTTTTTTGCCTCTGAAAAATATTTGGCTTTGAAATATTTGGTGTTGATATTTACTAAGATAGGTTAGTAGAAAATAAAGGTACTTCGTCTGTTTTTTATATAATTTCCTTAAGCGTTTGTTCTTTCTCAGTTCTTACTCTTTTGTTTATATATTATTTTCAGCCATCTTGTTGATATGTAAAAGGCTTAACTTTGTTTGGCACAAGGCTAGGAAATGTGAAGAACCAAGTGAGGAATGAACTGAAGCCTACGAGAGTAACTTGCTGACCTCTCCTCCGCAGGGAGTCTCAGGATTCCCCTAATTTATATTACGCAACTGCCTATCTCAGTCTCTTACTTTCTTTCTTTTTTCCTTTCATTCATTCTTTCTTTCTCTCTCTTTCTCTCTTTCTTTTTTTCTTTCTTTCAATATCGTTTTTTGTTTCTTTTTTCTTTTCTTTCTTTGCATCTGTATCTGTCCATATTTCTGAGATGAGGTATTATGTACACTATTTACATTATTCGGACTATTTTCCTCATCTTTGTTGCCATATTTATTACAACGTTTCAGCCCTTCAGTATCTGTCTATATTTCTGAGAGGTGGTATTATGTACACTATTTACATTATTCGGACTATTGCACTCATCTTTGTTGCTATATTTATCACAACGTTTCGGCCGTTGTACGCTCCGGCCTTCTTTAGGTGGTTGGAATGTCGAACCAAACCCTTTATTTCGCTCGCTGGGGTAAACTGTTCTAGTTCCACGTGCCAGGTCTAATGGATGTCAGTTATCAGTAATCTCCTCTTAATTCACCTCTCCAAGTTCTCTACTACCTTAACCAGGTATTGAACTCACAACTCTTTCACTGGATCTTTCTTTCTTTCAGTATCGTTTCTTTCTTTCTATTTTTTTCTTTTTTATATCTTTCTATTAAAAAACTTATTACTTCTTTCATTTTCACGATTTTCTCAGCCCTTCAACCGCCCCATTTCTCTAACGTTCCCTTAATTCTTTTTACTCTTTATTTCACACTCTCTCTCTCTCTCTCTCTCTCTCTCTCTCTCTCTCTCTCTCTCTTTATATCGCCTTCTCTTTAATTCACCTGTCGTTTTACTTCTCTTGCCTTTTATTTCACTCTCTCTTTACCTCACCCTCTCTTTACTTAACGCTCTCTTTACATCTTACTCTTTCACTCTCTCTCTCTATTTCTTTATATTTCCTTCTTACTTAACACTCTCCACCGCTCACTCTTTACTTCACTCTCTCTTCATGCACTCTTTACCTCACTCTCACTTTATTCCCTTGCTCTTTACTTCCCTCTCTCTTTATATCTATTTTCCCTTTACTTCTCTTTCTTTCCACTTCACGCTTCCTTTATTTCTCTTTCTTATACTGCATACCCTCTTTACTTCACCCTCTCTTTATATTTCATTCTCTCTTAACTTATCTTTCTATATACTTAACTTTACTCTCTCTCTCTTTATTGTATTCTCTCTTTACTTCACTCTCTCCTTACTCCATTCTCCTTTTACTTTACCCTCTTTGCTTCATTCTATCCTTACTTCCCCCTCCCTTTACTCTATTCTCTCTTTACTTCACTCTTTCCTTATTTCACTCTCTCTTTTCAAAGACCACAATTAGAAACGAAGTGAGATTTTCTCTTCAATTCTGAATTAGCAATTGATCATTTAAGGTCAAATGATGCAACCAACCAAAAAATTCACACAAACACTTGATTGGCTCCCATTGATCCAAAACCGCTTCCCAATCTCCTTTTTATCAATATATCTCTCTCTTTCTTTCTCCTTTCACTCTCAGTTTCTCTTTCTCTCTCTTTCTTCGTATTTTCCTTCTTATTACGATCTTTCTTTCTCTTTCTCCCTCTCTAAAATTTCGTTTTTGTTATCATGTTCTATTTTCCTCCTTATGTATTTCTTTCTCTTTTTGCTATTTCCCTGTCTCTTTCTCTTTGTCGCTTTCTCTTTCTTTCCATCTTTCTTCTATTCCACACTCTCGGTTTCTTTTTGTCTTTCTTTTTTTTACTTTCTCTCTATCTCTTTCTCATCAGTGTCCCTATAACCATCTTTCTTTCTTACTCTTTTTCCTCATCCACTCTCTCTTTCTCCCTGTTCTTTTATTTCTCTTCATATCTGTTTACTTTCCCCACTCTCTCTTTCTTTTTCTTTCGTTTTCTCTTTCTTTATCAATCCATATTTTTCTCTACCCTATTTATTATCGTATCTTTATTTTCCCTCCATTTTCTCTTTCTTCTTTCCGTCTCTCTTTTTTTTCTTCCCTTTCGAATGCCATAAATGCCCAATTCAATAAAGACATTCAATAATTAAACGACTCCTTATTTCAGTCCTTTTCATTCCATTTTTTCTCTGGCCGGCTCTTATAATTCTTTCTTTTATTTCTTCTTTATTTAATCAATCATGAAAAGGCCTTGTCCTTGTACAACATTCGATAATTACCCTTGCTAAAATCTCGATATCTCCATCTGACCCTTGTCCACCATCAAAAGATCCACAATCCGTCTGTTCCACTTGGCATTGATTTCCAATATCTCTTTCCCAATGTGACTATTCACAGAAAAGGATAAACTATCAAGTCTTCCAATGACTTTCGAGAAGTCCCCTCCTTTTTCCAGTATACACCTGATGATGTACACCTGCCTTGAAACAATGTTTAACAAGATAATCTGAATAGACTATTAACACTGTAATAGTCCGATCCTTTTTAAGGAGCGTAAACATAAACAAACGTCCCTACACCCCCTCGCGTCAGTATGGTTGATGTTCGACTCCGTGAGAGCGTCTCACTCCGCCTTCTTGGCCTCACGTTTTAAACTGACCTGAAGTGGAACAACTACATTGAATCAATAGCTGCATCTACTGCAAGGAAAGTTGGTTTACTGTGCCGTGCCAGAAGGTTTTTCTCGTCAGCGTCCATCTTACACATCTACAAATCTACCATTCGTCCGTGCATTGAATACTGTTGCCATATTTGGTCTGCTGCCCCTGCTGTTCATCTGGAAGTTCTCGACAAAATCCAAAGAAGGGTCTGCAATTTAATCGGTCGTGACTTGGCATCTCGACTTCAGTCACTTTCTCACAGACGTGATGTGGCTTCCCCTGCCTTTTTTACAAATATTTTCATGGCAAATGCTCTGAAAAGCTTTTTTCACTGGTTCCCTGACTACATCAATTTAAGCGTGCTACTAGATTGGCATCTAGGTCCCACTCTTTTACTGTTGAAATAGTTAAATGCAACCGCCACTTCTACTCCAACAGTTTCTTTTCTCACACTTCCCAACAGTGGAACTCCCTTCCTCTTACTTGCATCCCTGATAACTATAATCTTCAAAAATTTAAATTCAATCGCCATCTTCTTTTGCCTTGATCCCTAATTTTGTTTTTATCTTCTCCTCAACCTCACCTTCACTCTCTATTACCCCCCTACGCACTCGTAGCACTCCCGCCTTGCTTAGGCTGAAATGCTTAAAAAATAGATAAATGAATAAATAAATTTGAAGCCTTGTGCCAGATTAAATAAGCTTATAAACTATGCTCTCATTAACTATATTAAGAACGTTCTGAGATCGTTAATGCAGATCCCATGCAATTGATACAACAGTGTATGGATGCACATCCAAAGATTTAGGTCCCATCATAGCAAAAGCGTGGGACCAAGATGCCAATCTAGTAGCACATTTAAATTCATGTAGTCGGACACCATGGAAAATAGTTTGTCAGAGTATTAGCCATGACAATATTTGTAAAACAGGTAGAGGGAAGCCACATGACGTCTGTGAGAAAGTAACTGAAGTCGATATTGCAAGTGACGACCGATTAAGTGACTTGGCATCTCGACTGATACAAGTGATACAAAAGTCAATGAATGCACATTCAAAGATCTAAACGGTCAGAACCAGATAGATGATCTTTCCGCTGACAGATCTCACGGGTCAATGGGAAAAAAACTGGTTTGTAAGATTCTGTGCGTCCGAAAACAAATTAGTAAAGTTTCATCATCACCGAGCAGCAGACCCCGACTTTTCTCCTGCTATGATGAATTGTGTTTTCTAAGTGTAACTTCGGAGTGACACAATGCTTAAAGTATGAAGCATCCCGTGAGGATCGAACTCACTACTCAGTCGTAATTGTTCTAGCGGGACAAGTATGTTAACCCTTACACCAAGTCGAGGTACTCATTCACGATGAATGTCTGTACTCTTGAAGTGGCTACTTACTTTGAACGGCCTTTTGAAACTCAAGTTCATCGCAGCTATCAAGTGGAACTCATATGTCGGATCTATCGTTAAAGATACAGGAAAAATGGTCGGATAGTTTTACTGCTCTAGAAAGTACCTGGCTCTCTATACCAAAGTCAGATCAATGCCAAGAAATGAGTACTGGTAGCATATTTCGCCTGGAGCTGCACAATCCTCGCTTTCCAGTTTTAATAGAGTACAATATACCTCTACTCGGCCTTGTGGGTGGTGAATCATCCTCATTCCTTTTGTATTCCATTATCAAGAAGAACGTTTCATTCAGATAGCTTCTTCCCTATTTTGTGGAACAGAATCTTACGGGAGTGTTTTCAAAATTCTTACAATATAACGAGTCTGTCAACCTTTACCTGTCCTGCGTATGATCATAATATACACTTCTTAAATGCTTCTCTTAGGTTCAAACAACAATCTCATTCAGTAATGCTCTATTGAGTGGCTCTTGAGCCTTGCAATGTGTGAATAATTAACTAAAATAAATACATATCTTTTTTGTTTTCTTTTTTTGGTGTAGCAATGTCTGATGAGCAACAAAGGAACAAGGATAAGAATATAAAGTGGCTTATTGATAGACAAAGAAATACAAAGGTGAAAGGGGGGGTCAAAACCTAGATTCAATTAACTTTTAAGAGTTCAGCATGTGAACATATTTATATTACAAGGCAGATCACTAAACAGCGCTCTAGTATATCTTCTGCCTTCATTTGGTGGGGGGTGAAATCTTAAATGTTTGTAGCAGCAAAGTGCCATATAAAAATACTACAATTAAAAACTCTTTATAAAAAAATTACATGAGTTACCTCCCTTGCGTAGCGATGACAAAAAAAATTGAATTTACTGTGTTAATGTATCCATAGATATGCATCCACTGAAGATGGCCTCAGATGAGATTGAAAGTACTTGGGAAAATATTATCATTTGAAAGAAAATTTAGGAATTTTTCTTCATCAATTTTCTACAGCCACCAAGAAATTAATTCGTGGACTTGAAAGGATTAAAACTAAAATGAAAAGACATAATTCGCCCTTGCATGGAGTATTGCTGCCATATATGGTCTGGAGCCCCTGCTGTTTGCCTCAGGGTTCTTGATAAGATCCAGAGACGGATATGCAATGTAATTGGCCCTGATCTGTCATCTCGTCTGCAGTCGCTCTCTCACAGACGCGACGTTGCCTCGCTCTGTCTTTTTTACAAATACTTTCATGGTAATTGCTCCGAGGAGCTGCTTTCGCTGGTTCCTAGGCCTCATGAATTTAAACGTCCTACGAGGCTAGCATCCCGTTCCCACCCCTTCACCGTTGAAACTGTTCGATGTAGACGTCTCTTCTACTCCAATAGCTTCATGTCTCGCACATCTCGCCTGTGGAACTCCCTTCCTTATTCCTGTTTCCCTGACAAATACAATCTCCAATTAAGTGTAACGTCAATGGACATCTCCAGTTGCCTTGATCTATCCACTTCCCTTCTCCACATCCTGTCACCTTTCATTCCTATCTGGTCTCGCTCCAAATCTTCTGTAACCCCCTTGCCTTGATCGATCCACTATCTTTCTCCACATCCTCTCCTTTACCATTCCTATATGCTCTTCCTCCAAACCTTCTGTAACCCCTTGCGTGCTAGTGGCCTCCAGCCTTGCTTGGGGTGATAAGCTTAAAAAAAACATCTAAATTTATTTAACCAAACCTGCTTGTATGAAAATATGCAGCCTAATTTAAGGCATTTCCAAGACAGCAGAATTTGGGGCTAAAATAAAGTGTTCGATAGATAACTAAAGTTATAATATTCAATAACTTAATTGATTTTCAATGGAATTATCTCATTAGCCGACTCCAGAGTTTTTCATCAAGTTCTTCATCAGGGCAGATATTCGGTAAATCTATTTAAATTATCATCAAATTTCATAACAAAGGTGAATCATAAATTTTAAATTCTAAATTCATACTACATTAAATTTTTGCAAATACGTAACAACAATTATATTAAGCAACAGCTGAAATGTTCGTATATATATAAATATATATATATGTGTGTGTGTGTGTATGTGTGTGTGTGTGTGTCTGTGGAATAACGATACATAATTTTCTTATATATCAAGAAAATGTTTAGGTGATTAAAGTATTAGCCACCCACCCTTTTTTACTTTCAAAAGAGGTAACGATTTCTTTTCAAATTTCCCAAATAAATAATTTTTATTATATATTATCTACCATCGTTCGATGAAGGGCCATTGTCGATCTGAAACATAAAAGATTCTGTGTCGCGATGTAAAATGTTTAATCTATTATAATAAAAATACTAAAAGAATATTTTGCTCTACTTTGAGCACTTTTTTAAAAGTAAATTCTAAGAACTGCGGATTCTTACTCCATCTGTTCTTTTTCTTATTTGTGATATATATATATATATATATATATATATATATATATATATATATATATATATATATATATCATGGTGGTATCACAGCTCATCTGTGTGGCTAGACGTCCGGTTGCCTCTGGCTAGAATCGAATACCGGCTGAATTCGCGTCAGTCGGAAATTTTACCCCGAAGCCGTTGGCGCACGGCAGAGAAGAGGGTGAATTTAAGCGTATTTATTTTTAGATAAACACACAGTGACTGAGAGAACTCGATTCGATTTACCGAAGAGACTTGCATTATTAGCCGTAATAGTCACTGTTTACAAACCCACATATCCTCCCCAGAGAGCTCAACCGAAATAAATTTTTATATACAAGTTCAGGATTGGTGTATACGGAATAAATTCCAATAACCAACAATTACTATTCTTAAAAGAGTGCTCAATACAGAGTAGAGCAAATATAATTATTTATTTGAAAATTATCATATAAATATGTTATAAAATCACCACAAAAATAGCCATTTTGTTTCAACCGCTATTGTGTATGTAGAATAAAGGATTATGATGATGAATGTAGAATAAAGGGTTTAGAAAACCTTTTATTCTACATTCAACATCATCACTTGATAAGACACCATAGGGGTTGAAACAAAATGTCTATTTTTGTAGTGATTTTATAACATTTATGTTATAATTTTCAAATAAATAATTATATATATATATATATATATATATATATATATATATATATATATATATATATATATATATATATATATATATTTCCAAGATGATAGAATCCGAGTAGAACTTAAATTCCAGGACAGAGCAAGATTATAAAAAGGCCCAAATACTAATATTCCATGGTTATAATTTATTACATTGGAATCGTAATCTCGATCCAATTCATCAAACCTGCAAATTCAAAAAGAAATAGAAAATATTTTCCGATTTCTTTTCGAATTTGGAGATGTGATGAATTGGATCGTGATTACGATTCCAATGTAATAAATTATAACCATGGAATATTAGTGTTTGAGCCTTTTATATTATATTATATTATATTATATATATATATATATATATATATATATATATATATATATATATATATATATATATATATATATATATATAATCGAAATGGTGCGAATATTGAAAAGTTGTCAGTCCGAGCAAGAATTGATTCCAAATATAAATTTCGTTCAAGTTAGTCGGGCCGGAATTTTTCTGCACGTTCTCTCTTACAAAATGAAAGAATCAGATTAATTAAGAACAAATTGATTCTTTTCTTCACAAGATCTGCTGGCAATTGCTTAGATCCTAACTTATATGGAAATCGATTGATCTTATTAATGATTATTATGGCTTTCTTTTGATTTGGCCTTTGCCATCAACTTATCATTAATTCAATTTGATCGACAAGCTTCCCGCTTCTCTGTCTAAATACAAAGTCATTTACCAACGTCAGTCATACATAAATACAAGCATCTTATTACCCATTTATAAAGATACATAAACATGCATATAGACATATAGATAAATATAGCTATAGATATAGAGACATAAATTTGATTATACTTATCTTACCGAACAAGTAATACAACGATATTTTTAAATCATATATATTGCGTTTATCTGTTTTAGTTTTGCCACGACAAAAAAGATCAAATAAATATTACTATATTTTTTGTCATAACTTTATTTTGATATACGTTCGAACACTATAATATAAAATAATTTAAATATAATGAATAAATATTTAAATAAATATCTATTTCCTTAGCTAAATAAAACCGGTATTTTTTAAATATTTATGATATTTCCAATTTGTTACTAGTGATGAACAAAGGTTTATATATGTATATAAATTAACGAATATTTATTTTTTCAGTTATTGTAATGTTGTCACGGGATTAACAGTTGTCTGTAGAAAAATTTTTTAGCTTAATTAATAAATGTTTATAAAAATATAAATTCTGTCAATAATACAATTAGTCTTATCTGTCCGGAAGATCGTTAATAGCGCGAACATTTTAGTCTAGATAAGATAAGTGTTTTGCATTATTGTCCTAGGTACATTATTGTCAACTTTCTGATCATTTTCACATAGGTTAAATTACATAATTTTATTTATCTCAACATGTATGTATGTATGTATGTATTTATGTATGTATGTATGTATGTATGTATGTATTATTATTGTTGTTGTTGTTCTTAGATAGATAGATAGATAGATAGATAGATAGATAGATAGATAGATAGATAGATAGATAGATAGATAGATAATGAACAGACTCTCAAATAGATAGATAGATAGATAATGAACAGACTGTCAGATAGATAGATAGATAGATAGATAGATAGATAGATAGATAGATAGATAGATAGATAATGAACAGACTGTCAGATAGATAGATAGATAGATAGATAGATAGATAGATAGATAGATAGATAATGAACACACTGTCAGATACATAGATAAATAGATAGATAGATAGATAGATAGATAGATAATGAACAGACTGTCAGATAGATAGATAGATAGATAGATAGATAGATAGATAGATAGATAGATAGATAATGAACAGACTGTCAGATAGATAGATAGATAGATAGATAGATAGATAGATAGATAGATAGATAGATAATGAACAGACTGTCAGATAGATAGATAGATAGATAGATAGATAGATAGATAATGAACAGACTGTCAGATAGATAGATAGATAGATAGATAGATAGATAGATAATGAACAGACTGTCAGATAGATAGATAGATAGATAGATAGATAGATAGATAGATAGATAGATAGATAGCTACATATGAACAGACTGAGATAGATAGATATGAACAGACTGAGATAGATTTTTTAATCCATCATGTTTGCTTATTACTAAAAACATTATATTTACTGGTGAAACTTTATTCCTGTTTACATCTCCTAACGCTTTTCCGTCACATAATTGGTTTGTTTAAGAGGCTGTTTTCCATGATGGATCAGAATACAGATTTGTTTCCTGCCTGGAGGCAGGTTTTTCCATAGTAAGGTATTTCTAGATTTCTAGGCCGGCTGACAATAATTTCATTGTTTAAGATAACAAGGATATAAACTGTAACACATGCTCCCACTAAAAAAAAACACATTTATACACATTACACGAATTGAGTGTTATTTTTTACAGTTTATCAACCTTTTGCAAGTTATTTCATGCCAGAAAATATTATTAGACTATAAGAATGTTTTTAAAATAATAATCATTACTGATACAAGTCCTACTAACTAACTCATAGCTAGGGGAAAAGGTGGATTTATACCTTTCCTGAGGGTATTTTGGGCGTAAGTGAATATAACGAACCCAACTGGAATTCGAACTTTGCTCTCTCCGATTAAAAATTAAGTGCCGTTTTCCATTACACCACCCGCACATCCAAACTTACTTCACTTGGTATTCCAAAGCGGTCACCTATCTAGGTACCGACCAAGCACGACGTTGCTTATCTTCAGTGATCGGTTGAGAACCGATGTGTCAACACGATACGGCCATAGGTTGTTTATATCTATTTTACACTCTTCCCCGTAAATATAGCAAATTTATGGAATCTAATTATACACACACACATTAATATATAGGTATTAATTAAAGAAAGAAAAGAGAAAACTTTTATGCTAATGTGTTTCGTTCTTTCAAGAATTGTATCAAAGCAAATGTAGAAGTGTTATCATGTATCTTTCGAAACATGACTGACGAGGCAGATTTTTTCCCCGCAATAAGTTTCCATTTCTTTCTGTAGTAGACCATTTGCCATCCAAGGCTATAGAACCCGGTCTATCCTGCTATTTACCGGTAACTGGAGTGAGAAAAGAGAATTCATACCTTTCCCAAGGGTATTAGCACGTAAGTGAATGTAATGGATTTGACTGGAATTCCGAATTCGGCTCTCCGAGAACTCGAGAGCCGAGTTCGAATTCCAGTCAAATCCATTAGTAACCTGTATTTATACACACAAGTAGCGTGTAGAAAGAAATAACGTCAGTCCGTCAAATTTTAAATTAGAGCCCTCTCTCGAATCTTCAAAAGTCATCCGGTGTTAAGAAAAGGTAAACTATGGAGCCGGTTAAGTTTGGTTGATTTTATTTAGCGGCATATCAACACCTCTATGGGTTATTAAATGCCGAAATTTAAATATTTTGAACGCAATCTTGTGCCTTCAACTAAATATATACTATGAATATTATTTTTACATTTTCATACTATTTTGTTTGTGATTGGATGTTCACTATTTACCCATAGCTGTGACCATAACAGGTGCTACCTCCCCGGGTCAGGGTAGACCTGTGAACAAACAACATCTCCACAATCTCAAATCCTCCAATCTCCCGATCAGAGACATTACTCAAGCATGTAGTTTATTGTAGCAAGTTAAGTGACGTAAATTTATGGCATACAAAACGAAAGTGATTTACTGTTAATTATAATTTATTTATTTCAGTCATTGTATTCTATTTTATTTTGTTCATTTATTTAATTTCTTTCTTTTTAAATGTCAGGAGTTAACTGTTTTCTTTTAATCTTATGAAATTTGCATGATCATACAAAGGATATGTTGACTTGAGAAAGGAGTATTTCTTTTAGGAACGTCTAAATAACATACAAGAATAAGTTGATTAGAAGATGTTTCACGCCATATGAGACAATAGATAATGACGGCTGTGCAGGGTCCGAAATGAATTAATTGTAAGCTGACAAAGAAAAGTGCAACAGACAAGAATTAAATCTCCAGATTTACTTGGAATAATTGTTTGAAATGTTGACGATTTTATCCCTGACTTCGTCTGTTTTGGATTTTGAAATTCAAATGAATTGAGGACATGGAAATAAATGTAATCATCGTAAATAAAGATAAGAATACCAATTTGAGAATGGATGTCGCCATTGCAGAAGAGTAAACACCTATAAATGTCTATTTTGACAATATCTGTAATTTTTCAGGTAGTATGAATGTGAATGAATTGTTACGATGTTGACTCTAGCAGAAATAATTATTGGAACTCTCAGATCGATCTTGAAGTCATTTACAGAAAACATTAAAACCTGTACAATTGGCAATATTCAGACTTATGTGCATCACTGAAATTGGCAAGAATTTCATTTTGTTTTGTTTTTGTTTTTTGGGGTGGGGGTTGTTTCGTTTTTTTGTTTTGTTTTTTATTTGTTTTTTGGGGCGGGGGTTGTTTCGGGGTTTTTTTGTTTTGTTTTTCATTTTTTTTTTTTTGTATTGACGAGATTCCAAAATAATAAAGTAGTTATTTCATATGTAAAAGTTCACAGAAGAAGATTGATTTGTTTATACTAGTTACAATAACTCATCTCAGAAATATAAACAGATACAGGAGATTGACTTGGTTTTACGTCTTATTAACTCTTTGCAAGTTATTTAACCCTAAAACACTAACCATGGGTATATAGTACCCAGCGCATATTTTACGATTTTTAATTACAATTTTTAATTACAATTTTCAGAACCTGATTTTCTTACCTAAATAATGTTTTTCAGTTCCTATTAATGTTAACTCAAAGTACAAAGTTTGATATGCCTGCATGTAAAATATTTCAAATAAAGATTTATATTTAATATTTTTTTATATTTTCAAAATCGGGTATGATATACCCATGGTTAGTAGTGGTGTAACATTAATTGATGGTTAATGTTCTAGGGTTAAAGCTAGATAATATTTTTTGATTGTAAGAGTTGGAAGGGGCGAGGTAATGATGTTTTACTGATAAAAGTCCTACTAATTAACCTATAGCTAGGGGAATAAGAGGTGGATTCATACCTTTTCCAAGGGTATTTGCGCGTAAGGAACTATAACGAACCCAACTGGACCTGGAACTCTGCTCTTGGTAATCTCAAGTGGTCACCTATCTAAGTATTGGCCAAACTCGACGTTGCTTAACTTAGGTGATCGTATGAGAATAGATGTTTCAACGTGATATGAACGTAACCAAAGAAGAAGACTGGTACGAAAATAAATTTACACATATATATTACGAAATGGACAAAATCTGACAATTATGTTTAATATATTTTATTGTTATACGTTATTTATATATACACAAATATTTAAGTAAATGATCCGTTTATAATAAACAGTATTAACAACATTTACCTGTCTGAAAGTCCGAGAAAATTTCATAGAAAATATTCGTCCTCCGACAGGAATCGAACCTGTATCCTATACGGAATCGTCATATAGCTTGACGTGCTATACCAGTTTAGCTAGTAAGGTCTCGTCTGGTTAGCAAAGTCGATTTTACTGCTTTTAAACTACAAATTTCCCATGATTTCCCTTGAAAATATATATATAAATGATGTATAACAATAGAATATATTAAAATAATTGTCGGTCTATTTCGTAGTGTGTGATGTTATTTGTTTATGTTAAGATACGCTTCGAGCAAATATGGACGTTCAAGGGAAATCATGGGGAATGTGTTGGTGAATGTTATTGTCATAACCCTTGCCTTGATTTCATTTTTACAAGGAGTTTTGTTGGTCTCTCGCTCAACTGTACCCAACACATAATAATCAAGGGGTTTGCAGTCTGGGGTGTAAGGTGGCCAGATTTAAGGGCTGATGTAGTCGCAGAAATTGTCTGACAGCTATAACTTGGTTCTTCTGCTTGTATGGCATGGTGCAGAGTCCTGTTGTCATACATAGGATCTTCTAGAAGCCACGCTCTTGACACGGGTAGCACTAACACTTCAAGGCACTTGATGTAGACCACCGTGTTGAGTCTGAGGCCCTGTGGGAATATGAATGGAGGCATCACGTCGCTATCACTATTGATCACTGCAAATACCTTCGTAATCAGCATTAGACTCATTCAACTCTTTCCGAATCCTCTGCATTGACCTCAGATTGACACTCAAACACTGAAATGTTCGTATTGGAGCTTCCGGAATGAATTCCAAGCAGAACATCGGGCCGTTTCCAAATCCAAGTGAATTGCCTCAGGGTGCTCTTTTTCTCACAACTGATGCCCAACTGACCCTACTATACTGTGCAGTCGCCGTCCTGGATAAGACGATAAACTACATCCGCGTCCCAGGTAAGAAGATAAACTACATCCGCGTCCTGTGTAAGACGATAAACTACATCTGCGTCCAATAGCAAGGCATCTGATCAGGAGGTTTTGAGGAGCGTGGAACATCCTCTAAATTGCTGGTGTTCCCAGGTCCCCAGGATGGTAGCACCTGGTAGGGTCCCAGCTATAGGCAAATAGTTAACCCCGAAACGTTGGTAAAAACACTATGAAAATGTAAAAATAGGTTTTAATACCAGAAATACTTCGTAAAAATTATTACCAGCAATAAATTTTTATAAAAAAAAACTATTACCAGCAATATATCTTTGAAGGAAAAATATTACCAGAAATAGATTTTTGATAAAACCAATATATTACCAGCAAAATAAATGTTATCGGCATTAAATGACCCTTTGATGTTGATATGCCGTAAAACAAACCAAACCAAACTGTGCAGCCGACAAAATCAAAAACAAACAAACGCTCATGCGCAAATTTAAAAATGTCGACAATTTACCCATCGCACCTTATATATGTGCGTGTGTAAGGAAGAAAGAAAAAAAGAAAGAAAGAAAGAAAGAAAGGGGTTGATAAATGATGAATTAATATAAGCAGAAAAATACTGAGTGACTATTTTGAATATTTTGTTTGTTTTTTTTTTAAATATATTGAAACATAGGAAAAAGAAAAGTTGGGCAAAAAATTCCTTTGATATTCAAATTAAAAGAGTTTTATTTATTAGCTTCTTATCTCCTATCAGCCGCTTCCCTCAACAAAATAGTTGCTTTTATCTCTGTCAGGGTGTTTTACGTCTGTCAAAACGTCTGTATTTATAAACGTTTTCTGAAACATGTCCACACACTTATTCACTCTATAACCGTTAATCTTAGAAACAGTTTATTTTCATAATCTCCTCTTCTCATTTCTTATTTCATTCGTTCTTGCCTCCCTACGTCACAATTTTATTCTTTCTTCAAATGCCAAATCTTAAACGGCATACATAAATATTCAAAGCATTTTTATATTCAAAGCGATGTTAAGTTATGTCTGTATCGCCCTAGATTAGAATTTAGCAAGTCCAAATCTCAAAATAAATCATTCCCATTAGAACTACACAATTGTGGCTTCATACCGTACACATCTAGAATGAATAATGACAGTTAGTATTTGAGCATCAGAAGAACTGTGGCCAAATACTAACTGTCAATATTATACAGAATACAGGTTCGAATCGAAACGAAAGCATCAGAAGCACTGTGGCCAATTACTAACTGTCGATACTATACAGAATACAGGTTCGAATCGAAACGAAAGCAGATTCTGTGAAATTCAGTATCTATACTATAAGAACCGGATTTTTTTATAGAGTATTTGCTTGTTGCCGTAACAAAGCAAAAACCGTGCACTGTAGCGAGATACCTGTTAGGGCAATACAGTTTAAATGTAACGAAGTGATTCCTATTTGCAACTTAATAACAATAACAATATTGTGGAGTCTGCATTCGCGCTCACCACGAGAATAATGATGGAATTTTTTACCTGCTATTACCAAAGCTAAAACGTTATTCTCAATAATAAAAAAGGAAAACAATTATAAAAATAATTGCCACATAGGATAATTCTACTCATAAAATAATTCTACTCATGAAGTATTAACTTTCTGTAAAAAAATATTTTATTCGCAGTGATATAAATTTATTTTTAGAATGTTATCCTTTTATCAATGTTCACAGAATACAAGGCTCAAGATCCACACAAAGTAGAGTTTTATGAAATGAGGTGTGTGATATAAACCTAAAAGGGGGGGAGTAGAAAGGAATATTATGAGGATATATGTGGCAGCTAAGGATTGACCCTCGACTTGAAGAGGTTAAGGTTGTAATTTTCAGGGAAACGAGAGTCACTTTCATGTAGTGGTTCTTGGGAAGAATCTTAGTACAACTTCTTCCTTGCTAATGTTATATGAAGAAGATAAAGGCGATTTAAACCTGGGGAACCAGCAAAACGTATTCTACCTGTAAAGGTCTGAACTAATAGCACTGAGTTCACCATCGGAATGTGGATAGTGCAGCGATACACTTGTGACGAAGGGGGCTGCAGGGTGGAAAATAAATCATCCCCCCTACAAAACTGTATAAACAGATTTGAACTCTTTCAAGTTTGGAAAGTGAGAACTGGCAGCTCCTGTCCAGGTATGGCAGTAATTTTTGGCTTGATCTGACTCGTGTACTTCCCCAAAAGTTGTCTCCGCGTGATCTTTGGCTATACATTTTACTATAGAGTCTCCAACACTGATCTCCTCGCAAAATACAACATTAGTGGAATAGAGACTTTCCTGATGTCACATCTTCGCTGGGCCAGTCATTTTGCAAGGATGGGTGTCGACATTATACGTAAGCTCCTCATGTATAGCCAGCTTGGCAATGAACAAAGGAGAGTTGGACGGCCGTGGCTCAGGTATAATGATAAAACTAAAGAGTAACATTTCAACTATCAATGTGCCTCATTCTAACTTCGAGCAAGTTTCCCTGGATATAAATAACTGGAGATATTTGTGCCAGTGTGGCATTAGAAATTGTGAAATGAGTCGTATTGACCGGCTAAGAGACGAAAGACAATGGCGAAAAGTGTCATCAAATATCTCTATGGCTATGCCCCGAGATCTCCTCGCTGTTGCACAATATGTGAACTTGTAGGCAGGTCACTAGTGGGAGTGAAGTTATGCATACGACACAAACTTAAAAACTGAAGACGGTTGTCTGATCCTCATACATGGAATCGACGCGATAGTCCATCGCACACACACACACACACACACACACACATATATATATATATATATATATATACATATATATATATATATATATATACATATATATATATATATATACATATATATATATATATATATATATATATATATATATATATATATATATATATATATATATATATATACATATATATATATAAAGACATTTTTATGTTTAACATTCTTTTTATAGATACAAATATTTAAGTAAATGCTCTGTTTTATAATAAACAGTATTAAATAACATTTACCGGCCTGAATGTGCGAGAAATTTTCATAGAAAATATTCGTCCTCCGACAGGATTTGAACCTGTATCCTATACGGAACCGTCATACAGCCTGACGTGCCTTTTAACCGATTCGGAAATTTTCATAAAAAATATTCGTCCTCCTTCTATGAAAATTTCTGGGACATTCAGGCCTGTAAATGTTGTTTAATACAGTTTATTATAAACAGAGCATTTACTTAAATATTTGTATCTATGAAAAGAATGTTAAACATAAAAATGTCTTTAAATAATTGTCGGACTTTGTCCATTTCATAATATACATATATATATAAAATATGCATCTGTGTGTGTGCGTGTGTATGTGTGCACGTAGTTTGGTTTGGGTTGTTTTACGGCATATCAAACTCAAGAGCTTATTTAAATCCGACAAGCTGGTAATGATTTTTTTTCAAAAATGCATTGCTAGTAATAATTTTATTTTCAAAAATATATTGCTTGTATTAATTTTCTTTTTCTTTTCAAAAATGTATTGCTGGTAATATTTTTTTGTTTTTTCAAAAATGTATTGCTGGTAATAATTTTTTGTTTTTTCAAAAATGTATTGCTGGTAATATTTTTTTGTTTTTTCAAAAATGTATTGCTGGTAATATTTTTTTGTTTTTTCAAATATGTATTGCTGGTAATATTTTTTTGTTTTTTCAAAAATGTATTGCTGATAATAATTTTTTGTTTTTTCAAAAATGTATTGCTGGTAATATTTTTTTGTTTTTTCAAATATGTATCGCTGGTAATAATTTTTTGTTTTTTCAAATATGTATTGCTGGTAATATTTTTTTGTTTTTTCAAATATGTATTCCTGGTAATAATTTTTTGTTTTTTCAAATATGTATTGCTGGTAATATTTTTTTGTTTTTTCAAAAATGTATTGCTGGTAATATTTTTTTTGTTTTTTCAAATATGTATTGCTGGTAATAATTTTTTGTTTTTTCAAAAATGTATTGCTGGTAATATTTTTTTGTTTTTTCAAAAATGTATTGCTGGTAATATTTTTTTTGTTTTTTCAAATATGTATTGCTGTTAATAATTTTTTGTTTTTTCAAATATGTATTGCTGGTAATATTTTTTTGTTTTTTCAAATATGTATTGCTGGTAATAATTTTTTGTTTTTTCAAAAATGTATTGCTGGTAATATTTTTTTGTTTTTTCAAAAATGTATTGCTGGTAATAATTTTTTGTTTTTTCAAAAATGTATTGCTGGTAATATTTTTTTGTTTTTTCAAAAATGTATTGCTGGTAATATTTTTTTGTTTTTTCAAATATGTATTGCTGGTAATATTTTTTTGTTTTTTCAAAAATGTATTGCTGGTAATAATTTTTTGTTTTTTCAAAAATGTATTGCTGGTAATATTTTTTTGTTTTTTCAAATATGTATCGCTGGTAATAATTTTTTGTTTTTTCAAATATGTATTGCTGGTAATATTTTTTTGTTTTTTCAAATATGTATTCCTGGTAATAATTTTTTGTTTTTTCAAATATGTATTGCTGGTAATATTTTTTTGTTTTTTCAAAAATGTATTGCTGGTAATATTTTTTTTGTTTTTTCAAATATGTATTGCTGGTAATAATTTTTTGTTTTTTCAAAAATGTATTGCTGGTAATATTTTTTTGTTTTTTCAAAAATGTATTGCTGGTAATATTTTTTTTGTTTTTTCAAATATGTATTGCTGTTAATAATTTTTTGTTTTTTCAAATATGTATTGCTGGTAATATTTTTTTGTTTTTTCAAATATGTATTGCTGGTAATAATTTTTTGTTTTTTCAAAAATGTATTGCTGGTAATATTTTTTTGTTTTTTCAAAAATGTATTGCTGGTAATATTTTTTTTGTTTTTTCAAATATGTATTGCTGGTAATAATTTTTTTCAAAAATGTATTGGTGTTAATATTTTTTTAATTTTTTAAATGCATTGCTGGTAATAATTTTTTTTTCCGAAATTGCATTGCTGGTATTTTTACTATAAAAACCCATTTTTACACTTTGATAGTGTTTTCAGCCCATTTTGACTGGAACTCTAACGGGTGCTACCACCCCGGGTCAGGGTAGACTCGGGAACAGAACAAATTAAGACGTGCTTCCACGCTGCTCAAAACGTCCTGATCAGAGGCCTTGACCGATGTAGTTTATCATCATACCCAGGACGCCTAATTGTGTGTGGGGGGGGGGGGGGTCTTACGCCTCTGTAGAGGTGCAGTCGGTTTATTCAGAAGCCCCAGCCGACAGGGCGGTGTGTGCATGCTTGTGTGTGTGTGTGAGTGTAACAAATATTGTTTAACGCATGCTATATTTGTGGGTGAAAGTATTTCAATATCAGAGAAGTGGACAGTTTGTTTCATGCCTGAACACAATATCACACACCTCATAGCATTTGGAACTTTCACATATTAAATGATTATCAATGATCAATTATGGCCTGAAGATTACGTTCGAGTATAAAACAGACTGTCGCCGCTCAGATTAGTTTTAATTACAGATCAGCACCTCTTGTGTATCGACATATTTTCAAATGGCAATATCTATTCTATAAATACACTGTCATTTTGATTAATGTCCATTTTCAATGGCCTTTACCCAACTATAAAAATGAGGAACTTTAAATGAACACAGGGTTTCTCTTCCCATTATTTAACTTATTAAGATTAAGAAAATGATAATATTTGCCGCAATTATGAAGATAATAATGTGAATTGAACTGGCTACATTGGTAATGGTCAAATAAACTAGTCTGTTGAGCAGCGTTCTATGGTGACGATAAACTACATCGGGCAGCAAGGCCTCTGATCGAGCGGTTTTGAGGAGACTGGAACCAACTCTTGATTGTTTTTGTTCCCAGGTCCATCCTCATCTGTGGTGGTAGTAGCTGTTAGCTATGGGCAAATAGTGACCCACCCACCAAAAAAACACTATAATGTATAAAACTTCATTTTAATAGTAAAAATATCAGGAATATATTTTTTACATAAAAAACCGAAAATACAAGACCAGCAATACATTTTATCTGTAGTTGAAGGCTTATAATTGCCTTCAAAATATATTTATTTGAAGGCATATAATTACCTTCAAAATATATTTATTTGAAGGGATATAATTGCCTTCAGAATATATTTATTTGAAGGCATATAAATGCCTTCAAAATATATTTATTTGAAGGCATATAATTGCCTTCAAAACATATTTATTTGAAGTCATATAATTACCTTCAAAATATATTTATTTGAAGGGATATAATTGCCTTCAGAATATATTTATTTGAAGGCATATAAATGCCTTCAAAATATATTTATTTGAAGGCATATAATTGCCTTCAAAACATATTTATCTGAAGGCATATAATTGCCTTCAAAATATATTTATTTGAAGGCATCTAATTACCTTCAAAACATATTTATTTGAAGGCATATAATTGCCTTCAAAATATATTTATTTGAAGGCATATAATTGCCTTCAAAATATATATATCTGAAGGCATATAATTGCCTTCAAAATATATTTATTTGAAGGCATCTAATTACCTTCAAAACATATTTATTTGAAGGCATAAAATTGCCTTCAAAATATATTTATTTGAAGGCATATAATTACCTTCAAAATATATTTATTTGAAGGCATATATTTGCCTTCAAAATATATTTATTTGAAGGCATAAAATAACCTTCAAAATGTATTTATTTGAATCTATAAAATTATGTTCAAATTCTTTTGATTTCGGCATTAAATAACCCATAGAGGTGTTGATATGTTATCGTTCTACGGTATCCGCCCAGAATGTCGCTGCATTTAACGGTGGATTCAGTTGTAGATGAACATGTATAGGGCGCCAAGATGATAAAGACGTCGATTAGAGGTGTTCTATGAAATTCTGTTCGCGAATGACATATGCACAGTAGATTCTATTTACTCTTCCAGGTTTTAATTAGTGTTGCCTTTCAAATTAGAAATCATTATTCTCATTACATGAATATTTTATACATTCGGCAGATAATTAATAATTTAGATTAAGCGTTACTGCGAGATTTACTCAAATATATTGGCAAGACGAAGACATGGCTAAAATGCGCAGCATTCGATGTATGGTACATCATTCAGAATATGGAATTTCCGAAACGAGTTCAAATCCCACCGATGTTGTTTTTGTTTTTTTTTAATTCCAAAATTGATAGAATTGTCACTTAAATAAGAAAAACAAATAGATGATAGCGAGAGAGGACAAATAGAGATTGGAGAGATAGAGATAGGGAAGGACAAAGTGAGGATAGAGAGAGAAGGACAAATAGAAAAGAGAGAGAAAAGGACAAATAGAAAATATAGAGTGAGAAGGACAGATGATAGCAATAGAGAGAAGGGTAAATAGAGAATAGAGATTCATAGGTTCAGAGAGAGGACAGGATAGACATTAAATGAGTAGAGAGAGATAAAAAGTGACAGAGGATATATATATATATATATATATATATATATATATATATATATATATATATATATATATATATACAGGTGTGAGAAATATAAACGTAAACGCTTAGATAGATTCTATTTATTATTGTAAAATGCAATAATTGTGGCACATGGCCTAAAAAGGGAGGATTGGGTTTGAGGTTGGTCATCCTTACCTATCCTATACCCAGCTAACCCTATTCACGACCCATTCATTCAATACAAATAAACCATTCACCGAAAGAATTCACCCTTCACCTTTTACTCCTACATATACCACAATATCTAACCAAGGGAACATAAAAATTAACCCCATGATGTAAAAGCGCTTAGATAGATAGATAGATAGATAGATAGATAGATAGATAGATAGATAGATAGATAGATAATGACGGGACATATGAAGATATATATATAGGTGTGTGCCTGTGTGTGTCTCTGTGTGTGTGTCAGTATGTGTGCCTGTATGTGTGTGTGCATGTGTGTGTCTGTGTGTGTCTGTGTGTGTGCCTGTGTGTGTGTCTGTGTGCGTGTGTCTGTCTGTGTGTGTCTCTGTGTGTGTGTCTGTATTTGTCTGTGTGTGTCTGTGTCTGTGTCTCTGTGTGTGTCTGTCTGTTTCTCTGTGTGTCTGTATCTCTGTGTGTGTGTCTGTGTGTGTGTGCGCGCCTGTGTGTGTCTGTATGTGTGTGTCTCTGTATCTATGTGTGTGTGCGTGTCTGTGGGTGTGTCTCTGTGTATGTGTCTGTGTGTGTGTTCCTCTGTGTGTGTGCGTGTGTGTGTGTGTGTGTGTGTGTGTGTGTGCGTGTGTGTGTGTGTGTGTGTGTGCGGTTGTGTGGGAAATATAAATATAAACGTCCGTGATAAAAAAAATTCTTTTTTAACCAAGAGAGAAAATAATTCTAATTCAAAGAGAAAATAATTTACTAAAATGATAATATATAGAATGTGCACTGATTTCTGTGTCTTTCGTGAGAAATTTCCATCTAGGCTCTTCCAACATTTCACCTTTCTTAACAATCTTTCTTTTTGTCGCAGTGTCGGCGGCCATATTTAAAAGCAACTGCGGTGAAAAACAAAAACGTTAGGAGAATGAATGAAATCGATTGTGCTCTTTTGTCTAAACACGTCGGAAGCCAGACATTTCAAAAATTTAAATCTAAAACCTAACCTAAGCGTCCTCTCTTGGTTCATAATTATAACTAATGTTTACGTTTGTATCTTTCCACCACTTCCTACATTATATATCAATCCATTAATAATAATATTACTTTAGTCCGATGATGTCCTTTTAGTGATCGAAACGTGTTAAATAGATTCTTCCAATTTTTCATTCAATTGCACAATCAAAATAGATAAGTAGATAGATCATGAACAGACTGCGATAGATAGATAGATAGATAGATAGATAGATAGATAGATAGATAGATAGATATGAACAGACTGAGATAGATAGATAGATAGATAGATAGATAGATAGATAGATAGATATGAACAGACAGCGATAGATAGATAGATAGATAGATAGATAGATAGATAGATAGATAGATAGAAAATCCAGAGACGTATATGCAATGTAATTGGCCCTGATCTGGCATCTCGTCTGTAGTCGCTCTCTCACAGACGTGCCGTCGCCTCCCTCTGTCTTTTTTACAAATACTTTCATGGTAACTGCTCCGATGAGCTGCTTTCGCTGGTTCCCAAACTTCACGAATTTAAGCGTTCTACTAGGCTGGCATCTCACTCTCACCCTTTCACTGTCGAAACTGTTAAATGTAGCCGTCTTTTCTACTCCAATAGCTTCATGTCTCGCACCTCTCGCCTGTGGATCTCCCTCCCCTCTTCCTGTTTCCCTGATAATCTCTAACTATTCAAATGTAATATCAATCGACGTCTCCAGATGCCTTGATCTATCCCCTATCCTTCTCTTCATCCTTTCCTCTATCACTCCTCTTTGATCTAGCTCCAACTCTCTGTAAACCCTTGCGAGCTAGTGGCTCCCCGCCTTGCTTGTGATGGAATGCTTAAAAAAAGTAAATAAAAAAGATAGATAGATAAATAGATAGATACGAACAGACTGCGAGAGATAGATAGATAGATAGATAGATAGATAGATAGATAGATATGAACAGACTGAGATAGATATGAACCGACTGATAGATAGATAGATAGATAGATAGATAGATAGATAGATATGAACAGACTGCGATAGATAGATAGATAGATAGATAGATAGATACATAGATAGATAGATAGATAGATAGATAGATAGATAGATATGAACAGACAGACAGATATGAACCGACTGATAGATAGATAGATAGATAGATAGATAGATAGATAGATAGATAGATATGAACAAATTGAGATAGATTGATAATAAAAATGATAACTTTTCAACACTCGCACGTATATACACGTGGAATTCTAACCCAAAAGTTTCAATATTTTCTAAATACTAAATACGATATATTTTTGCTGCTATCATTTTTATCACTGCACTTAGTAAGATCGCTACAGACAAAATGAGACAAACTTTCTGAAATAATTCTTTAGTACATCTAAAATTCAAAATTGCCAGCCGTTATTTATGAAATCAATCTTTAATATTTCGTGTCGATCAGCCATTTAT
Organism: Acanthosepion esculentum; assembly: GCA_964036315.1. Lineage (NCBI taxonomy): Eukaryota > Metazoa > Mollusca > Cephalopoda > Sepiida > Sepiidae > Acanthosepion > Acanthosepion esculentum. Next base: position 90,996,457 of record OZ038486.1, on the reverse strand, counting down.
ATTCCAGAAATATTCGAAAAATGAAACGGCAAGAGAAAAAGTCCTTTTCACCTGTCTTTTAACTTTGATTCAATATCCACATCACACGATATTAATATGTTGTGCATCTTTATCTGTTTTTTTTTTTTTTGTAAACATGAAAACGTTCCATCTTTTTATTGTTATTATTTCTTTCCTGCCCTACCAAAATGAGTTAAAATTGGAGGTGATTTTCAATTTTTAAAGAAAGACCATGAAATTCGAATTAAAGAATTTATTATCAATTGATTGTTCGGTTTCGTTTATAAAAAAAAAAATTTGCTTCTTAAACTATGACAAATATTTCAGACATTCAAAAAGATATGAAATAAGGAAGCGCAAGATTTGTTGATTGGTGTCATTTGAAGCAAAGGCAGAATTAATGGAATGCACTAATTACAAGCGATTTGAGGGACGAACATAGATAGATAGATAGATAGATAGATAGATAGATAGATAGATAGATAGATAGACAGATAGATAGATAGATAGATATGAAAAGAATAAAATAGATAGATAGATAGATAGATAGATAGATAGATAGATAGATAGATAACAGACTGAAATAGATAGATAGATAGATAGATAGATAGATAGATAGATAGATAGATAGATAGATATGAATTCACTCGGTAAAGAATTAATTATAAACGATTTGAGAGATGAACACATCACAGGATTTCTGAAGATTTCTCTAGTTTCGTAGGGCCCAATTGCAAATAAGGTAGGGTAAAAATCGGGTTCGGGAAATATATTACGGCAGTTCACCAAGTTAAAAAGCAATGACCTAACCTCTTTTCAAATCGACATTGGAAATCAAAACTCGAAACAACGACCACAGTAAAGAGGAGAAATTGAAACGTAATTCCCTCTTCATTAATTTAACCAAAATCCAATTTTATTGCTAAACATTTCATTTGAATAATAAAATCTTACATAGTGCATATTATTGTAAGGCTAACACGCCTTCCGATGAAGTCCTATTGTGAAAAAGAAAAGACGACTTTCATCTAATGTTCTGTACAGAAATCTTGTCACAAAAGAAGGCTGAATTGAGCGATGTAAATTCAATAATCGATTGATTTGAAAGGCGGAGAAATATTGAATATCTGGAAATGATGTCAATAAATCATAGAAATTCGATTGCCTGACTCATTCGATTGAGTTATCGGAACATCAAAAGTGCCAGGAAATATGTAAGGTCACTAGGTTCCATTCAGCATAATTCATTCTCTCGCTTATCTCTCTCTTCTCTCTTTCACTGACTAAACACACACATACGTATATATATATATATATATATATATATATATATATATATATATATATATATTATGTAATGGACAAAGTCCGACAATTATTTTAAGACATTGTTCTGTTTATACGTTCTTTTTTATAGATACAAATATTTAAGTAAATGCTCTGTTTATAATAAACAGTATTAACGACATTTACCGGCCTGAATGTCCGAGAAATCTTCATAGAAAATATTCGTCGTCCGACAGGAATCGATCCTGTATCCTATAACGATCCGTCATATAGCCTGATGTGCTTTACCGATTTAGCCACATTGGAGCGTTGCGGTTAGCAAGGTCGATTTTTTATTGTTTTTAAACTATAATTCTCCATGATTTTCTCTCGTACATTTCTGCTCGATGCGTATCCAAATCGACCTTGCTAACCAAAACTCAAAAATTATACATATATATATATATATATATAATAAAGCAATTTTATCTGGTCAAATCCAGACTTTCCCAGAAAACGGTTATATAAAAATGTGCTCGATACACGATGCACTTCAGGCCTGTCTTTTGAAAATCTTATTTTGGTCAGGATACCTATGATTGCTAATTTCTCCTCCTGGCATAATCCGCACATCGTAGCTAAGTAGAGGTTAATTGTATTTCCCAACGTCTCTTATTTATTTGTGCATTCTCAACAGGAAGTACGATGGAAGGAGGCGGACAACGCAAGAATAGGGGGCCTGGAAAGGGAGGGAGAAAGAAAGAAATTGTACATGTACTTTTATCCGAGTTCATACACACCTAAAATGTATTTTCTAGCATGTTTGTAGCTAGACATCACTTCAGACCTCTCATTTAAAAGCTTATTTTGGTCTGGATACGACGTGATTGCTAATTTCACCTCCTCGCATAATCTGCACATAGCATCACTAATGCTATGTGCAGGTAGAAATAATTCTGCATTGTTGAAAGTCCATCCTATTCCACAATGGCGAAACATGGCTAAAAAAATAAAGATATGTGATTTTAATGTCCCACAAGGTTTGTTCGATAGTGCTGAGGGTTTCTGAACTAATGGCCCTTTACATATTGAGTAAGATCAACGAAATATATGGATGACTATGGCCTGTATCGGGACGACGTACTGGTGGTAATACCCAAAAATAGAAGAGCTAATGTAAAATAAGAAAACTTCTATTTAAATTTTTCAATAGCCTCGGCTTTGAGATTGAGATTGGTATTAATCGAAAACTGGTCCAATACTCGGAGAAACAGGAAGCGTATCCCCCTATATGAAACCCAACATCAAATTGAAATAGGTCAATGCTTGCTCCAACCACCCTGACATTGCAATTAAGCACATCCCCAAGGGTATAGAATGCAGGCTATCGAGGAATTCTTCATGCAAGAACATTTTTGAAGAAAGAAAGCACACGAAAGAGAGTTAATAGAGAAGAAGAAAACTCAAACCCCAAAAGCACCAATCCATGGGGCACACCAAAATGAAAAGAAATATTATTTGGTTTAACCCCTCACCCTTTAATTTGGAAGTTAAATGATAGACAATTTAATTACAAAGTGAAAAAAATCTATATAATTCTGGCAAAAGCCATTTCAGATTAAAATAATGTTCTTATTAATGGAAATCTATATTTCTAGCGTGAGGTGAGGGGGGATATAAACGAAAATGTCGGTCATAATTTTACCCCAAAGAGAAGCGCTGAAATTAGGTGGACGTTATATTTGAAAATTTTGAATGAAGTTTTTTTTTTAATTTGGATGTTTTTATTTTATTTTATTTTATTTTTTCTGATGGAGGCCTGAGGGAACATTGTACTTTATTAAATCTCTCGGATGCACAGGCCGGTTGACGTAATTTACATTTTCAAAAAAGTTGGACGTCCGCTTAAACATGTATATCCACTACAAATGAGGTTTAGAGTAATAATATACTTTTGAATGGATTTTTATCCGACATTAATTTTATATTATTTTTAGTGTGTAAACATTTTGATTTGCTATCTAGGCCGCTTGCTATTAATTTCACTGTTTAATAAAATTAAAAACAGGGATAGGAACTCAATTATCTGTAGCCACTAAAATTAGCATTTATAATAATAATAATAATAATCATAATAATAATAATAATATGAATTCCAGTTGTAATTGGAGCCCTTGGATTGGAAAATGTTCCGATAGACTCGCTGAAGGGATTCCTCTAGCCCATAACTTAAAGAAATACAAAAGATTGTACTCAGAAGTACATATGGAACTAACCCGAAATGCATGATCTGCGGAAAATATGATGAAACTTTCGACGATATTATCTCAAGATGTCCGGAACAAAAAATGAATATACCCACAGACATAACAAGATAGCGACATATATGCACTGGAAAATATGCAAGAAGCAGAAAATCGAAACCACTGAGAGATGGTATGACCCCAAACCAGGCAAAATAATGATGTAACTATCCTCTGGGTCATGCCAATTCAAATGACAAGGAAATAAAAGCCAACAGACTTGATATTATCATAAAAGATATGAAATTCAGGAAGTGAATGCTTATTGATATAACAATAACATCCGAGAGAAATACTTACATAAAAATAATCGAGAAATTGTCCAAATACAAGTACCTGGAGATTAATTGGATGCGGGTAATAAAGACTGAGACAGTACCATTAGTAATAGGAGTACTGGGCCACGTGAGAAAAGGAATGGATAATTTTATTAACAGTGTCCCAGGTAACATCTACATGCACAGAAGATCGCCCTATTAGGAACATCCCATATACTATGAAAAGTGCTACTAATTAAATGACAATTCTCCTATAGGGCCTAAGGACTAGAGTTTGGACCCGCCTCTACAGGATACAAAACAGGAAGTATAACACACAAACAATAATAATAATCATAATAATAATGGACGTTCTCGTAGATGCTAATAATGATGATTTAAAAACACAAGTATATATAAAAATCTATATATGTTTGTGTGTGCATGCATGCCTCTGTGGCGATTATCACCACCATCACATACATACATACATAGAGATCGTACGACAAGCATTCATTGGTTAATCTCCTCGCTGATTGGTCAATTCCGACCAATCAAATCTCCCACGCAGTAAGTTTTGAGCCAGTCACGTGATACACCATCTTATATAAACAAAACACGAATGGTTCTTTATGTCTTTTCTCTCTTCAACCGTCTCTTTTTCGTCACTCTTGCGTCTTATTCCTTGCTGCCAAAATGTAACCTTCAAGAACTCCCGTCTTGACCATGTGGTCAGACGTTAAAAGAACATTATCAACATTCACGCAAGTACAACTCTTAACTCTTCTGAACTCTTACCAACTTTTCCAATACACAATTCCTAACATGCAGCAGGAACTTTATTCTTCTAAACTACAGTTTAATAATTAATCCAACTTTATGAGCTCAGGTACAAATATTTCCCAAATCTAAGAGACGTAACTCTATCAACGCTTTTAGCTTATTTGCATGTACATCAGAACAAATAAAATCAATTGTTATGTTTGGAACCATTACGTTCTGCCTTGTATTTTATACTATGTGCTATTTTACGTCAAATATAAATTGCATTGTGACCGCCACATTGGATAGCGACCTCCAGCGTCTTTGCATGTTCTTTTCCACGTCTTTCCTAGTCAAAGTTAAATAATTGTGGTGGAGTCCGTTTCATCTGATTGATCATACTTCACATTCATATTGCTGACCCGTCGTTCGTCACGGACCCCGCTACATGATTGGTGACCTCGACGTGATACATGATTGACGACGCCGACGTGATACATGATTGGTGACCTGACGTTTAGAAAAGGCCGCTACACCTCTGTGTATGTGTATGTGTGTGTGTGCGTGTGTGTGTGTGTGTGTGTGTGTGTGTGTGTGTGTGTGTGTGTGTGTGTGTGTAATATAGTAAAATAGTTTAATACGTTTTTAATAGCAAATAGGACTAACACCAAGTATAAGTGTGTGAAGAAACATGTAAAAAAGGTTTGCAGACCTGAATACAGAGTCAAACGACCGATTCGTGGTATCTCTGATTTTGATTGGATGTCTTTACACACACCCATATATGCGTAAGTGTGACTCTGGTTGCATTTACATTTTAGAATATTTTTAAATGTGACAGTTCTTTCGTGATCGCTTTTAATATTTAAAATATATAAACATGAACACATTTAAATATTAAAAGAACTTATTTTCTTAAAATCACTTTATATTTTTTTAAGAATGTTTTCCTTTTTATTTCGTTATTTTTCCATCACAATATGTCGATAAGAAAAATTAAACATTTTAAAAACAGTCTTTATCCTCTATAATCGATAAAATCGATGCAATATTTTTTTATTTAATTTCAAACTAGGAAATTAAACGAAAATTCGGATTGGCAAAAAAAATTGCAAAGTCAGCGTTATATTTTGAATTCCGTTTCAAAATTAGACCAATTACAGAAGCAGTAAGTCATTTCTTTTCTAAATGGTTCGGGATTCTGTTCTCGCCGTTGTAAGAATAACTCATTCAAGCAGTTCGGCGAATAACAATAAAGACGCTTCTGACAATATTCAGCAAATATTCGGCAACTATTTTAGTTTCTGACTCATAATCTTTTCGCTTCATTCTTTTGTTTTCTTCCTTTCAATCTCTTTCTTGCAACATTTCGTGTTCCACTTCGAACTAAAGATTCGTAAAAATACGATGCGCAGCAAAACGATCTCTGGTTTTTCTCAGCATTCGAATTTGCGCCTGCGCAGTTAGTTGTTCTGGAATCTTTCTCGTTCTTACTCTTTCCCTTCTCCTCGACTGGAATTTGATTCGGAGAATTGGGCGGAAAGAAAATAGATTACAGACGGGTGCAGCTCTCGACCGATGTTCAGCGCCAAAAAGTCTCTGTACATCGATGAACAAAAGAAGAATGAAGAATGCACATAAAATACTAATCATATATATATATATATATATATATATATATATATATATATATATATATATATATATATATATATATATATATATATAATATTCATGCATACACACTACAGATACATGGATTGGATTCAATAATAAAATATATGTATGTACAAACTGAGGGTTCAAATACAGCAACAAATTCAATTCAAACTTAATCATCATTATTTGTAATCGTAATTTTAATATTAGTGATTCCCTTATAAGGAAACTTTCGACATTCATTGATCGACCAGTCAGAGCGACTGAATAGTGAGTTCGGTTCATACTGTCGGCCTTGTCGGCCTGGGTATGACGATAAACTACGTCCGCGTCCTGGGTAAAACTATAAACTACGTTCAACAGAAAAGCTTCTGATCAGGGGCTTTGAGGCACAGGGAACCACCTCTTAATTGCAGGTATTCGCATGTCCACCCTGACCGGGTGTGTTAGCACCTGTCATGGTCCCATCTATGGGCAAATAGGTAACCCCCAAACTGGTGTCAAAACACTCTGAAAGCAGCACTGTCCTAAGATTGCACTAAGATTGGTCGGTGTCATGCCAGCCTGGAATTAGTCGCCGGGGCCAGGCAATGTATGCATACCAGTCTGTATTGACTCCTCAACTTAAAAAAAGACATTGTTTCACATCCTGCCTTAGTGGGGAGGTCAGGTAATTAATCGCATTTCTCTATTCACTAGCCTTCGGATTGAAATCATAATGTAGTATCTGTTCTCCTCATTTCTCACGGTAATGGTACTATTAGCGGTTCCCTTATAAGATGAGATCAGTGTTAATAGTAATATTAGCGGTTCCCTTATCAGGAAACATTCGGCAGTTATGCTCCTTGAGGGACACCATTGGAAAATTCGTAAACTTAAGGAATCAGCACATATGTTAGCCCACGAAAATCTCCTGAGCAGACCAAGAATGTCCTCAAGGACATATGGCATAGTGGATAAAGGCGTTAGTTAGATTCAGTGACAGGACCCATAGAGTGTGAGTGCAATACCCGGTTAAGGCAGTGGAGAACTTTCAGAGGGAAATTAGCAGGAGATAACTGATAACTGACATCCATTAAACATGGCACATGGAACTAGAACAGTCTACCCCAATGAGCGACATAAAGGGTTCAGTTCGACATTCCAACCACCTGAAGAAGGCCGGAGCGTACAACGGCCGAAACGTTGTAATAAATATGGCGACAAAGATGAGGACAATAGTCCAAATAATGTAAATAATGGAATGTTTAAATGATCTGTGCCCATCTCTTCACACCTGTGCTTGTATATGCACAGAGAACAAAATAATAAATATTAGGGTTCTCATTTACTCCTTGTCGTATTCCTGAAGAGATTTTAAATGTTTCGGTATTGAGGTCTTCACCAGATATTGTGAAACCATATATTACTTCTATCAGATCTAGAGCTTACGGCGATATCACGTTGTATTCCCTTTTCCCTAAGAGAAACCGCTTCTATAGCCGAAATAGGCCGTTACCAATTCGAACACGGAGGTCATGTTCATAGAGCAAGGTTTGAATTACCCATTTAAAGAATACATATTTCTCGTTGGTACTTCAACTAATCTATATCTACCAGCTTCAGTTTGGTACCCGCAACACGTAAACAACAGTCATTTTCTCCTGTCTTAATGAACTATGTTTATTCTCAGTGAAGCACAATCTGCTGCGACTCAACTTGACCCCAGATCTCAAGTTGAACTCATCTATACGATCCATCGCTAAAGAAGCTGGAAAAATGGTTGGTTCCTTGCACCACACCAGAAAGCTCCTATCATCACCACCGAGGGACATGGTGAGCATAAAGAGTTGCAAATGCTCTGAAGCAATATCTGTTTATATTAATTCACTTGCTACCTCGAACAGAACATGTTTTATATGATTATGGAATCACTAATAGCTTGCTTGCTTAAGCTCGGGTGACAAATTGGATACGTAGAGACTCGTGCTGTCTCCAACTTATGCCCCAAATGAGGGAAGAATGACTCTAACCAGATGATGTTGGCGACTGTCGATAAATTATGTCGATAACAATTCCCCTATTGGAATATTATATCAAAATCTTATTGAATACCTTGACATATTCAGGAAGGATATTAGAATAACCCAGAACATATATAGATAGCATATCACTTGAGTTCAGTAAATAATGTTTCTTATTACCGGAGCTTTTCAACTATACAGAGAGGTGATTCCGAAAGCTTAAGAAATTCTACCAGCAATCATTATTAACAGACACATTCTTAACGACACAAGATAAGCAGATGACACTGTGTTGAGAAGAGACACGAAGTGAAAACTACAAAACTTCTACAGAAGGCAGTAAAAGAAAGTGAGAAGAAAGGATGAAACATCAACGGTAAGAAGACAGAAAACGTGTTTGTTAGCAAATGGATGAGCCCCAAATGCGAAGAGCAAATCGGTAATACCATAAATCAATCAAATATCAAAATTTAAATATATAGGAAGAAATGTGTGACAGTGATATCAGAAGACGTATTGGGATAGCCAAAATGCATTCCAAAAACTAAGCAGAGTACTATAAAATAGTAAATTTTGTTAGCAAAAGGATGAGCCCAAAATGCGAATAGCAAATCGGTAATACCAAAATCAAGCAAATATAAAAATTTAAATATCTACGACGGAAATTAGAAATCTTTCCATGATTCATTATTAACAGCCACATTCTTAACGACACAAGATAAGCAGATGACACTGTGTTGAGAAGAGACACGAAAGGAAATCTACAAATCTTCTACAAAAGGCAGTAAAGGAAAGAGAGAAGAAAGGATTAACGGTAAGAAGATACAATGCCTGGTTATGAGTAAAAGCAATTGCTAATAGGAAGTACGTACGTTCTTTTATTCTTTATTTTTTCGATTTCTTTTTGCGTGGCTTTCATGGAAAAGACAATGGAATGGTTTCGCGTTGCCTTCTCCACGTTTTGGAATTTAAATTTTCTCTTCGCTTAGACAAGTTTTCATTCAAAACTAGAGGGATTTATTTAACTAAGCAGGAAAAAATGAATTCATGCCTTTCCCATGTACGGATGTAAAGGCAACTGTTTAGACCTGGATTTGAATTTGGCTCCCTGATTTCTCTTTCGGCACCGGTGACACGCCCAACATGCAAATTACAAATTAGAAATACCAGCATCAAAATAGTCCAACAATTTAAATATCTGGTAAGTGGACAGAAGGTACGACACTGAAATCCGAAGATAGCCAAAGATGCCTTCCAAAAGCTAAGCAAAGTATTATGAAATAGAAAATTTTTTTTAGAAACAATGAAAAGAGTAATGAACTGTTACGTCATATCAGCCCTCCTACATGGCAGTGAATTCTCCTCACAGATAAAGAAAAGACTTGAAGCAACAGAAATGTGGTTCTCCAGAAGGATGCTGAGAATACCATGACTGAAGATGTGAGCAATGATGAAGAACATTTAGGTCACATAATGAGAAAAGAGGGCTTGGAAAATTCACACGACATATTGAAGACAAGAAGGACAGAAGAAAGTAACGCATTAAGCCAGAGTAAATGGATGGTGGAATAAGGTTTAGGAGAGATAAAGAAAAGATGTGGAGAGCCATGATCGCCTATGTCCTCAATCGACACGGCACAAGAGAAGAAACACAGTTACGATAACCTCATATCCTCAGGTGAAAACAATACAATATGGAACTTTTCCGATTTCTTCTACTCACCATAGTTATTGAAGTTATTGAAATATATTTACTCGTCATAAATATTAAACAGAAACATTTCATTTTCCTAAGTTACAAAATCCAATTACAATAAATTAATATAATTCCTAAACAAATGTCTGCGTAAATATGAGTTTTTGAGACAATCAGATAATTTTGAAAAAATTGCATAAGACCCGGCGCAAAGTTCTTTAGATATGTATATTCCAGACGATCGCTTTCTTTAGAAACTTTAGACGCATGCCAAGAAAAACGACAGAAGGGAATTTTCCAAAGTTAATTTAATCGCATGAACTTTCGAACAACTGTGGAGTTTCATCTTCGTTTATTGAATTTATCTATAAAATATTTGGCAATATTTACCAAATCAAGTCGGGTAGCGATTCGAAAATATTTTATTAAAGGGAACCCTGAATGCAATCAGAACAAGGCCTCTCTGTTTACAGGCACATAAATCATGTCGCGTCGCCATTTTTACTTATGCGCGGATGATAAAAAGGAAAAAAATGCCGTTGTTCAATAGGCAAACAAAAGATTGAGCCAATGATTTAATTAGTAACGAACATATTTTACCATTTGGCTATCACACATTTTACTTATTTTCATTTTATATTATAAACGTTTCTTTCATCTGAAATCACTGTACAGTGAACAAACTCAAATATTTATTGAATTGGGGGAGAGAGATAGAGAGAGTGAAAGGCAGAGATATAATTATACTGACATTCATTGATTTTTAAATAGCAGAGATAGATAGATAGATAGATAGATAGATAGATAGATATGAACAGACTAAGATAGATAGATAGATAGATAGATAGATAGATAGATAGATAGATATGAACAGACTAAGATAGATAGATAGATAGATAGATAGATAGATAGATAGATAGATAGATAGATAGATAGATTTGAATAGACTAAGATAGATATGAACAAACTGAGATAGATATGAACAGACTAAGATAGATAGATAGATAGATAGATAGATAGATATGAACATAGATAGATAGATAGATAGATAGATAGATAGATAGATAGATAGATAGATATGAACAGACTAAGATAGATAGATAGATAGATAGATAGATAGATAGATAGATAGATAGATAGATAGATAGATAGATAGATAGAATTTACAAGTCCGCAAATTCTAATAAAATTGGTTAAAAGGTTAAAACCTCGAATGCGCATGGAACAACAAATCTCTCCAAAGCTCATTCTCTGATGAAACTTTAATAAAAGCGAAACATTAGATTCACAAACGTTTCCTATTTATTCTCTTTCTTATCATAGATAGATAGATTATGAATAGACTCAGATATAGATAGATAGATAGATAGATAGATAGATAGATAGATAGATAGATAGATAGATAGATATAAAGAGATTACGATAGATAGATTTCCAAGACTGTAAATTAGTTGTCAAATCAGAGTTAGTGACTCTTTCGAGATTACACTTGATCTGAGTACTCCAGAGAATGTCACAGCGAATGGCATGCTTTACCTAGCGAAGCATTGTGGCTATGTGTGTGCGATACATATATACATACATTGTAAATATTGAAAAAGATTTTGATTTGGTTAATGATGGTAATGACCTGATAATCTGATTCGCTTTACCGAAATATCTTCAATATTGAACAAAAATTTTTTCAGTGCAAATTCTTGAAATTATCTTTTGGTAAATTATGGACAGAGAAGTATATTATTGCAAAGTTCTTGGATTATAGAGAACAGAAAAGATTCGATCAAATTTTGGAAATTATAGCTTTAGAGTTTGTGGGAAAGAGAAAGACGGAAATTCCTTGGCCAAAGTACAAGAAAGGAAAGGTCATTTGTTGAGAAAATTACACGATGATAGTTGATTCTCGACCAAAACAAACGTTCTGCTGACGACTAGTTTAAACGGTTTTATTCTCTATATTTCTTTACTTATAAAATAACTACCTTTGTAAAACAAGGGCGAAGAAAACTGAAAGATACTTTCGCCATATCAGATAAGATTTTCATAGAAGTTTTAAATCGATACTAATCTAATTTCCAGTTTCGGCCAAACAGACCATTTCAAAAAGAAATGATCAACATTTATGTATTAGCTTTAACCTATTCTGGCACAAGGCCAAAACTGTAGCGCGCAGATAGAGAATCCAAAAGACGACATTCGAACACTCTCCTGTAAAGTAATAATGTTAAACTTTAGGCTATTGATGGATGCGAAGATGTGAACATGTTAGGGTGGTTAATACACAGATATATATTTTGTAAACAGTCATTGAATGGATATCAGTTATAGATTATGACATTTTTATACATACAATTTTAGTTCTAAAAATATGAACATATACGAACGACAATATTTAATGATCAAAACGTACAAAAAATGTCACTAAACAAAATGCGCAAAATTTGTCACTTGTCAAAAGATATAAAACATGCCATGTCATTGTCATTGCACAGAAAATGTCACTCCTCGAAATGAACAAAAATATGCCACTTGCCATTACGGACAAAATATGTCACGTGTCAAAGCGCAAAAGAAGATGTCACATGTCAAAACACACAAAACATGTCACTTACGGAAAAGCACGAATAATCTCAATTTTCAAAGTGCACGAACAATGACACCTGTCAAAACACAAAAGAAAACATTGCACTCGCTAAAATATAAAAATACTGGCCACCTGTCAAAACACTAAAACATGTCACTTGCCAAAATGCACAAAATATGTCACTTAGCAAAAAGCACAAAAATTGTTTCTTGCCAAAATGCACAGAACATGTCCTTTGGAAAAATGCACAAAACATGTCAATTGCCAAAAGGCTCTAAACATGTCACTTGTCATAAACGCACAAAATAATTCACTTGTCAAAAATGAAAAAAATGTTGCTTTACAAAACGGACAAAACATGTCAATGACCAAAACGCAAGAAAACATGCTCCTGTCATAACACGAAAATATGTGACTTGCCAAAAAGCAAAAAACATGTCACTTCTTAAAACGCACGAACAATGTCACTTGTCAAAACGCACCAGACATGTCATTTGTTAAAAGGCACAAAACTATTCACTTTCCAAAAGGTACAAAACATGTCACTTGCTAAAAGGCACAAAACATGTCCCTTGTCATAAACGCACAAAACAGGTTACTTTACAAAACGCAAAAACATGACACTTGCCAAAACGTACAAATGAATTCATTTGTCAAAAAGAAAACATGTCACTTGTCAAAATGTATAAAACATGTCACTAGTTAAAACGCAGAAAACATGTCACTTAACAAAACGCAATAAAAAAAACATGTCACTTGTTAAAACTCAAAAAGTATGTCACTTGCCAAAACTCACAAAACATACCACTCGCCTGAACTCAAAAGCTCGGAAAATTAAATCACAACCACATACTAAACTAAAGCCCCCAAACCTTTAGTAAACATGTATCAAATTAGTCAATAGAACTGCTGCAGAATAAAGGCAAACATAAATGAACTGCTTCTGCTAATAACGGAATATTTTTGCGATCACATAACATTCCTGGATAAAAATGACAAACTGAACATAAAATAATACCATCAATACAACTCCGCAAAGGACACTGGGTTCGAGTTTCATCCGTTCTAGTTAGGAATGATGCAGCTCAAAATAAAATATATTTTACAACTACTTTACACGCGTCTACTTTTAAAGTAAACTTAAAGTAACCTTATTCAGTAAATGAATCTGAAATTCAGCAATACATAAGGCAACTCCCTTCACCTTTTATAATACTAGGGGACTTTAACTGTCACAGCACCACATGGGGTTGTAAGGACACAAACCAAAAGGAAGGAAAGACTTCGTGGAATGGACATACAAAGTACTAACATGTGCACTGGGTTGTTTCATTGTAAAATGCGAAAAAAAGTAATAATAACGGAATTATGCGTTTTGTTTCAATTAATTTGCACAAGGGTGTAAATAAATGATGTTTTTCTATTTGTTCACAAACAGAAAATTCTATTTCTACTACGTCATAGAAAAATTTACTGATCTCTATGTCCTGAGTTCTAAAGACGTAGAAAATTGATATAAGCCTGTCTGCATAGAGCTACTAGTCAATCGATGTTGCAAACATCTTCTCAGGCACATTTTATATTTGTTTAACAACCTGTGATTTAAACTGCAGAAAGTTCAGTTACAATTTTAGTATCTGGTGTGAGCAAGATTCTGAACAAGGCCAAAGCACATCCATGTTTACTTAATTTTACTCAGAAAACATGGTGTGTAATTTCCAGGCAGGCACTTTCCAATCATGCCGAGAGACCGGGATTGAGAAGTAACCATTCTGACAAATCGAATTTGGTTAGATTCGAAACCGGGTCTGAAAATCAGAAAATGAACATTCTAACCACTCGGCTATACGCTACGCACGCACACACAAACACACACACATACACACACACTCACATACGGATATACATATATTTAAAAACTATCTATATACATATATTTAAAGACTATATATATATATATATATATATATATATATATACATACATATATATATATATATATAAGCAATATACTTTAAAACTCTCTCTCTCTCTCTATCTATCTATCTATCCATCTATATATATATATATATATATATATATATATATATATATATATATATATATATATATATATATATTCAGGCCGGTAAATGTTATTAATACTGTTTATTATAAACAGAACATTTACTTAAATATTTGTATCTATAAAAAGAATGTATAAACATAAAAATGTTTTAAAATAACTGGATTTGTCCATTACATAATGTGTGACGTCATTTGTTTAAATTTGAATACGCCATGAGCAGTTATGAATGTACGTGAGAGATTCATGTGAGATTGAAGTTTAAAGGCAGTAAATTCGACCTTGCTAACCGAACGATCCAATCGGTTAAGGCACGTCAGGCTATATGACGGTTCCGTATAGGATACAGGTTCGATTCCTGTCGGATGACGCATATTTTCTATCAAAATATCTCGGACATTCAGGCCAGCAAATGTTGTTTAATACTGTTTCTTTTAAACAGAGCATTTACTTAAATATTTGTATCTATAAAAAAGAATGTTAAACATAAATATTTCTTAAAATATATATATATATATTTAAAAACTATACACTTTAAAACTATATATATAGAGAGAGAGGCGACAGTCTGTTTCATGCTAGTGCAATCGTCAGGGCCTGACGATTGCACTAGCATGAAACAGACTGTCGCCTCTAAGTGTTGACTTCTATGTTCACTTTTATATTTACACACGCTCTATCTCTGATATTGAGCACTTTATCCCATAAATATAGCACACTTTAAGACTATATTTCTTTATATATATATATATATATATATATATATATATATATATATATATATATATTACTAAACTCCAAGCATTAAAGGGTTTTGAAGACAGTAGACTGAGTCACCGCGATCAGCTTCGTCAAGCTCTGAAGCAAAGACGCCATCAATATCCTACTTTAACAAATTTCATCTGTCAATGTAACTTTGTCGACCGCAGCAAGGCTGAGCTAGTATAGTGGTTATACAAACATTGATGGTGGATATCTTTGTTTCAATCTCCGTATAACCACTCTGAAGATGCCTAATGTGAGCGGAAAACTTATGGCCAAGTTAATAAAAAATATATCCAAATGTTGGAAAATTTTTGTTTTTATTTTCACCAGTAATTAATGTAAACATACGAACTTTAGAAGACATAATAGACATCCATTTTCTGTTATATGATATATATATATATATATATATATATATATATATATATATATATATATATATATTGTTTAAATTTTGTGTATGAGTGGTAAAAAAAAATCAGAATAAAGCATATGTAAATATAAACTATATAAATAATGTGGACATTGTTAATAAATATTTCATGGCTACCACGAGTTGCTGGCATTAAATGATCATCCGAATATATCGTCCTCCTCTTTTTGTGGGTTCACTCTACATATGCCACTTGGGGACATTACAGTATTTGCTCTTAATGAAAGTGTTACTTTATTGGTTAATAGTTCCTTACTAGTTGTAGTCGTGATGTAGTTGTAGGTAGCATAAGAGAATTCATCTTCGTCTCTGCTTCTGGAAATAAGATCTGTCTATTTTCCTATTTGTTTATATTGTTCTAAAAATGTGATAATAGTTATTTTCTCTTCGAGACAAATGTTTGTTAAGAGGGTGATTTTTTCCCTTTTTTCCACATTATTTTGTCTATGTTATGATTTGTATTTATAAGTTTCATGTGAATTTGGAGAATGCAGGGCGATGTACATATTTTTGTTTATTAAATGATATTTTGTGCAACTTCTTTTATATCACTGGATATTGGCAATCATGGTTCTCCACAACATCTTATCCTTTTTAGCTCGGAATAATGTTTCTCTTGTTACTATCCCTCCCGGTCATTGTTTTGCCGTCTATTTAGACATGCTCGTTAGATAGGTTATTCACTATTTCCCACTCCTCAACTTCACGTCTATCGTCCTGTGATTATCAAATTCGCCAAGTCTTCTTTCCTCATTAGGTGCCTAAGCGGCCTCAACTATCTCTTTCTAATCCTGACAATAAATTTCATTTTTATTTCAATTTTTGCTACGAGCACTGTACATTTCATTCTCATCATCCTTCTGTAGAACGACATCTTTCTTGTCCCAAATCTCTTCTTCGTCTTTAAGGAAACTGTCCAGCTCTCACTGCTAAGTAGGAGGACTGTCATGTATTACATAGAAGTTCAACTGTCTTTTCTTTGTTTATAAATAAATGTTCCTATATCTTAATACTTTGCTTAGCTTTCGGAAAACATCTTTCTCTTTTGCAATGCGCATATTTTCCATCCTCTATTAGGAAACTTGCATAATATTCAAATATTTGTAGCTGTTTGTTTTTAGTGTCTCTAGTTCTAGTTCGACACCGAAATTAGAAGAAGCATTGGCAGAGGCATCCTCTCTAGAAGCACATTTCGGTTGCTTTAAATTTCTTCTTCATCTTTGAGGAGATTGTTCAGTATTTTTGAGTTATTACGTACACTATTTACATTATTCGGACTTTTGTCCTCATCTTTGTTGCCATATATATCACAACGTTTCGGCCGTTCATTATCTGTCTATATTTTTGAGATGAGGTATTATGTACACTATTTATATTATTCGGACTATTGTCCTCATCTTTGTCACCATATTTATTACAACGATTCGGGCATTCAGTATCTGTCTATATTTCCGAGATGAGGTATTATGTACACTATTTACATTATTCGGACTATTGTCCTCATATTTGTTGTCATATTTATTACAACGTTTCGGCCTTTCAGTATCTGTCTGTATTTCTGAGATGAGGTATTATGTGCACTATTTACATTATTCGAACTATTGTCCTCATCTCTGTTGCCATATTTATTACAATGTTTCGGCTTTTCAGTATCTGTCTATATTTTTTAGATGAGGTATTATGTACACTATTTACATTAATCGGACTATTGTTGTCATCTTTGCTGGCATATTTATTACAACGTTTCGACCGTTTTACTCTCCAGTTTTACTCGAGGACACATGGCACCGTGGATAAAGGCGTTAGTTAGATAACTGATAACTGACATCCATTAGATATGGTACGTGGAACTAGAACAGTCTACCCCAGTGAGCGAAATAAAGGGTTCAGTCCGACATTGCAACCACCTGATAAGGCCGGAGCGTACAACGGCCGAAACGTTGTGATAAATATGGTAACAAAGATGAGGATGATAGTCCGAACAATGTAAATAGTGCATCAGAAAGAGAGAGTTGAAATTTCCGGGGAATATAATGTGAAAAGAAAGCTAGGAAAACTGATACTCACAGGACAGATTGAGAGTAATAGGAACAGTGGAAAACAATACATACCATACTTGATAGTTAAATGGGTGACACCGCAGGTTATAGGAGACAAAATTTATTAACACCTACAAGGGGCATGAAGTAGTGGAAGGCCATGATCGCCTACGTCCTGAGTGGACACGGTACATAAAATGAAGTTTGTAGTTCGCACCGTTGGGTATTCCTCTTCCTGACAATAATATATTCTATTGTCTTAAAATTTGTGGTTAGTCCTTTCTTCTCACTTTCCTTTACTACTTCCTCTAGGATTTACTGCAGTTTCCTATCATTTGTCTGCTATCAACACTGAGTCATCCCCATATCTTAGGTTGTTAAGACTGTTTCCGATACTCTGGTGGCGCGTCATTCATAATCACCTCGCTGTAAAGGCTGAATAAGTTCCATGAAATAACATGACCTTGTCTTAGGCGATTTTCTATTTTTCGCATTCTTCTATCTGGAGGAAGGCGGCGGTTTAGCCCCACTATAATGCATGTATTATTCTAATATCTTTCTTAAATAATTCAATTATAGCTGTTCAAACTGATCTTTGTGTCGTAATTTACCAGACTCCCCTGCATCCTATATAAAACATGTATCCCCAGCCTGTTCTCGCTGCTCGGCCAAAGACGTCTCAGATGGCTGGGGCACGTACGTCGCATGGGTACCGGCCGCAAAAAAGTCATCCTGTACGGAGAGCTGTGTAAGGGGTCCTGCCCAACTGGAAGACCTCGGCTCCGCTTCAAGGATGTCTGCAAACGAGACATGAAGCTGACCGACATCGACCCCAACACCTGGGAAGCCGCGGCTGACAACCGTCAGCTTTGGAGAGCCACAGTCAGAGACTGTGTCCCGATTGCAGAAGCCGCGAGGGAAGATCAGCAGGCAGCAAGAGAGCCAGGAGAAAAGCAAGGACAGCCTCTGTCTCCGTGTCATCCAGCTTCATCTGCACCAAGTGCCTGGGAGACTGCCGCTCCAGAGTGGGACTACACAGTCACCAGGGGCGATGTAACTTCATCGCCTACCACCTACAGAGCTACTCCATCGTCTCACAAGACGGACGGATGGCGAGATACGTCCTTTTGCTTTTGTATTTCACTTTCTGATGTCATTCTGAGCATAAATATCACGTTTCTTGTTCCGGTAACTTTAAAGAAACCGCATTAATCTTATCCTATTTACGGTTTCATTCTGTTGCACACACTCTTCATCAGAATTCGGATGATAAGTTGGTTCATGAGGCTCAATGGGATGATTGTCTGATGGAGCTTGCACGTAAATTTTGAATCGCCGTTGACTTTATCTTGTATCCAAGAATTTATTTTCTTCGTTGGTGATCGCTTCTTTTATGATGATGGTGCTGATGTCTAAATTCTCCGCCAACTTGCAGGTTCAAGAACCTCCAGTTTCACCAAAACCTGCTTCCGTCATCCATTCCCTATTGCTGTTTAGCTCTGCAAGAGTTGGTTGGAGGTGAAAGAAAATCGAAGTAGAGGAAAGTACTGATGGCGTGAATTTGTTTAAGGTGTGGTCCTCACCTTGCCAAGAAGTGACCCACACATTTTATTTTATGACTCACATGCGTCACATCTAAATTTGGAAGCTGTTTTAGCTTACAGGAAAGGAAATCTATTATATTTAAACAAAAGTTCGTAGATGGCGTTTAAAGCCGTAATTTCGTTTCACACGTGACTGACATTTATTATAAATATATATATATATATTCTGAAAGGTGGTATTTTAACGTGACTTTCTATACGATTCCTGGGTGGATATCGAATTTAAATTTTTTCACGTTAAAAGTGAAAATGTATGATAATGTGGCGCATTTTCGTCATTTGATGCTCTTTTATTTACGAAAAGAAGAATACGCTGCACAAACAACAAAAGAGATAAGTGCCATTTATGGTGGTGGTGCCATAGCTTAAAATACCACTATTTTGCCGTGGAAGACCGAGAAATTTATAACAGATTCGTATCCTGTAATATTTGGCTTTTTCCAAAGCTAAAGTCACCGTTGAATGATGGAAGACGGGATGAGGAAGAAAAAGCCGGTATAGCTGACAGCAATCTTGAATTACAGGCTATTTTCAAAAGAGAATCTGGCGGTATGCAAGTGTATGAGATGATGAGACGAATGCTTTCAGAATACTAGCGTGACATTGCCGTAGGTTAGAGACCATTTCGTTTATATTAAACGGTTGGATCATTCCCGGCAAGATTCGTTTATATGAAGAGGAAACATTTACAAAATATGGATGACGATAAGAGTCGTAATAATTCTTAGAAAACGAGAAGAAAATTGTTGGACATAAATAAATTTGAATTCATTATAGAGTTAAACTGTAAATTTCATCCATGATGAAAATATAAGCTTACAAATGTATTAGAAGATAAAAGATCAGAAAAAATCACATCGACAAAACAATTTATTTTGTTCGATTTTCTTTACAGAGCTTAAAACAGTAAAATTTAAAAGATAGGAAATTTAAGGATTTATTTTTTGAAGAAACTTATTGACACTTAGAACAATGTCAACAAAGCATGTTTTTTCTTCCCTATAAAATTTCAGTGGTGAGCGATTTTAGACCGTATCGGTGTTATAAATAGGGCTCCTTTTAAAATAATTGTACGAATCAAACTTTTTCGTTTCTGGTAAAAGTCAGAGCCATAAGTAAGATTTAATGAATGCCGGTCTACAAAAATTATTTCAAAAAATTTATGACGCTACCAGTTTGCTTAAGTAGTGTCATTATTTGAAAATTAAATTAAAATTCATGCATAAAAAAGACAATTACATATTAAACAATGTCAAAAAATGATATATTTTTTCCTGATTTTCCTATAAAATTATGAATTCATTGGAAGAGAAACTTAATATTTATTCATAAAACAGTTTTATACATAAGACAATGACCGCAAAATTTGTTCACTTTTAATGATTGTCCATAGAGAATATTGAAATGATTCATTGAAGAATAAAGACTGACAATTTATTGAGAGAAGAAGCTTGATAAAAGGCAATGTCAACAATAAACTTGATTATCCATAAAATACAACAGATTGAATAACAGGCTAAACTAGAATCTCTTACTTTTGTGTACAAATAGTCTTGGAGAAGGGACAACTTTTTATTCAAAAACATTAAAGCAATGAGAAGCTACTCCACTACCTTTCGCAAGAAGTAATGTCAATTCACAGATAACAAAGAAAGTGTATCTTTAAAAAGCCATGATCTTCCTGAAGGCAGATAGAACTTTTTAAAAAAAGGAAATTTGTTAACTTATAAAAGCTATGATTTCAAATATACAGCATATCTGGCAACACTGGTTACGGCTTTCAACTTTCAATACAAATACGTGTGGACGCGAAAACTTCAGGCAAAGCGTTTTCGCCATGAAAATGAAACCTTGTACCAGACTTGTTTTAAACATTCTAAATGAGTATAGATTCTCAAAAGCTGTATTTTCCCAAAAGTTTAATGTTTCACGGTTAATTTTTAAAAAAATGAACAATTTAATTTCCCTCTATAAATGTCTCTTGAAATCGCCCTGTTTTCAATTTTATTGCATCATAAATGCAAAAAAACATGGCGATGTTTGTTACATGAATTGTGATCTGGCAACGGAACAAAGAATTTATTGCTTGTAAAATTTGGGTAAATATAAATGCTTCAAGATTTTCATCTATTTCTTTTTAATTTCCTTTTTTTTTGTTTATATACTTTATGCTTTACATTTTATCCACAGCAATGATATTTTAAGCTTATTATTTACAATCTGATGTAATCGTTCATATATATATATATATATATATATATATATATATATATATATATATATATATATATATATATATATATATATATTGATTTCATGTTTCCGGGAAATATTTTACCCGGAACAAAAAGTAAATGAATAACACATGTGCATACGCACACACACACACACACACACACACATGTATATATATACACACACACACACACACACATATGCACAGGCCCGGCGTGTTTTTGATTATGCTTTTATACACTTCATTATACAAGTCTCTGACAGGAAAAGTTTCTATTTGCGCTTAGAATTGTAAAATATTTTGCTTATCGTCGTTTTTTTTTATATATAGTTACAAATGAATAAATTTAATATGAAAAACAAAAGAGAAATGTTATCTCTCTATCACTTTCCCTCAGCATCTCATTGTCTTTTTCTTCCTCTCTATCAATTTATCAATATATATATGTGTGTGTGTGTATGTGTGTGCGTGCGTGCGTGTGTGTGTATAGTGAATATGTAAGACAGTTTTATTAATAATTCATATATTTCCGTCAAATTCTCATATATCTCTCTCTCTCTCTCCCAAGATATATATATATATATATATATATATATATATATATATATATATATATATATATATATAATCCATGATTTTGTTTGTTATCACGGTCAGATAAAAATACTGTATTATTGGATGAACATGTATGTATGTTTTTATTCATAGACGCTTATTAAACACGCTAACTAAATTTTTGAAATGTTATTTTAACTTCACTAAAAACTGTTATTACAGTCACAATATTGCAATAACTCATTATTATTATTGTTCAGTATCTGTCTATATTTCCGAGATGAGGTATTATGTACACTATTTACATTATTCGGACTATTGTCCTCATCTTTGTCGCCATATTAATTACAACAATTCGGCCATTGTACGTTTCGGCCTTCTTCAGGTGGTTAGAATGTCGAATTGAACCCTTTATTTCGCTCACTGGGGTAGACTGTTCTAGTCTCGATAGAGACCAAAAGCGTCACCGCGTCCATGTGAGTGATTGACTACGGCCTCTTTTCTACAGACCAAATGTTACAAGCCTCTCGCTGCTCTATCGCTATTTCCATGGAAAGTGTTCAGACCAACTACATTCCTTAGTTCCACCAGTTCTAGCCTTCAAAGTTAAGACTCGCCATGTAGCGAACTATCCTCACCCGCTTCGCAGTCTATTGATGCGACGTAAGTTCCACCCAAGCAGTTTATTCCCACGAACCGCTGCTTTTTGGAACCGAATCCCAAGAGGATGCTTCCCCGATCACTGCAATCTTAACCTATTCTAAGCGTAACTGATATCTTCTTTATATATCCGTATAAACTGTGTCTCTTAATCTGTAACCCTCAACTTAGAGTGGCTCTTTCGTCTAGTATAGGGTGAACATTATTATAAAAAAATGGCATGAGGAGAATTTAGCTTTAACTAACTTTATTAAGAGATCCTTTTTGTTTGTATTGTGATAGCTGTCATATAGTTATGAATTTTTTGTTAAATTATGAAAATTGGAGAGTTTTTGTTTATTCGAACATGGAATGGGAACAAATAAGTAAAAGTTTGTGCGTATTATACAGCGGGCATTTTATCAGGATTTCTCCTTTGGTTGCCAACAATGGCAAGTAGAGAAGACTGGCGCTGTGGTTGGTTTCGGTGATGGCATGGTAATATTTTTATATTTTTCCATTGTCAGTTTCACAGGTTCACAGAACCATACGATGGCATCGAATCCCATTAAACGTATTAATCACATTAAATCCCATTAAATCGAATTCCATCAAACTTATTAGTCCCATTAAATATAATCCCATTAAACGTATTAATCTCATTAAATCTAATCCCATTAAACGTATTGATCCCATTAAATCCTATTAAATCGAATCCCATCAAAGCCCATTAAACGTATGCGATAAAAAGAGGAAGAGCCTCGTTTTGGAATCTTAAGGGTCGCCTTCAGATAATTACGACCTTTCTACTTTCTGCTTTTTTTTCTGTAGGTAAAATGTTTATTCTTATTTTTTATTTTATTTTCTTAACTGCCACAGTAACTACGCTATTATGATATTGTATTACGTTCTTTCTCATATTAGTTTGTCATATATGCGTCTTTAAAATTCCTTTTCCAATTATTATATTTACCCTTTGAGCGCTGACCACCACTTTACCGGTGGTAGAGAAAAATGACGTAATGCCCAGCCTGCGGTTGAAAAGCGGGTAAACACTTCTAACTATTTTTATATCTACTGTTAAACATTACATACCAATTATTTGAGAATTGTCACTTAGGAGCTCACGTAGAAGGGTTAAAATTGTTCAGGAACACAGGGCTCAAAAGATTCATATGGACTAATTCAGTTTGTCCTGGTAAAAACAGCAGTTAAGAGGTCTTGCAGCGTGATGTAGTTTATCGTCATACCCAGGACAAGCTGGCGTTATCAGACGAGTTGGAGGTCGAAACGGAACATAACATTGGACTGTCTTAGGGACTCCGGATCAAAATTTGATTTCAGTGTTACACTTCTCCTAGTCTGGTTACCAACTCAGAGGAATGTTGTAATTAAGAGTTTTTTCTTCTCCAAGAAGTCGCTCCTGCTATTAATCCATAGCTGGCGGGGAATAGATGAATTCATGCCTTTCCCAAGATTATTAGCACGTAAGTGAATGTAATGAGCTCGATTGGAAATCGAACTCGGCTCTTCGATTCCTCAACCCCTGCCGCCATATCCTCATTAGTTCCTTTCTTTTACTCTCATGATTGGTCTTTGATTGTCTCTTTATTAGATTGTATACATTCGACCTGAGATAACCTTTTCTACGTCACTGTTCTGTCGTTTTTGATGTCTAAACATTTTCTAATAAGCTAGCCAAACCTTTTACGCGTGGTAGCGTGTATTTCTGATGTTTTTTTGCTTAACTTGATAAATTCTGAGACATTTTTTGACGTTATCGCCTGCCTCCATTTCATTAGATTCAGATTGCGCCTGTCATCCGTTTTCTTTTTTGCTTTACTTTCTTTCAAAGTTATTTCATCATCTGTTGTCGCTTAAAGGGATTCAATTGCAGTTCATAACCTTTCCTCAACTTTTTATATTTGTTCTTAACTGCGACTCCATTTTTCGTTTGTTGTGTAGAATTTCGTCATAAAGTTTGCCAATTGTTTTGGGTTTCTTTGACTTTTATAGTTTGCTTCCTAATTTACATATCACTATCGAATTCAAAGCAATGGTTTACAATTTCCATGTTACTAAAACGTTTGTTAATTGTTGAGAAGTCGATTTGTTTTTTACGACATATTCTATCGGCCTTATTCAATATTCCTATACGCCTGTTGGTTCTTCTTCAAATCAAGGACTTTTTTTTAATTAATTGGCCATCAGCTTTAAATCAATGCGTTTTCCTTTCCACTCGTTGCGTGACCAACGTCCATAATTACCAATCGTTTCTATTTACGATCAGGATTATTATGTGTTATGTTATGTACATTATGTGTATTATGTTATGCACGTTATGTGTGTTATGTTATGTACATTATGTGTGTTATGTTATGCACATTATGTGTGTTATGTTATGCACATTATGTGTGTTATGTTATGCACATTATGTGTGTTATGTTATGCACATTATGTGCGTGCGGGTGTTTTAACGGTTAGCGACTTGGAAAGAAAAATCGACGAACCGAATTCGAATTTCTGCCGAATTCGTTACGTTCATTTGGTAAAGCCATGCGTCCGTTTCTTCCCCAGATATCGGTTAAGCATCAACTCTGCATGCATTCGCTTGCCTTGAGGTAGCAATCTGTCTAGGAGAAGGAAACTCTTAATTCTCACTGTCAGACTATTTCAACTTAGGTATTCCACTGTTGCTATGAATTCTGTACCCCATTGATCTTTGGGTTAAGGGAAAAGTGGTCTGGCCTATTATGTGCAATATGTGTATTTACAAAGTTTAATCTAATACAGTTTGAAAGAAATAGGGTTCCCAAAGAGGATTGAACCTACTAGCTCATGGTTCACAAGACTTAATTGCTATCAATTGTACTGCAATATTCGTCTTGTGCATTCCATTTAACGAGAATTCTGGGTGATTCCTGTTAAGTTAGGTCGAAAGAACTGGTTTACGTCAAGTTAGTTAAGCAGCGTAAAACCTGGTCAATCTTTGGAAGGGTTACGTTTTTACAAAAATGAAGTTCTTTAAGAAACTTGGAACTTTCTGCGCAAAACAAAATAAGTTTATTGAAGGAAGATTTGTAATTTCATTTTTGCGTGCGTGTTGATATTGGAATAAGAGAAAAAATTATTATTCACTAATATCTCTGCTGATTTCCTTTTTTCAGTTAATTATACGGGGTTACTGTGATAAATATAGGCCTGAAGAAGTCTGAGATTTTATTATGGCCAACATTAATAAAAGCAACGATCAAACAGAGAGGGTAGGGGAGTAGGCGGTTTTTCTGATTAAATCATTTGCGCTACAAATTAAATTTTGCTCAAATAAATTCATCAATTTTCCATTTTTATCATTTACAAAATATTTATTTGTAAATATTTTCACTTTTTTCTTTCTTTAATGTATGTTTTTTCTTTTTTCTTTTTTTTCTTTCCCTCTTTCCTTCTTACACTCATTAATTGTTTTCTTTTCTTCAAATCTCTTTCTTTGCCAATGATTCTTCATTTCCTTTCCCTTTCATTCATTCATTCTTTTCATTGTTTCGTTCTTTTTATTTCATTTATTTTAAAAATTTTATTTCCTTGATTATTATTTTTTTAATTCTATTATTCATTCCTCTTTTAATTTTACTGATATATTAAATCATGATTTTGGGCGCTATCAGCGTGGGAAGGCGATCTCAGCGCGTGGACCCTTTGGAAATTGCCTGAAAACAGATTGACCCAAGCCTTGTGGATGAAATTAGTTAGACGTAGCTCTTTGGGGAACCGTCAATAGCTTTCGTAGCATGAAGTCACAAGTCATCGTGACCGATGGTTTGAGAGTGCTGGCCCTGTTTACATATTGATCATGCCAGATAATGCGCTCTCTCCCAGAAACTGTAACTAAGGTCCGCTCAGTATAGTTGCAGTATAAATCACAGGTGTTGAACAAACACAAATGTGCCTGGATAGGCGCCTGCAGCAGGGATTGGAAAGCTAGTCTACTAGGGCAGCTAGTAGACATGCATATTCAGATATTAGGGACCAACTATTATTTTTTTTTAAATCGTTTGCCATAATTATATCACGTTGATCAATTCGTATGAAGCTACATTCTATAGTGAATGACATTTTCAACACAGCCCATAGATTTTCTCATTGTAGTTTTCTTCTTTTACGTGCTGTATCTCCTCAAGTTATGGGTGATCATGGCTCGCCACATCTTCCTATCCCTTGTAGCTCTGAGCAACCCTTCTACTATCCCTTCAAGTCCATTTTCTGCTATCCATTTAGATAAACTCATAAAAGGTATATTTACCCGGTTCCTCCACTGGGAGGGGGACGTCATACATTATACTTATGCATATGGGCCAAAGACAAAAATTGATACGCTGGCATTGCTATTATACCGATCCAGCATCTTTAGTGCGATAAGGAAGGTGCTGCTACAGGGCTGGGATCTCCGGGATTAAGTAACTTCTCCCATCTAAAATGAGGAAAATCATAGCTCCACCTACAGCACAGTCACTTTAACGACGCCTCAGTAAATCTTCATTGGCAATAGTTAACTCCTGTGCCAGGTAATATATTCTATAAGCTCGTAAGGTTACTTAACTTTCTCTCTGACCGTCTTGCCTTCAGTATGCCCTGTGAGTACCAAATTCTCGAAGCTCTCTTTCCTTATTATGTGTTCTAGAAATTTAAAATGTTGTTTAGTCGTTGTAGATAAAAGTATCTTTTCTGTTTTCAGTTTCCTTAAAATTTCCTCCTTTCTTAAATGTTCTGCCCGCGGTAATTTCAGTATTTTTTTAATAAAACTACATCTGTTGTCTCAATTCTTCTCTTGCTCTCTGGGGAAGTTTTACTATTGACTCATTTAGAAGAAATGATATTAACAGTTTCATCCTCTTTGCTTCGAGCGGAATTTTCCAGTAGTTTAGCTTTTCTAAGGAATCGTTTACTATTCCTTCCATTGTTGGATTTCGGTTGAAATTTCTTCACATGTTTAATTCTTCCGCCTCCAACCCATATTCCGTATTTTGGCCTGTTTCTTTTGACAACGTGTCATATTGAAATTTCTGTACTTGCTTTACACGTAAAATCCGTTTTTCTTTCTGCATCATTATATATTTACATATTTTCTACTTAAGCTTCTTCTGCTAGGCACATTCTTATCTCGAAACGAAATACTAAAAACCAAATATCAATCAGTCGGCGATAATGCAGTGAGTATGAAACCGTTTGTAATCTAATCTTTACCGTTCATCTCGTGCTGGTTGCCTGTTAAAAATCTCAAGAGATCAGAGAGTAAAACACGCTCCTTAGAGATTAATTATCCTTTCTTGTTTTCTGGGAAACATTTTACTAGTGTGAACTGTGTTGTTCCTGTATTTGGTACAATTATAACGGCGCTGGTATTAGTCAGAGTCACAATTCATAAAGCGTCTAGTTAACTGTGATAATAATAAAGTATCCCTACCATTTAATACTATTCAGAATTGGCGGCTACAATCTTACCAACATGAGATACGCAGACGACACAATACTGATAGCAGACACGGAAAAAAACTACATATCTCCTACAGAAGGTAGTAAGGGAGAGTGCGAAGAAGGGACTAAGCATAAACTACAAGAATACAGAACGCATGGTCATCAGTAAAGGGATGAGCCCGAAATGAGATTTGCAGGTCGGGGACACTAAAATCAAGCAGGTGCGGGAGTTTAAATATTTGGGAAGTGTTTTGACGGAGGACGGTAGGTGCGACCCTGAGAAACGAAGACGGATTGGGATCGCCAAGGATGCGTTCCAAAAGCAAGACAGAGTATTACGAGACAGGAGGATTTCTTTGGTGACAAAGAAAATAGTACTGAGCTGCTACGTGACATCTGTCCCCCTTTACGGCAGCGAATGTTGGATGGTCTCCTCAATGAGGAAGAAGAGACTTGAGGCAGCGGAGATGTGGTTCTACAGAAGGATGCTAAGGATATCATGGAGCGAACGTGTGAGCAACGATGAGATCTTGGAGAGGATGCAAACAAGGAGGAAGCTTATACTTAACATAAGGAAGAGGCAGATGAAATTTCTGGGACACGTAATTAGAAAGGAGGGCCTCTGATACTCACGGTCGAATAGAGGGAAAAAGATACAAGAGAAAGCAACGCGTGACATATCTGGCGGACTTAAGCAAGTGGATGACAGAACGTTGTCTGGGGGAGTTGGCAGAGGCACGAAACTTATTGAGAGCCACAAGGGATAGAGGGAAGTGGAGAGCCATGATCGCCTACGCCCTGAAGGACACGGCATATAAAAAGAAAAGATGTATAAAAACCGACTGATTACTAATTGTTCAGTTTAGCAGAACAAAGCTTCTAAAGTTGTTATTCGGTGTTGTCTCTTCATTATAATAACAATGAAAACTACAAAGTGGGCCTGAGTTGTTTCCCTGTGGATGTATCTTTTCATAGTAAACAGTCTTATTCGAAATTTAAAATTTCCTTAAAAATTAACTTGAGTCTGTGTTGTGTCGTTCTCCCTCTAATGAGGCTATTGTAGACTCTTCCACTTACTATAAAGTTAGTAGGAAAAGTATGCATCCGGGGAACAGTGATATAGATTGTTCTACTAAGGCTGTGATTGTTCGCCGCTCCTGTCGAACTCTCTGTGCCGAAGGGCAGAGTCCCGTCCAGGGAGGTAGACATACCCGGACCCGTTTATGCGGGTTCTACGGGGATTTTTTGTCCGAGCCTACAGGCTCGGATGACCCACGTTAAACACGGTCTTGTGCCACATGTTGGGGGGGTAAATATTAACAGTGATATAGACTGAACGCTGGTCAACCGATACACACTCCCAAGTCGTGTAACACTCTTCTGTTGTATTTACTGTTCAATACACTATTTATTGGCAACCTCTTTTGTTATTCCTTAACCAATTACTTGGTCACAAGAGTCTGATATACAGGAAGGAAGTGATGCGTTTAGTAAAGTCATGAGTTTACAAATGAAAAGGAATTAAAAGCACATTGGTGACATGTCACCTTCTCTCGGTTGGCAGACAGTTTCAGTTGTTGGTGAATCATGCCTCTTTGGGGAAAGGCTATCTGCACTACTAACTAAATTTGTGCAGACATAACATTCTTAAATTGACTAAGACTTGTTGCAAAACCCTGTATTTATCTCTTTTTAGGGCATACAAACTCAACTGTTTAATTTAGTCAAATGCGATTCGATAAAACATTCTTTTGATACCATCTACTATATTCTGCAAATTTCTAATCTTATTGTAAATGCTGATTTTTGCATTTCTGTTGTTTTTCCTGGATCCTGCCGTGTTTATATATATATATATATATATATATATATATATATATATATATATATATATATATATATATACAAGGTAACCAAAAAAGTTCTGTCCGTTTTTTGATGAGTCATTAAATGAAGTTGAAATATATACGAAATGCGTGTAGAAATTGTTTTCAAATTCAGACAGCCGGAAGTAGGACCATCAGACGTTATAAAAAAACACGCGCACCATCAGTTATAAGCCGGACAGCTGTGAGAAGGATGGAAGTGTCTAGAGATCTCGTTAGGGGCTGTTTGCTTCAAAGTGGGCTTATCAGCAGCTGCATCAAGTCGCCGCATATGTCAAGCGTTTGAGGATAGTGCTGTGGATGAACGTACTGCAAGGCGTTGGTCTCGAAAATTCAAGTCGGGCGATTTGTCTCTCCATGATGAGCCTCGCAGTGGACGACCACAGGTCTTGAATAACGGAGTCATGATGGCGGCCATTGAAGAGGACAGTAGTCTAACGTGTGGTGAACTTGCAAGACAGTTCAACGTTTCCGATGAAACAGTTAGACTTCACCTGCATCGCCTAGGTAAAACGTACAAACTGAGCAAGTGGGTTCCGCAAACGCTGTTGGAGGTCCACAAGAGACAACGTGTGGCAGCCTGCATATCGCTGCTTTCTCGCCACCGTACCATATCCTTATTCAGTCGAGTGCTTACCAGTGATGAAGAGTGGGTTCTGTACGAAACTCCCAAGCGTTCCAGACATTGGTTGTCTCCTCAGGATGCTGTCCCTCACACCGCAACACCACCTATGCACACACGCAAGATTATGCTTTGTGTCTGGTGGACAGGTCATCGAGTGGTTCATTATGAACTGCTACCAACGGGCCAAACGGTCACTGAAGACCTATACTCGCAGCAATTGAAACGTATGCAACAGGCATTGCGCCAGAAGGAGCCAGCACTGGTGAATAGCAAAGGTGTGCTTTTCCTCCATGACAACGCCAGGTCGCATGTCGCGCGAGTGGTCAGGGGTACCATACAGCAACTTGGGTGGGAGACTTTATGCCATACACCTTATTCACCTGACCTTGCGCCATCCGATTATCACCTCTTCCACTCCCCGGATAATCATCTTCGTGGGAAATCCTTCACCAATGAAACAGACTTGCGCAAAGCCCTCACGGACTTCTTTGCGTCACCCCCCCCCCCGAGTTCTACCGCAAAGGCATTGAACAGCTGGAGACACGTTGGCAGAAGGTGCTGGATGCCGATGGCGATTACTTCGAAGACTAAATATAAGTTACACATACTGTGAAGCGTTTTCTTTTTTTCCTTTAAAAACGGACAGAACTTTTTTGGTTACCTTGTATATACACGTGTTTGTTACGAGAATTGTGATCTTGCAACAGAACAAAGAAGTTATTGCTTGTAAAATTTACGGTAAATATAATTGCTTCAAGATTTTTATGTATTTTTTATTTTTTTGTTCATATACTTTGTTTTACATTTTATCCATTGCAATAATATTTTAAGCTTATTATTTACAATATGATATAATCGTTTGAGATATATATGTGTGTGTATGTGTGTGTATTTTAGGATATTACACCAGAAATATGTAAAAATCGGTACAAAATTGCAGTCGTGTTACAATGCATATCAATGCATCTCATCAGACGATTGTAAATTATTGACGAGTGAATGATTTGTCTACATTTAAAAGCAAAATACAAACTCTTTTTCGAAAAAAGAGGAGTATGTGGTTTTATTCTGACCAACCAATTAAATATGGCCTACGTTAAATTTAAACAATGTGAAGAAGCAGAACTTAGAACTTATCGTACCTGGATATATATATATATATATATATATATATATATATATATATATATATATATATATATATATATATATATATATATATATATATATATTTGTGTATTTAGGCAGCAATCCTTCTTTCAAGCACATTTCATTAAAAACGACTGACAAGGTGCTTTTATTTAGTTTTTATATATATATATATATATATATATATATATATATATATATATATATATATATATATATATTAGCGAGCATGAAGATCACAACGATGTTAAGAAATATCTAAATGTGAAATAAATTTTATTTTAAAGCTTCATAGAACATTTTATGAAGGAAAAATAAGGATATAAAGGTAAATTATATAATTCCAAAATATAAAGCTCAATAAACGTATTTTGATAAAGTTATAAAAATAATTATATAACATTCGAAATATATATATATATATAAATATATATTTATCCTTTTCACGTATATATATATATATATATATATATATATATATATATATATATATCACTTTAAAAATTATTTTTAGAGGATGCTCATATTTGAGTAGACGTTCCAGTTATTTATTAAGCCGTATATTTATTTATTTTCGTCTACCAGTCTGGATATTCGTGAAATCTTATTTATTTAAAGGTATGCGCACTCCGGTTGACGAAAATAAATAAATATACTTTAATAAATAAATGCAGCGAACGTCTACAAAAATACGAGTATCCAGTACAAGTAACGCTTAAAGTGGCAAATAGATAGATAGATAGATAGATAGATAGATAGATAGATAGATGGGAAAGACAGAAATTAGATAGATAGATAGATAGATAGATAGATAGATAGATGGGAAAGACAGAAATTAGATAGATAGATAGGAAAAAAAGAAATTAGATAGATAGATAGATAGATAGATAGATAGATAGATAGATAGAGATAGAGATAGGAAAGAAAGAAATTAGATAGATAGATAGATAGGAAAGAAAGAAAGAAATTAGATAGATAGATAGATAGATAGGAAAGAAAGAAATTAGATAGATAGATAGATAGATAGATAGATAGATAGATAGATACTGATGCACAATTTCGTGAGTTTTTAACATGCTTCTACATATTTTGCGTGAAAATAAAGTTGCTGTCTAGTTGTTCGCCCTCCATTGTCCCCCACCTGTTTTGGGTTTCTTTAAATATTGTTGTTTGATTCTTTACGTGTAACTGACGGGTTATTACTCTTGAAATCAATACTTGGATATTTTTTACAATTTCCGTGTTTCGAAAACGTTCATTGTCTGTGAAGAAATCACTTTGGTTTTTAATGTATTTTCTCAGGTATTATCAGTTCCATACGCTTCTTGGATCTTCTTCCAGCTGACTCTTTTTTTGTTTTATTCACTATCCGCTCATTAATCTATTTTCTCTGCACACACACACGCACGCACACACACACACACACACACACACACACACACATATATATATATATATATATATATATATATATATATATATATATATATCGGTTATATTTTCTTTACTTCCCCGCTTTTTTCTTTTCTCCTTTTTCTTTTTCTTTTCCTCTTTTTCTTCTTTCCCATATCATTTCCGGTGAGTTGACCGATTAAATAGGTCAATGTCTGATCCTTACCCCCTCCTACTCAATATTAAGTATTGTAATAATATAAAAATAAATTTGAAAACTCTCCCTTCCCTCTATAAACTTGACCATGTCTCTCACACTATTCCTCACCACTCTCTATGTCACCTTATATAAACTTGATACTGCCCTTCAAAAGTGTAAATTTTAAATTCATTTTTTCACCCTTGGAAAGGGGAATCTGAAGATCTAGAGAAAAATATAATTCTCTCGTGAAATAAATTATAAGTAATGGAGCCTTAAATTGGTTTGTTTTTTTCTTTAAATTAAATTATTCGCTCTGACTTAACATTGAGCTCTCCAGATTTCATCCTCCTTGGGATTATCCATACGGATTGCCAAGATTTCGTTACTTATATATATATATATATATATCTATATATATATATATATATATATATATATATATATATATATATATATATATATATATATATATATATATATATATATATATATATATTTATACATACATATATATATATATATATATATATATATATATATATATATATATATATATATATATATATATATATATATATATATATATATATACTGAAGATGAACAATGATGTTCGAAAGTACTAGGTTATCGTCCGGACAATATTTATTTCGATATCATTTTCAAATAAAAAGTCTCATTAGAAAATATGAGAAAATTCAAAAGAAAATATGCAGGACGATGTTGTCTTTAACATTCAACACAACATGTTTAAAATATATATATATATCTACATATATATCTACATATATATGTATATATATATATATATATTTATATATATATATATATATATATATATATATATATATATATATATATATATATATATATATATATATGCGCGTGTGTGTGTAAAATGTAGTTTGCAGAGGTTTGGAGAAAGATCTCGCGTTAACTAAATAATTAAACGCGTAAAACAGAAAAATAGCTGGCCTTTTCAAAATTGTGGTAATTAAATCTGGCGTTGATTGTAGCACCCTATAGCAGGCTTTGCTTGTGGTTAAAAATGATGTTGAGGTTACCTTTGAAGATTTCATTTGTGGAATTCCTTAAAAGCGAAAAGAAATGTTTTTATTGAGCCTTTACTTTTAGTTTACGCATCTTAAAAATCATAAAGATTAGGATCAGTATCTCTTTCTCTCTCTCTTTCTCTGTGTCTGTCTCGCACTCTCTCTATATATTTATATTTACGGTAAAAAACGAGAAGATGATTTCGTAATCCATTACATTCACTTACATGCTAAAACCCTTGGGAAAGGTGTGAATCCTCTTCTTCTCCCTCCAGCTATGGGTAAATAGCAGAACAAACTGGGTTCTATAGCCTTGGATGGCAACTGGTCTAGGAGAAGGACAACTCTGAATTCAAACCTGCGGAGGGTCTCTGTATTCGGCCCTTCAAAAGTGTGGATGGTTCTGCACAAAACCCTCACCACTATAATCAAATCTCATGTGCTAGTGTTAGGGTGTCGGTTTCCGAGGAATTGCTCTGCTTCATACGTCGAATTCATCAGGAGAGTCGAGTATATATATATATATAGATAGATAGATAGATAGATAGATAGATAGATAGATAGGGTTGAGTATTCCATTTGGAGTATAGTTAAATCGACCTGAGTTGTTCGATTGCTTGATATTTTACCACTTTTTAATTTTGGTGGGTTATTTAATGTGGAATTCTTTTATGAGGCACTCAAAGAGGATCGAACTCTTGACTCAATATTAATGGTCAATAAACTAAGCTCATTAACTATTACCCACACCAGGACGCCCAGCAATAGTTTACTTATGTAATTATGAAATAAATGAGAAACGTAATTATTTTTATTAACTTGAACAAAACATGATTATATGCAGCTTCAAGTTGTTTTTAAAACACACTTTTAAGCCTTGGTGGGCGATCTGAAAGGACTATGATTAAATAATTACATTATTAATTAATCCTAATTATTCGCATTGATTCTGTTAATTGCTTAATTCATATCAAAATTAGGATGCATTAACCGTGTAAAGGTTTGTCTTATTTTATATCTGAACATTCTGCAGGCAGCAATTTAGATCCGTTTTCGAATGATGTAGCGGCCTAACAATTATTTTCAATTATAAAATCCGATTGGTCATTATTGAAAGGAAATTTATATCAAAATAATAAATATTATGACAGTCTTGTTTAATATTAGATATTAGATTTTTAAATCACGTTTAAAGAAATAATCTCGTGTAATTTGATCATTATATCTATAAGTTATATCGAGACATATGAGTTGACTCAATCTCAAATCGACTTTCTTTTTTAGTCTCTACCTAACATTTAGTAGACTTGGTACAAGACACGTCCTGGGTACGACGTTAAACTGCATCCAACAGCAAGGCCTCTGATCAGGAGGGTTTGCGGAAGCGTGGAACCACCTCTTAATTGCTGGTGTTCCCAGGTACACCCTGACCCGGGATGGTAGCACCTGTTGGGGTCCCAGCTATGGGAAAATAGTGAACTTCCACGTCTTTTCCAGCACATTGAAACAATGATGTTGCCAACTACACTTTTTTGAAACAATGATGTTGCCAGCTATACGTTTCTGAAACAATGATGTTGCCAGCTATACGTTTTTGAAACAATGATGTTGCCAGTTTTTGAAACAATGATGTTGCCAGTTTTTGAAACAATGATGTTGCCAGCTATACGTTTTTGAAACAATGATGTTGCCAGCTATACGTTTTTGATATATTTAGTAAATACTGGATCTGGCATTAAATAACCCATAGTGGTTGATATGCCATAAACCCCAAACAACCAACAACCAATTGGCACAAGACAAGACCAGTTAAAAATAAAGAAATAAAAATATCCTGTGGGATAAAGTAAAAATACCGGGTGTCCCAGAATAAATGCGACCCAAGAATGTGAACGCCATTTATTTTCTGTTTACAAACTATATACAAACCATATTTCTTTTAATGTGCCATGTCCTTTCAAGACGTAGGCGATCATGGCTCTCCACCTCCCTCTATCCTTTGCAGCTCTCAGCAAGTTCCTTCCCTCTGCTTCCTCCCCCAGACCACGTTCTGTCATCCACCTGCTCAAGTTCGCTGCTTTCCGTTGTCTTTCTTTCCCTCTATTCGACCCGTGAATATCAGATTCTCCAGGCCATCCTTCCTCTATGAGTCCCAAAAAATTCAGCTGCCTCTTCGCCTTGTTTGGTACCTAAGACCTCATCGTTGCTCACACACTCGGTCCATGATATCCTTAGCCTCCTTCTGTAGAACTACATCTCCGTCGCCTCGAGTCTCTTCTTCATCTTCATGTTGATCTTTCTTCATCTGCCTCTTCCTGATATTAAGTATTAACCTCCTCCTTGTTTGCACACTCGGTCCATGATATCCTTAGCCTCCTTCTGTAGAACCACAAATCCGTCGCCTCGAGTCTCTTCTTTCTCCTTGAGGACATCGTCCATCATTCGCTGCCGTAACGAAGAACATATATTTCTGAAAACGAGATATATTAGCTAATCCACTGCTATAAACAACACGCCAATAGCTTTACTGGCAAAGATGTTATTGTCATTTATAGAATATGTTCCAAATGTGCTCCGTTCTGCTGAACTCTTGAATTCTCCGGGTGAAGTTGTCGATGACTTTGATACACTCTTCTTTTGGTATGGCTCTGATTTCTTCAGTGATTGCTGCCTTTAGTTCTAAGATGGTGTAGGGTTTGTTCTTGTAGACTCGATCCCTCACAGATAAAAAAACTGTGGGGAGGTCAGGGGAACGCGGAAACCACTCAAGTTAGCGTTTAGGTCTGATGAGTCGGTTGGGAAACTTCTGGTCCAGCCACTCCATAGAGATATTTGCTGTATGAGGGGTACCTCCCTATCTTGCTGGTACCACTGGTGCCCCCTATGAACCCTGGTTGCACCTATGCCACGGTTCATGAGAGGATTTGGTGAGGCCAAGGTTCTGGTACCTTCTACAGACGGATTTCTTCGGACTCCTGCCTACTGCCTACTAATCTCAGACAGCTGATATGTTTCTAGGAGACTTTACAGTATGTTTCCTGTTTGCTGTAGACTTTTTGTCATGTTATTAATTGTCCCTGTAGTTTCAAACTTCTTGACCCATCGGTAAATGTCAGTTTTGCTAGGGGTTTTATTCTTGTCATACATTCTTCGGAATTTCGCGATGACATGTTTATAGGAATTTCCCTCCAATTTTCTCAGTACACAGAACATTTTCTGTTCTTCTGTAAAAGGCATTGTAGTTGGTGTTCTGGTTTTTCTATCTCCTCAGCATTGTAAATCTGAAATATAAAAGGAAAATATTAAAAATCAATAATTTACATTTATACTGGGACACCCTTTACTAGAGGGAAGAACACGGAAATAAGACGCGTTTGGAGGAAGAAGCGCATAATCTATGACTGTGTCTCTCCTCAGTAGTCCTAGTATAAAAATAAATATCATATGGGAGTAATTAATAAAGAAAGAGAAATAGCGGTTGAGAAAGTCAAGCATCACAGCAAGTATTCAGCACCAACAGAAGAAAGAGAAAGAGAAAGAGCAGCATATCAGCTTTAGATCTCCATGTACTAGGATCCAGATTACCAAACGGGATAACCCTAGTAGATTAAAGGGTTGATTCGTTTAATGTGGTGGCATAATAATTGTAAGTTCAATTCCTGGGTTGGGCAGACTCAGACTCACTGCGAGCAGCAATAACTGAGTAATATTAAAAATAAAAAAAATCTACTGTCATGGATTAAATAAAAATGTCATTTCGAAATTCTCTGACAGTTACCCAGAGACTGATAGCCATCTGAAAAGGCCGGGGGTACAGCTGCCTAATTTTTTAGGGTAATAACAACAAATGTAAGAACAACAATGAGGATATTAGTCCGAATGTAAAGTGATGAGGGTCGACTAGCCTTGTAAAATGCTATCCAATACCCTACCTCTCATTATCTAAGTATTAAAAGATAAAAGACGTGGAGTCTTCTTTTGTGCATGCGTATTTAGAACGTTTCAAGAAAAGGCTAAGGACTATCCCCATATGGGGTGTGACGCATCTGAAAAACGCTAATATACATATATATATATATATATATATATATATATATATATATATATATATATATATATATGTGTGTGTGTGTGTGTGTGTGTGTGTGTGTGTGTGTGTATGTATGTATGTATGTATTTTAATTTAAATAAAAACAGACCACTTTAAGGTGGTCTGTTTTTATTTAAATTATCAGCTCTGATTTACATTGAGCTCTCTGGATTTTATCTTCCTTGGGTCTACCCATACGGATTACCTAGTTTTTCGTGGTTGTTTTTGGTTTAAGCTATATATTCTGTTTCATTTTTTACCTTTTTGGCCACCATTTCCCAAACGATCCGTTTAGGTGAAACCTAGGTAGGTTTGCCTGGCTCCTTAGATTTATATATATATATATATATATATATATATATATATATATATATATATATATATATATATGAAGAAATATAGTCTTAAAGTGTGCTATATTTATGAGATAAAGTGCTCAATATCAGAGATAGAGCGTGTGTAAATATAAAAGTGAACATAGAAGTCAACACTTAGAGGCGACAGCCTGTTTCATGCTAGATGCAATCGTCAGGCCATCTGATGATTGCATCTAGCATGAAACAGACTGTCGCCTCTAAGTGTTGACTTCTATGTTCACTTTTATATTTATATATATATATATGGGTGTGTGTGTGTGTGTGTGTGTGTGTGTGTGTTTAGGCAGCAATCCTTCTTTCATGCACATTTCATTAAAAACAACTGACAAGGTGCTTTTATTTAGTTTTTTATATAATTTCTCGTGCGATCTAATAAAGTTTTTCTTTTCAGATGATAAATTATATAAAAACTGTCCGAATGTTCTTTTTATCCGAGTGCTTTCGGCTATACATTTAGCCGTTTTCAATGATTATATTTCAACTGTTAGAATTAGAAATAGTTTTTTATATGTATGTTTTATAAAATGTTTCATTTTTTTGTTTCAAAACATGGTCAAGATATTATGTCCATACATACATACATACATAGATAGATAGATAGATAGATAGATAGATAGATAGATAGATAGATAGATATTAACGCATGTTTCATTAAATAATATAGACAAGTTTGTCTGTTTATTTTGAGTAAGTTCCTTTCGTATTGTCAGATAAGCTTTATCACATTATCGTTGAAAGACAAAAGGAAAACACCATATTGACACATGTTTGAATCCAATCTAAGCTTTCGGCCTACATAAGCCATTATCAAAGATGACAATTTTAATAAATCAAGCAACACACATACGAAACCGCAATAATGGCCCGCCGTTGCTGTTTGAATAAGCTCAAAATAACAACAAAATCTTATTTACGAGCCAAGGAAACG
Organism: Acanthosepion esculentum; assembly: GCA_964036315.1. NCBI lineage: Eukaryota > Metazoa > Mollusca > Cephalopoda > Sepiida > Sepiidae > Acanthosepion > Acanthosepion esculentum. Next base: position 90,956,423 of record OZ038486.1, on the reverse strand, counting down.
AAAAACGCGTCGTAGCTCGTGACGTCTCACATGACCATGCGAGAGTGAAAACGAGAAGTATTAACTATGGGAAGCCGTTGGTATAAACTAATGGATTCTGCTATAGATTATAGGTATTTAAGAATGTTTGTGAAGATTTCATAGTTTATTTTGTTCAGGTTAGGTTTCAACTGATTTATGTATATAGCTTCAAGGATTTTTAATTTTTGTTTATCATTTTCATGTTTAAGTATAATTACTTAAAATAAATAGACAAAACTTGTCTATATTATTTAATGAAACATGCATTAATGAAAATTTGCTGCCTAAATACACACAGTATATATATATATATATATATATATATATATATATATATATATATATATATATACTACACGACGAAAATAATAAACCAAAACTTCAAATTCTCGAGGGGCCTTCTATATCAAAAGCAACCAACCAACACTCAACAAAATTTATTTCGAGTGTAGCAGCAAAGTGTTGAAGTGCATTAACAAACATTTAATGCCATTTTGCATTTCTATCAATTTACGGTCAGCTTCTTTTGCAAAAAATTCTAATTTTTGAAATAATCATAACAGAATTCGTCCACAAGTGTTTGTTTTTTTAACAATCACCATCACAACTATCACAGTTACAATAAGTTTGTCGATATAAGAGATCGAAAGTACTTGGATAGGAAAAAACTGCGGCGCCTGCTTTGATGAATTTCATCTCAAAATCAAAAAATTGATTAGAGAACTAGAAAGGATTATTATAATTTAAATAGACATGTTTATATTATTCAATGAAACATCTTTGAATGAACATATGCTTCCTAAATATATATATATACATATATATATCTCTGTGAATGTGTGTGTGTGTGTGTGTGCGTGTGTGTGCGTGTGTGTGTGTGTGTGGTAGAGCGCCCAAACTGCGAGGAAGACAATTTGACTTGGCGTAAACATGATATCCAGGTATTTGGGAAAGAAGTTACTGGCATGCAAGTACACAGGTAAAAAAAAAAGGACCTACTTTTTCTCTCTGGATAATTTCACCTTCGCGTCCCAGTATAATATTCATTCTTTGATATAAGACCAAAAGAATAAATAAATTTTCAGTTATTTTTCTACACACTGTATTCATATTTTTATTTTAGTAATGTTAAGGATTGATAAACGCCATGAGTACTGAACTCTTATATGATATCACTTCTCTCATATGGCAATGAATGGTGGACAATCTCCTCACAGATGAATCAAATACTGGAAGCAACAAAATGTTCTACAGAAGAAGTCTAAGTGGCTACAGGTCATTGCAAATAATAGTCAATATATAACTGAATAAGATGTAGTTGTACTTTATTTTTTAACAATAATGTTGATAAAAAAAATTATTTATGACTCAACCGAATTAATAGTAATCGATAAAAATGCTTCGTCTAAAAATGTAGATGAAAGTATTAAACCAAATTAATAATAATGTTTCATTAAATAATATTAAAAAAATAATGCTCCTACAAAAATAATTCAGTATGTGCTTGTTTTTTTTTTTTTTCGTTTTTTCTGTTTTTGTTTTTTTGGCAGACCCCAGCGTCAAAACTCACATTTGCTGTGCCTACAATTTTAGGCTCAGTTATTTAGACATTTTAACAATTACCTGTGCAGGGAGTCACGTTCTGGTGTGTTCTGGTGCGTTGTTGATGCTCATATCTGGGAAGTTGGAAGAGTTTGTGAGTCTTAATGGCCTCTAGATCATTCTTCAGAGCGGTAAACAGTCCGAGAGGAAATACTGCTTCCACATGAGGAAAGGTAGTTTCTGTTCAGGCAATCTTTCTTTCTTTCTTTCCTTCCTTCCTTTCTTTCCTTCCATATTTCTTTCGTTCTAAATTTCTAAAATTTTTCTGGTTCTTGCATAAAGCTACTACATATTTTTCTTTCCTTCCTTCCTTTCCTACTTTCTTCATTTCTTTCTGTCTTTCTTTCTCTCCTTCCTTTCTTTCTTTCCTTCCTTTCTTTGTTTCTAAAATCTTTTCTGGTTCCTACATAAAGCTACCACATATTTTTCTTTCTTTCTTTTCTTCCTTCATTCCTTCGTTCCATTCTTTCTTTCTTACTTTCCTTTCCGTCATTTCTTTCTTTCCTTCTTTTTTCCTTCTTTCTTTTTCTTTAATTCTATCCTTTCTATTTTTCTAAAACCTTTTCGAGTTCCTGCATAAAGCTAACGTATATGTATTTTTCTTTCTTTCTTTTTTCCTTTCTTTCTTTCTTACTTACTTTCCTTCCGTCATTTCTTTCTTTCCTTCTCTCCTTTCTTTCTTTCTTTCTTTCCTTCCTTCATTCCTACCTACCTTTCTTTCTTTCTTACTATTTTTCTAAAAACCTTTTGTGGTTCCTACATAAAGTTACCACATATTTTTCTTTCTTTCCTTCTCTCTTTCTTTCTTTCTTTCTTACGTTTCTTCCGTCCTTTCTTTCTTTTTTTCCTTTTTTATTGTATTATTTCTTTCTTTTTTCCTTCCTTCGTTTCTTTCTTCTATCTTTCTTTTATATTTTTGGCTTTCCAAACCTTCTGGTTCCTGTGTAAAGCTACTGCATATTTCTCTCTCTCTCTCCCTCTCTCTCTCTCTCTCTCTCTCTCTATCTATCTATCTATCTATCTATCTATCTCTCGATATATCTATCGAGAGATAGATAGATAGATAGATTTCAGTAACTTAATTTAGAGATGGTATCTCCTTGTATTTTAGTGATGTTCCTCTGCAGATATAAGATGTGATCTGATTTGGCCGTTTACTGGTGTACGTATCACAATCTTTACCACCTTCCTTGTTTCCTGCATAAAGCTACCGTCTCTTTTGATTTCTTTCTTCCTCTCTTTGTCTTCAACCCATCTCTCTTTATTTCTCTTATACTTTGACCTTCTAAAATTAAATTATTTTGTTTCCTGCATAAAGCTACCGTCTCTTTTGATTTCTTTCTTCCTCTCTTTGTCTTCAACTTTTACTTATTCCGGCTCTCCCATATGTTTTCTTTTCTTCTATTTCTTCTTCTTTTTCTTCTTTTTCCTCTTCCTCTTCTACTACTACTACTACTACAACTACTACTACTCTTTGTTATTTTTAATTCTTAGTTTTCTCTGTTTCTCTCCTACATTCCTGTGTTTGTTCTCCCCCCACCGCCGTTCGCTATATCCTTACAATATGCCATATATATTCTTAATTCGTTTTATTTCCTCCTTTCTTCCAACCTCTCTCTCACAATTCCTCTGAAAAGACAAAAATCTCTCCTTGGCTTTTCTCCTTCCTGTCTTCTGAGTTCTTTAATTTCGAACTTTTTATTTATTTCCCGCCATTAAAAACAAACCGTGGTGCAGACTGTCACTCATAAGCAGTACCGGTAACCATGGAGATTCAACTCGAAGTGAACGAATCAGCAGAAGATATAAATGTCAGCCAAATAGCAATATGGCGGCCATGTTAGGGTCAGAGAAGAAAGCGGCGCTCTACAGAAAATGAGTTCTACGCCAATGCCTTTTACTTCTCAGGATATCAGTGTTTACATTGTTACATTAATCATTTCACAGACGAAATGGGAAAATGAAAAGGAATTTATTTTTGAAACTAATATTTATTTAGATTCAATAATTATAGCGTTTTCTTTTTCCATTACATTCCAAGTGACTTGATGCAATTAGCGGCTGCAAGTCCTACTGAAGGTTTCAGTAACTTAATTTAGAGATGGTATCTCCTTGTATTTTAGTGATGTTCCTCTGTCAAGCAGATATAAGATGTGATCTGATTTGGCCGTTTACTGCTGTACGTATCACAATCTTTACCACCTTCCTTGTATTTCAAAGGTAGGATGTGCGTTTATTCTAAGGAGTAATGAACTATATAAGGTAGAGACTCCCCTGAAACATTTACTATACCCGGATATTTATTTTTCAACATAACCTACTTCTCTGACAATAAACTTAATACAATGGTAATGGTAATATTAGTTGTTCCACTACAAGGAAACATTTGACATTCATTGACCGAGCAGCCAATACATTTTTCGGTTGAGATCTATAAAATCTTTCACTTAAAACAACTTTTTAGGAAAATAGATTTCTCAAGTCCAGGCAATTTAAAAAAGCGTCTCGAGTTTTCAGATTGATGTTTGGCTTTGTAGCAATTTGTGGTATTGGGCGAAACTACCTTTAACGCCACCTATTCTATGTACAATTTCTTTTTGTTTTATACTAAATTTTGTATAAATGATCCAGGCACCTAGGTATTTTAAGTGTATTATATTTAACAGATTGCGACAGAAAAGGAATTAAAAATCATTTGCGCTTCTACGAAAGTCGATCCATATGATCGATATAAGGTTGTAGTATCTGATTTCATAGATTTTATTTTAATTTATTTTCTGAAACTGGAGATAGTTTGTTAAAGTTTTGAATATTTATTAATAATTAATCAAATTTGAAATTTTCATAAGTTGTTAAAACAAATTCTAAATATATAATTGTTTGTTTTTAAATCTGAAATCTTTAAATTAATTGAATATTTTATTACAATATTGCTACCCTACAATGCAGATGTGCGTCTTGTGACATGATGCCTGTCGTATTCATTCTAGACTTCGATTTAACACAATATAAATACAACAGTTCTAAAGTCTTCACAGTGTTATTTGTAACTTTGATTTGAAGTTGTTTGGTAAAAACAACCATAATTCAGAAGGAAAAAAGAAGCTGGCCAGTGTGTTGATCTAACAAAACTATTTAAGAATCTGACTGGAGTTTTCAGGTTGATTCTTTGGTTGTGTTTCAATTTGCAGTCTAGGCCGAAACTACCTCTGGCGTAGTCTATTCTATGTTCAATTTCCTTTTCTCTTATACATAATTTATTATAACTCTTTTATATATATTTAGCTCCGGACTTGTAATATATTGTATAATATATTGTAAGTATAAAACTATAAGTATTTTCCTACTTACAATATATTGTTATGTATTACAATATTGGGAGATGTTAGCCTAAAACAAGATGCGGGATTAATGCTTTTGAATCGATAATGTTTTCACTAACAAAAGATTGTTTAATAACTTCAATAAGTGTAGATTTTATTTTTATCATAGATCTAAAATTATTAGATTTTAATTTTAAAAAATAGACAAAATAAAAATAAAAACACTTTGTAGAATTATATTAGAAATGTTATTGATCTTTCGATAAGGCTCGTTTTCCTCTTTGTTTCTCATATTAGTTTAACTCTGACATTAAAAATGGCGGCAATATTTCGGTTTTACATATTTTATCAGTAGAATATAATTACCTAGTTAGTATCGATTTATCTGCGAGATAAAAAAATAATCAGTTGGGGAAAAAATTAATTTCGTACATACATTTTGTCGTTTTATTTATCAAGTTTAAAATAAAATAAAATTCTAATTCTGTAATGTCAACAAAAATGTCCAATAGAGATAGTAAATTACACACACATATTCTGATTCTTCCTTATTTTATGGATATACTTATCAGAGAAAATGCTATAATTATTAATTAAACAGTATCAGTTACATTTACCGGCCTTAATCTTCGAAAATTTTTGCAGGAAATTAGCCTTTTTCCGGCAGGAATCGAACCTGTATCCTATACAGAACCGTCATTTAGTTGAAGTGCTATGACCATTCAACCACAGAGAACTTCCTTTTAAAAGCAGAAAATATATTTAATATTTGTCGGATTTATCCTTTTCACATATATATATATATATATATATATATATATATATATATATATATATATATATATATATATATATATATATATATATATATATATATATATATATATATATATATATATATATATATATATATATATATATATATATATATATATATATTGAGATCGCTGTGGATCAATTTAAATAATTAATATTACTAGGATCCACCCGGATTATATACCAACGTATCGATTAACTGTACAATATATATATATATATTATATTGAGCTCTCTGTGAATCAGTTTTAATTATTAATATTACTAGAATACACCCAGATTATATACAAACGGATCGATTACCTGTAAAACATATATATATATATATATATATATATATATATATATATATATATATATATATATATATATATATATATATATATTGCCAGTAACGATATGTCTATGTTCAGGTTTATCATGACATAAAAAAATAATTCACCCACCTCCATCTTCTGAGCTTACTTTTCTATTTGACGTAGATCTGATATTTAATTGGTTAATCAAGACATACCCAATTTTTTTAAATTCTGACCTTATGTACACCCTACTTTTAACTTTCGGAAAAGAGGTAACACTTAGTTTTTAAATTTTCTTAAAAATCATTTAATTAACAGTTACTTACCATCGCCTGAAGAAGTGCAATCAAAATATTGAAACATGAAATCTTTTGTGTTGCGATTTCAACATGTTTTATTATAATCTCTAATAATATATATATATATATATATATATATATATATATATATATATATATATATATATATATATATATATATATATATATGTAATGTAAACTGAGTTCAACGCCCAGCGTCGACAATATATATATATATATATTAGGGGTATTTTCACAGAAGTTTCTCATTTATACACTTTTTTTTGGTTGAACCATTTTTCCTGGTTTCTGTGCAGAGTTTGAGCATGAGTTATTCAATGTCTTTTTAGCGTTTTCGGATTTTACCAGACATCATCAAAGAAGTTTTAGGGGATAGTAACGATGATAATGCATTACGTTTATTTTGTGCTTTTCAACTATCGCATATTCACGCGTCAACTGACGTCGTGTTGGATTTGTTTTTTCAAGTACCGCGTCTTCAGGTGGTGTTCTGCAATTGTTTTTTAGCTGCGAAATATGTTTAATATCTTAGTTCATAAATATAATTAAATTTTATTAATGATCGGTATGTTTTTCATGATTAAGGCTTATAATATTAGTACTCAATTTTTACAGTTTATTTGGCAGAGTATTTTTGAACTACGATAAATATTTGTTGGATTTAGTGCTGTGCTGATTGTCTGATATGTGATTTAATGGAGCTGTTATCGAAGAAATGGCATGTTAATCGACAATAAAATGTAATGATTATGTAATCAATGTATTTGTTGTTTGATTTTATTATTATCATTTCCTTGGGTTTCTATTATATACACATTTCCTTCCGGATCCCAACCAGAGACCTAAGGTCAGAAATGGCGTCATGTCATCTTCCACTGATCATTTTTTGTAAAACAAAAACATTAAGACTACACATATTTTACATAGATAAAGCTTTTCGTAATGTGTGAGCTGTATTTGTTAGTACAATTCTTTTGTATTTCTTTAAGTCATGGGCTACCTGGAATTGATACAGGTCCTATCTCTGTAACCGGGTCTGGGTGATATTATTATTATTATTATCATTATTATTATTATTATTATTATTATTATTATTATTATTTTCTTTTGATTTCTGTTGTACATTCATTTCTTCCGGGTCCCAACCAGAAACCTAGGGCTAGAAATGACATCATGATATTTTCCAAGAAACCTTTTTGTAAAGAAAATAAAAATAAAACACCCTAAAAGTGCATACATTTTATCTAGTTAAGATGTGAGCTGTACTAGTGAAAACAATATTTCGTATTTCTTTAAGACTACCAGGAATCCCTTCAATGAGTCTATCAGAACTTTTCCAATCAAATACAGGGCCCTAATCACATCTAAAATTATTAATGTCTTCATGTGCCATATTTTTGAGATTGTCTCTTCAAGATCCTTGTATTTTGATATTATTTTGAAGATCTTCAAAGATACATTGCAGTCTGCAGGAACTGCCATGTCAATAAGAATGCACCTTCGGTTTTTGCAGTCTTTGATCTTCGCTGTCTGGGCAGTTAACTTTGATTGTTTTGTCTGTGCCTGAATATTATTAGCGTGACATTCTTCAAATGCACAATTGAATCTGTAAAGAAAATTGGTTTATTGTGTTTTGATTTCCTTGTTGTTCTATTGGCCGAGATCTCATTGGAGGCTTTCGTCTTTCCAAGTAAGGGGTGAGTTGATTTTTTTGTTGTTTTACTGAAATGCGATATGTATCTATGTATTTAGATTTTTTATAGTTTTCCTTCCCTTTTCTGATTATTGTCTCGTTGGTTTCTTTAGTAACGTTTAATTATGTTTATCATATTATTTTTATTATAGATATTCTTTATTTTATGAGGTTAATTTAAATCTGTTTATGTATTATATCGCTAGCAACATTATTGTTTGTTAATATTTGTTTTATAATTTTAAGTTTTTCATAAAATATTCAGCGTTAGAGAATTTGAAATTACCCCTGCTCTTTAGGATGGCGCTATTTTGTATTTGTGTATTGTGGGATATTAATATTGGCCGTGTCCTTATAAGAAAACAATCACTCTTCATTGACTAATAGGCAATACTACCGTCGTTCGAAATTCATCAAATCTTTCTATTAAAACAACTCTTCAGGAAAATAGTTTTTTCAAGTCCAGTAATTGTTATTGATCTTTCCACTATTGATGGGGTTTCCTTTCCAACCTTTTGTTAGAAATAGTGTAGAAAATCAACAGCTTGATTATATCTTATTTTCTTTTCAAGTTATATGTGATAACCATTTATTTTTGCTACTGTTGAATGTTCTCAAGTGATCTGGTTCATGTTATTCGGTACATGGGATTATGTATCGCCAGTATACTAAGTTAGATGAAGTATGGTCCTTGCTCAAACCTACAGGTATTATTCGTTCGAAGCCATTTTTAATCATTGACCTTAGAAAGCACTTGCATACAGCTGATAGTTTAGTTCATTCTGCACAAATTCGGCACCGACTTGACACATTCATATGAAAGTCTCGATCTGATGAGGCTATTTATAGGTTTGAGGCGATTCGGTTTATAGCAGAGGTTTTAAAGTAATCGTTATTTGAATCGATTACTACTTCTAGAAATTAGAATCCTGTTGTTCATCCTCTGCCTCTGTCAGAAACCAATCACACTCCCACGGACACTCGCGTGCTCTGTAATTACTATAACACTCCCATCGTGAATAGCACGCCCTCTGGCGACATTAATTGTTCTAGTTCCAAGGACAATCATTCAGTAAATGCTAAGTTCATAATTGAAGTGAACAAGTGAATTATTTTTCAAAGATTGTTATAAGATTTTTAGTTTCATCGATGTTTTGGGTTCATACAAATATTAGTGAGTGTATCGCAGATCAATTTTGGGCTTATTATGTTCTCTAAAATTTCGTTTTTAAGGTTGACATATAATTCGACATATATACTTGAGAGCAGTTTGTGTGAATGTATTTCTTAAGTGGTCGCAAAAGGAATTTGTGTAGTAAAGGTTAATCACATTTTTTTTAGATTTATTCCATTTACTTTTGGACGGGGAGTTCATGGATCTTTGTAAACATTGTTAAATATAATATCTATTGTTTCCCTTCCAGACATTTTTGCGTCCAGTCCATTTAGTTAATCAATTTTGAGATAGATAGATATATACAGAGTGACCACTGAAAAAAATGAAGATTTGAAAAAGTCATAACTTATTCGTTTTTGTTCATTCTTTTCTTTTATGCAGGTTATAGAGCATCCCTTGGAAATTAAAATGGTTATCTATTATGTTCAGTAACGAGTAAAACTTAATGAGTTATTTTCTTTTCCAATGAAAGATCAATCATTCAAATTCAGAGATAATACTGGTAACATTTTAATGTCAGAGTATCTCCTAATGATAACATGATTCCGAAGCTAATTGCCCGGTTTAAAAGAACTGGATCAGTCGGCGATCTTCTGGGAAGAGGTCCTAAGCGCACTGTGCGCACTGACACAGCAGTGGAAGCTGTACGACAGAATGTTCTTGACGGTTTATCAGCTTCTACCTATCGTCGTTCTGCTCAACTAGGCATCGCCAGAACATCGCTTCAGAAGATTCTGAAACTGGATATAAAAATGTTTTCATACAAGATTCAAATAGTCCAAAAATTAAAATAAATGTATGTATGTATATAATTTGTGTGGTCTTTTTCTTTTGTATAGAAGAGAGCCCAATTTTAAATTCGATAATGAACGCTGGCCGTGGCAGTCAACGGACGTCTTCCAAGAAAGCGATGTGTTTTTAAAGAAAAGGGATCTATTTATTTATCTATCCATTTATTCTTTTTTATTATTGTTATGGGTCCTTACCTATAACTACAGAATGAACTCTTCCTAACACTATGTATACTACGCCTCTCAAGAGAGAGGGACGAATCGAGTCGAGCCGATAGTAGTTCACTCCAAACCAGACTGACAGTCATAATAACACCTTCCACACCTTGTATTATTATTCCGTGTAATATATCTTCGTTATTTCTACTCTTGTGTTCGTGTTGTTCTTCCTTGGTCCTAACCTGGATCATAAAACTTTCTTTCTACACTTTTTCTTCAGCTGTCCTTTTCTTTCTTTCTTTCTATCTTTCTTTCTTTTATGGGTCCTTACCTATAACTACGGAATGAACTCTTCCTAACACTATGTATACTACGCCTCTCAAGAGAGACGGACGAATCGAGTCGAGCTGATAGTAGTTCACTCCAAACCAGACTGACAGTCATACTAACACCTTCCACACCTTGTATTATTATTCCGTGTAATATATCTTCGTTATTTCTACTCTTGTGTTCGTGTTGTTCTTCCTTGGTCCTAACCTGGGCCATAACAATTATATTATTTGTTTTTTTTCTGTTTATTAAAATACACATTTTATTGCTTTATCATAGTCTCCGTTTATTCTTTAGGTTGAGACATCGATTTGCCATTTTAAAATTATCATCCGGTGACGTTATTTCGTTACAACTATTTTGTATTTTTCATTATGAATTATTATACTTTTAGAGTTCTTTCCTTACAAACATTTAGTGTATTGCATTTGCTAATTTATTTATACATCGGCACGAATAACTGAGCTCTGTTTATGTTTTGACATAACATTTTAAAAGAAGACTCTGTTTTTTCAAATTTGTATAAATGAAGTTCCGAACCATCAGCGGGCCACCAATTCAACATGACGGAATTGAGGTGAAGTTATTTAGAAATGTCGGCAGACTGAAGCATTCCATTTTGAAAAACGTGAAAGAACAATAGATCTCAGCAAAGTTAATAAATAACAGCCATCCATTTCGAAATATCGTTAAGTATATATATGGATGATACCTGAGGACTAGTGTCGGTCATAATTAAGAACAGAATTGTGACAATTATGTAGCACATTGTTTCTCTTAGCTGAGCAATTCACTGCATCAAAACAAAGTTCTCAAACAATATCCTCATTTGTTTATTACCCTTGAATGTATGCAACGTTCTCGTAAATATAAAATAAAAAAACAACGAAGATTATGCAAAAAACCTATCCCCAAATTAGGCTGACAGGTTCTCGGCTCCTAAAAATGGCAAAATTACTAAATTTACAAAATTGAGAGAGAAAGTGCTCGGTCGAGTCGAAAACATTTTTAAGCATCTCCTTAAATATATAAAATGAATGAAATATAAAAAGAATGCAAGTAGATATTTTGACATCTTTGAGGAAACTTCATGATTACATACATTTAAAACTGAAACATATTTCAGATTGCAGGAAGTCGCTTACAGTAACTGGTGTTCCTTAGCAGAATCCCACCTAAGTTTGACCAGGCTCACCATTGCTTAATTTCGTTGAACAAATGAGATCCGGTGTTTTCGATGTGATTCGGCCATAATGATAAAGGAAGAGACAAAAAACAAGAGAGATTAAAAGAAATTCAATCAGAACTCATTCAAACTGAAGTGCCCCCAAAATTAAAGACAGCACGGCACCAAAATGTCCCCCACTCTTCAATCATTAGAAATGGAATCAGCAGGTCTACAAAGTAACAATGTAAATTTCTAATGCAGATATCCCTCCAAAATCAATTTTGTAACATTTCATGATCACAGAGTAGATATTAATTTAATCCAGTCAATGAACAGTTTTACTCTCAATGAGACTCCTTGCTTCAAATGTCTACTGGGGCTAAAATTCAAACCTCGTGAAACATATATGTGATCCATTAGTAAAGATGCTGGTAAAATAGTCAATTCCTTGCGGAAGCTGTTCCAGGTAGAAGTGTTATATCAGGAATATGCAAGATCCAAGTATCAGTAGTACGCATTAATTGTAAGTATCCATTGGTGATACAAAAAAAGACTTCTAATAACTAACGAGCATAAAAACCATCCAACAGAAGAAAATTACATCAAATCACGTCTCAACACTCGTGCCACTTTTACTCCATCACTTAGTACACTTAATTTAATTGGGTTAAAACTAAAGTTTGTAGCATTTTCTAAATGACTATCAAAGTCATTATCTACATATTTGTATAGAGATTTACCTAACCACATATGTGCCATTTTGTTAGAATATCTTTCGACGTCTTTGAGGAATGTTCATGATTCCATCCTCCCAGAATTTGTAGATTATTTAGAACTGAAACATATTTCAGATTTTTGGATGTCGCTTAAAGTACCTGGTGTTCCTAAGCAGACCCCCACCTAAGTACTGACCAGAATCAACACTCCTTAACTTCGGTGATCAAATGAGAACCAATGTTTTCAATGCGATTTGGCCATAAGGAAGAGAAAGAAAATGAGAAAAGAAAAAAAACAAAAGAAAGAAGAAAGCAAAGAAAAAGAGAGAAAAATTAAAGAGAAATGTGTGTGTGTGTGTGTGTGTGTGTGTGTGTGTGTGTGTGTGTGTGTGTGTGTGTGTGTGAGAGAGAGAGAGAGAGAGAGAGAATATATATAAAAATAGAAACGAACACGTTAGGTAAATAATCCGAAGTTCTTTAGTACTTTGTTTTTATTTTTTTTTATAGTGCTTAATACAAAAGTAGAGCCTAAATTGATGAAACAGGGCTTTTGATACTTTAATTCAATTTAACTTTAATAATTATATTGAAGTTTTTGGCTCCTGTTTTTGAAACATGAGAACTCTTATGTAGCGAAGGAATCATATTTTTTTTTAAAATAATTACAATTATAATATATATATATATATATATATATATATATATATATATATATATATATATATATATATATATATATATATATATGAAATAAGGAAAGAAAGAATACAAGTAAATAATGATGTACAGACAGGCAGAGAGAGGGTGGGTGGAGTGAAATAAGAACAGAACTAGATAGACTGATATATTGGGTTGGAACAAAAGTTTGTAGCGTTTTATAAGTGTATTTCAAAGACTATATTTAGATATTTGTACAATGATTTATCCAACCACATCTGTGCCATTCGCCCCCCTCCATTATTCTCCATCTTTGCATTTATTTCATGATTCTCTCCTTCTAAATTTTACATCTTTCTGCGTGATGAACAGATCCTGTTTTTTTACAGACACCCAGTAAATAAAAGCTCTTTGCATTAAGATACTTTTGTGGTGAAAGTTCAGTAAGTATGATTTGGTTAAGTAGGCCATCACATAGCCAAACACTACTGATTTTGACGAGATCTGCAACGAGATCTGGCGTTGGTCCTGATGGATGACTTCACTCTTCGGATTCACTAATTCCACCTGGTTTTCATCGATTGATGCCGCTAATCGATTCAATTGCGAACAGTACCACTTTGAGTTCAACGTCTGATTTTTCGAAAGAGACTACTAATGCACTATGCCCTTCCAATCTCAACAGATGCATAATATGATAATCTTCGGATATTGAATGGTTTCTGGAGTGGTTAATGCTGTCGCATTGTTGTAAACAATCCATTTTTCATCGCTTGTCATTGTTCTTTTTTTTAAAAATGGGTCGTGTTTTGTCTGAGCAGGGAATCGTTGGTGGAAATGAGGTCCATTAAATCTTTTTCGTTAAATCGTGAATCACCCAAAGTTTACACATCCAATTGATTAAAAGGACTTTTCAGAGATATGTGGATTATCTCTGCAAGATCTCGTCTCGTGTGACCAGGTTTTTTTTTTAATCAGCGGTTCGATTTAGTCATCATCAACGACTTCGGTCTTCCAGATCAACATTTCGACTTCTGAAATTAGCGGACCACTTATGTATACTCCTCCTCCTCAACTATGGTACCTTCTTTAATATCTTTTTTGCAATTTGTACGGCGTTTCCTTTCTTTCTGAAAATAAAAGAACATCAAGCGACAACTAATTTATCTCATCTGCCTTCATTTTTACCTTTAACGTAAAAGTTTTTATAATCCACACGAGAATCGTGTTGAAATGTCACTTTTTAGAATATGAATAAAGCTAATAAATTATAGACAGCGGCATCTGTTGGAAAAGGGTGGACACATTTGTTACGATCCAATACATCTCTGTATCTGTCCGTGTGACTATGACAAAGCAAGCACAAACTGATAATTGCCTTTTAATCTAACAAATAAACTTTACAGAATTTAAGTCTCGAAATTTTCCATATTGAATTCATCGTTTCACCAATGGCCTCCTGATGTTAAAAACAGCCTATATAGGTATTGTGAGACCGATACTTTCCTACATCATGGACTCTCTCAGTACTATATTATTGTGTGAATGGTAGTATCATGGGGGTAGCACCAGTAATGCGCAGCCGTGTACGATACCAATATCGGACACCACTGGATAGTAAGCTCTGCTTACTCTTACACTATTCTTTGTAACTTTTCTGTTTAATATATCTTTCTTACCTCTAACCCGTGTTCCGTGTTTTCCTTCCATGGCCCCTATTTCGGGTCCACATCAATAGGTAAATGTTTATTTAATATTGTTTTCATCATTTTAATTTATATATTTCATTGATAAATGCTAAATTGCTTTTCTCTTGCTTGCTGATATCAAACGCATCAGCACTTGTTTGTTGCACCTATTAATATCAAGTGCAATGCAAAACTCCTGTCATAGTCCTTGACATTACAATAAAACTAAAAAGAGAAAACTATGCAAATATTACAAAGGTCTTTTTCAAAATTCCTCGCATTACACGACTGTCGCAGGTGGGTACGTATCAATAGGTGGGTACGTATCAATAGGTGGGTATGTATCAATAGGTGGGTACGTATCAATAGGTGGGTACGTATCAATAGGTGGGTATGTATCAATAGGTGCGTGTACACGACCTGTCCGAAAAGTATCCATTCATTTTGAATATCTCGAGAATCGTTTGCAGAAATTTAGCAAAAAATCAGAAAGGACATTCGTGAACAGAAACTCTCTCGTAAAATCACTCAGTCGACAGGAACAAACCACAGAGTGAGTTTCTTTAACGCGTGAATGCTTCATTCACATAGACCTACAGTTCCCTAGCAGGGTTTTTAGCAAAACAACACCCAAACATGTTCTCTAATCCCTAGAGTCCAGTTCGTGCAATCCCTGTGATTTCTGAAAACACCGTGGTCGGGATTAAGGCGAACGTGACAAGGTATTTAACGAAAAGGAGTCTGTAGGGTTCTAAAATGTCTACTTTCAAATGGACTAAGGCGTCATTGCCCTAGGTAGGCGATATGTTTTATAAAAATTTAATGGCTGAATGCTTTTCAGACCTACAGTGGATAGCAAAAGTATTTAACACATCGTTTTTTTTATAAATTTCACAATAAAATATTGTTCAATTTGAATGATACTTACTTCAAATATTTTAATGAACATTGTTTAACTAAAATTAAAGGAAAATTGAGAAACGTTGTTTTTATGTACTTTTATTAAATTTAAATACCAACCACCAGAAGATGTAATCGTTAGCTGTAGAAGGACATTTTATCGATTTCACTACGTGTGTTTCTTCACAATATACAAAAGAAATCACTGAATGAAGGTTAACTCCTAACAGACTTGTGAAACTTATTTTGAGGAACTTAGCTTCGAGCCAGCTTAACTTTTTTTCTGAAATTCTCTGAAGCGTATAATTCACTAAGTTTCCGGAGATACGCTGAATGATTCCTTGGTTTGTTTGTTTGTTTGTTTTTTGCTTCTTTTTTTTAAACTACAAATTCCTTTTTCTTGCTATTTTGCCTCAATCGAAATTCCAACTTCCCAACAAGATTCCAATGTAAGAGAGACTTCTCGAAAAGAGATGAACAGTAACAATTTCGTTTTGTCATCAGAGTAGTGAATCGAGTAAGAGATTGAATGAGATTCCCATTCAAGAGACCGACAGAAAATAGAAAAGGCATTTGAAACTCGTCTTGGAAGTCATTTTTAATGAGTTCAATCTTCAATGGTTGGCTCGTTATAGCGATCCAGTTCCAGGCGCTTGCTGCTGATTGATTATTAATAAACTAACTTTAGAAATCTATCGATAATGATTCCGAATTTCATTCGGTGCTCCGCTACTCTCGTCCTTTTTCCAGACTTGACCGAATAATTAATAAATATAGATGTACTATGAATCGGCATTTACCAAACGACACTAGGAAGCCATTTTGATAATCACAGAATGCTCAGCTATTGTAAGTTTGTATCCTACCAGGCTAACCTTAATAAATATTGATTCCCAATATAAAAATGGCGTCTTTGTGTAAAGATACAAATTTGATAAGCTTCTTTTATGTATCGTGTACCTTCAAGATGTGAGCAATGACGGCTCTCCAAACATCCTATCTTTTCTAGCTCTAAGCAATGTTTGTTCACTTACTATAATTCGTTGGTAACAAAGACAAGAGTAGTGAACTTCTACGTGATATCTGTCCTCCTTTACAGCAACGAATGTTGGACAGTCTCCTCAAAGATGAACAAGAGACTCGAGGCAACGGAGGTATGGTTCTACGGAAGGATGCTGAGGATATTATGGATCGAGCGTGTGAGCGAAGATGAGGTTTTGGAGAGAACGCAAACAAAGAGAAAACTTATACTTAACATCAGGAAGAGGCAACTGGAATTTATGGGACACGTAATGAGAAAATCTGATGCTCACAGGGCGGATAGAGAGAAAAGGGGAGAAGGGAAAGCAACGCGTGACATACTTAACGGGCTTAAGCAAGTGAATTTCATAACAGGGTCTGGGAGAAATAACAAAAATACAAAACATTGAGAGCTACAGGGGATAGGAGGAAGTGGAGAGCCATGATCGCCTACGTCCTGAAGGGATATGGCACATAAAAGAAGACCCCCTTCCAACACATATTCTGCCATTCATTTACAAAGCGCGTTTGGTACGTTACTTGATGTTCCCTTGGCATCTCTTACTTTCAATATACCCTGTGAGTGTCAAATTCTTCAAGCCTTCTTTCTCCATTATGAGTCCAGGAAAGCTCTTTTTGATTCTCTGTATAAGCGTCTTTTTTGTTTTCATTACTGTTGCAACCTCCTTGTTACTCACATGTCCAATCCACGGCATTCTCAGCATGTAGAACAACATTTATGTCGTCAACAAGAAAAACAACCCAAGATCCGAGCTACCGATTGGAGATCTCAATATGAAGCAACTATGAAAATTTAAATATCTAGTTAATGTTTTAACAGAGGACGGAATGTAAGGCACCGAAATTCGAATGCGATTTGGGATATAAAAAAAGATGTCTTCCAAAAACTAAACAAAGTATTAAAAAACAGGAAAATTTTAATATAAACAAAGAATATAACACTACAATATAATATCAGTCGTATTTCCTCAGAGATGAAGAAAAGAAGAAAAAGCAACAGAATAATGCCGGGAATACCAGAGACTAAACACGTCCGTAACAAAGTTTTAATGAATACTTGGTATAAGAAAGAGACACTTGAAATTTCTAAGATACATAATGAGAAAGGAGAGTTTGGAGAATTTGACACTTACAGGACATATATCGAAGTCAAGAGAGACAGAAGTAGACACCGAGTTACCTAACTAACCAGGTTGCGTAAGTAGTTGACATAATATCGATTAGGAAAGATAGCAAAAAGATAAAGCTTAATAAGAGCTACAAGATATAGGAAGTAGTGGAGAGTAATGATCGCCCAACTCTTGAAGGGAGATGGTACATAGACGAAGACGAAAACTAGGTTGCTTACCATTGTCCCTTTTCAGTACATCATTTTCTATATATATACACGATTTTTTTCTATGCAACTGTACTCAAATTTGACTAAATCTTAATTAATTCTACTAGTGATAACATCAGTGTGGCTTAAGCAACCCAAAAAAGAGAAAAAGAAAAACGTAAAATTAAATAAAAATACAATGCTTAATACTGTCATCAAGAATTCTACTAATTTAGTTACAGTGAAATGTCTTTTTTTCTCTATTTATCAGAACCAAACATGAAGATTTTAAACGGTTATTTAATCTACTTAAGGGATAATCCTTGTGTAAAAATTAAGCAATGCCAGTACTATTTAACATCCGAAATAATAAAAAAGAAAAGATTGTGTATAAGAAGAAGAGAAAATGCTTGTTGGCTTGTGTATTCCCGCGTATTTATTATTTGGTAAAGATTTTTGCAAACTATTCGATTATTTCGCAAAAATAAAGACATATATATAAAAATAAAAGCTAATTGAAACTGCATTTCTGTCGCTAAACATCCATTATGGTTAGCTTTAATACTTATTACGTAAAGATAGGCACATAAAAATATAATTCATCAGACGTTGAAAGCAGGAGACAAAAGCTGAAAGTAGAGAAGATCAGAAAAGTGTTAAATATATCACTGATAAGAAATATGACATGATTGTTTTTGGAAGGGAAAATTTTTGCATAAAAAGTTGGAGACAAGTATGAAAAATCCAGTTTTATGCATTTTTTGTTTGTTTTAAATGATTTTATTCCCAACCAAGATCAAAATGTATTTTTTCCCTTTCAAACGTTCAATTTCTATTTGCATATTCTCGATCTATGGCATATATACAGGTGCGATGAGTAAATTGTCGCCATTTCATATTTTGAATTTCGCGCATGCGCATTGTTTGTTTTTGATTTTATCGATTACACCTTGTAGTATGGTCCGTTGGCCACCATCTGTGAGAAACAGAACACTATGACATAATTCACTCCGCCAGAAATCTGGAAAAGGCATGCTTTACTGCTTGGTATTCGCACTGGAAGCGCCAATACGAACATTTCAGAGTGTTTGGGTGTCAATCTAAGGACAGTAGAGACGATTCGGAAAGAGTTGGGTGAATCTAATGGTGATTACGAATGTACGGCAGCTCGGAAAACTCACTCTGATCGTTCTGATAAGAAAAGAACTCCCGAATTTGTTGCTTAGGTTCAACACGGAGGCCTTCATCAAGTTGATTCTGGAGGTAGTGCTGCCCTGAGTCAAGAGAGTGGCTGTTGGAAAACCTGTCTGGCAACAGGATACTGTACTATGCCACACAAGCAGGAAAACCCTGTCATGGCTATCAGACAATTTCTGCGACCACATCTACTTATATCTGGCCACCTAGCTCCCCAGACTGCAACCCCCTTGATTATTATGGGTGGGGTGCAGTTGAGCGAGATACCAAGAAAACTCCTTGTAACAGCAAAGATGAACTGAAGGCAAGGATTATGGCAACATTCACCAAACAAGGAGACCGTCCAGAAGAGTTGAAAGAGATTTCGAAGTCGTCCGGAGGCTGTGGTTGAAACCAATGGCGATTTTATTTAATAAATTCTTTCGTATTTCAAGATATTAGGTCATCCCATAAGTTCTGTCCGAATTTTAATTTTTTGTTAAAATGAATGAAATTTAAAGAGTATTTTATAATGTCTAATGCAGCTGAACATTATTTTTATGTTCAGATGCATTTAAACTGATCAAATTTTATTTCAGAGAACAATAAAATTAAATTTTGTTTGATTAAAACCCTGCTAACATGGAAGTACCCAAGAATCATTTCAGGCACATAATGCTTTCTGAGTTCAAGAAAGGAAACTCAGCAGCCGAAGCGGCTAGAAACATTCACTCAGTTTATGGAGAGGAATGTGTGAATGAAAGAACTTGCAGGAGATGGTTTGCAAAATTCAGAGATGGAGATTTCACCCTTGAAGATGAAAATCGAACCAGACGTCCAGTTGAGTTTGATGAAAAGCTTCTTGAAGCAGCCCTTGAATAAAATCCTGCTTTATCAGTTGAGGAATTGGTAGTGGTTCTCAGTTCAAACCATACAACTGTTCATCGTCATCTTCAACAACTTGGCAAAATTCCTAAACTTGGAAAATGGGTGCCTCATGAATTGTCGGAAAACAACCTCAAATCCCGAGTTGACATCTGCACTTCCCTCCATTCTCGCCAACTTGTTTCACCTTTTTTGGATAGACTTGTGACTGGCGACGAAAAATGGATCTTTTATCGAAATGTTAAGCGTCGTAGACAGTGGTTTGGTAAAGGGGAAGGATCCCAGCTAAAGCTGAGAAGGGAACTTCATGGGCAAAAGGTTCTTCTTTCAATCTGGTGGGATTGCCAAGGAATAATCCACTTTGAATTCTTACCACCTAATGCAACAATTAATGCTCAAATATACTGTCAGCAATTAGAGCGTTTGAACCAAGCTTTGAGAAAAAAAAGACCTGCTCTAGTGAATCGAAAACAGGTGATGTTTCATCAGGACAATGCGCGACCACACACAGCAAGAATCACGTCACAAAGATCGAAGAACTTGGTTGGGAGAAAATTCCTCATCCACCTTATTCTCCCGACCTTGCACCTTCAGACTACCATTTGTTTCGTAACTTACAGAATCATTTGGAAGAAACAGCTTTTGTAACACAGGAAGAGGTTAAAACTGACATTTGTGAGTTCTTCGAATCAAAGCCAAAATAATTTTACAGTAATGAAATCAGTAAGCTTGTTAATAGATGGAAGGGTTCATAGATAATCAGGGAAAATACATTGTTGATTGAATCTGTAATTAAATGTAACATTTGGTCACTTGTTTCAAAATTCAAAATTCGGACAGAACTTATGGGATGACCTGATATATTCGTGTAATTTTGGTAATTATATCTGTTAAAATGAGATGTCAGTGTTATTTTCATTTTAGCCTTATTTATCCATCGCCCCCTGTCCATTTTTTCAGTTTGCGGGAACGAGTTCACCTCAAATGTGTATTTTAAAGCATCATAATCAAGAACTGATTGCCGTTCATTTCTGATCTTCTTTCCACTGGGATAGGGTAGCACTCTTGAAATGCTTCACTCAGTTTTTAGGAAATACAGACATATTTTCTTCATCTATATGCCGTGTCCCTTTATGGCATAGGCGATCATTGCTCTCCACAACTTCATATCTATCGTAGTAATTAGCAGTTTGTCTCACTTTGCTAAGCCTCCTCCCCGTTCCACCATCCATTCTCAAAAGCTCTTCAGGTAAATAGTTCGCTGCCTTCCACTATCTTTCTATCTCGATATGCCCCCGAGAGGATTAATCCTCCTTCATCCTTATGTGTTAAAGAAATTCCACCTGCCTTTTCCTGATTCTGAGTGTAAGTCTTCTTTCTGTTGCCATTTCCTTTAAGACTTCCTTGTTGTTTACTCGCTCCGTCTTTGGAATTTTCAGTATCTCTCTGTAGAACCACATTTCTGCTGCTTCCAGTGTTATTCTCTACCGTGTGGGAGATTGTCCAACATTCACACTGTTAAGAGGATGGAGATATCACATAACAATCCAGCAATCTTTTCTTGGTTCCTATCGAAACTGTTTCCTTTTCTCAGCACCTTGCTTAGCTTTTGGGATGTTTCTTTCGCTTGTCTAATGCGTGTACGTATGTCACGGTGCTTCCTTTTCCATCTTCAGCTGAAACATTTCCCAGATATTTAAACATTTGTACCTGCTTGATGTTGACATCTCCAGTTTGCAACTCACATCATGGGCTTTTTCTCTTGATAAGGATCATTATAAATTTGTCTTAAAGTTGACAGAACGTAATTGTGGTGAAGGCAACCAAAGTTGTCTCCCCTTCGAACTATTCAACTATAAAAGAAATAGTGGAGCCTCAATTATAGGCAGTAGTTAAATTGCATTGAATAAAGCTTCACTACAAGCTTAAAAGTTCCTGTTTTTCTATTCAGTAATAGAACAAAATAGGAAATATATTAAGTAATAATGAGAGACATTTTATTTCGATTTAATAAGCCTTACAAAAAAAGGTTTATCAATGTTCCTC
This sequence comes from Acanthosepion esculentum, assembly GCA_964036315.1. Classification (NCBI taxonomy): domain Eukaryota; kingdom Metazoa; phylum Mollusca; class Cephalopoda; order Sepiida; family Sepiidae; genus Acanthosepion; species Acanthosepion esculentum. The sequence goes on along the minus strand of OZ038486.1, from coordinate 90,934,297 downwards.
GTTGCTGAAAGTAAAATTACTTGACCTTATATCACAGCTTCTACGAAGATATTTGCCCCAAAATATTCAAGAAAATCAGTTCAATAAATATCTTAAAACAAAGAATTTTGAGTGACCATATCAGTTTCGTTATAATTTTTTTTCTTTGCTTACTTTGCGCAACTAAAATTTAGTTTACATAAAATTGAAAACTCAGCCACTGTGCATTGAACGAGGTCTAAATATGGATTAGATTTATTGATCGAAAGGCAGGCGCTAGTAACTTTTTTGTATTAGTGTACATCGATCTGAAAGATTGTCTCAAATACTTTTAGATTTCATTGCATTGCCAAACATATGTTTATAACGGTCAGTTCTCTATAATGAAATTTGTCGAAAATGGTTGAGATTGGAATTTTCGAAAGAAACCAATTTTCAGGCTAAAAAGATGAAAACTTTCCATACTTTACTGATTTATATCTTGTATGGCTTCTCACTTAGATTGGGCAGAATCTAAATACCGTGGTTAGCGATCGACTTTCACAAGCCACTGAAAGCAATTTCGATTTTTATTAGCTCCGATAATTTTACCTTCACTTGAGCTGAGTTAATATCTAGCGTATTTCATAGCATAGAAGACTTCCCGCTTTTAATAAAATATGCCTGAAAATATCCACTGAATATTATATGCGGAGATTAGATATCGGGTGGGCTAATATTTAATGCCATATACTGTCAGTACTGGTATATAACAGAACTCCATATTTTTTATGAAATGGAAATAAAGGAATTTTAAATGTCATAAAATACAGTGATTTTTGACAGACAGTATTTTTACGATGTCTTCTAATCTATGACGTAGAAGTTCTACCTCCGTACCGAGTGCCGACTGATTTATTAGTAGTCGATCAACTCTATGCAAAATAGGACAAAACCATTTTTCCTATGTCACTACACCTCCCGGAAATGAAGAGATTTTATGCCCTTCGTTAATCTGAGACTTCTCTGAACAGTAGCACAAGATCTTATATATATATATATATATATATATATATATATATATATATATATATTTTCAAGTATAGGATTGGTGTATAAGGAATAAATTTCAATAACCAACAAATACTATTCTTAAAAGAATGCTCAATACAGAGTAGAGCAAATATAATTATTTATTCGAAAATTATAACATAAATATGTTATAAAATCACTACAAAAATAGTCATTTTGTTTCAGAACTTCTGGTGTCTTGTCTTATCAAGTGATGGTGTTGAATCTACACCATCACTTGATAAGACGCCAGAATTGTTGAAACAAAATGGTTATTTTTGTAGTGATTGTATAAGATATTTATGTTATAATTTTCGAATAAATAATTATATATATATATATATATATATATATATATCTGTCTATATTTCTGAGATGAGGTATTATGTACACTATATTATTCGGACTATTGTCCTCATCTTTGTTGCCATATTTATCACAACGTTTCGGCCGTTGTACACTCCGTCCTTCTTCAGGTGTTTGGGATGTCGACCTGAATCCTTTATTTCGCTAACTGGAGTAGACTGTGCAAGATTTATATATACAGTGTAACCCTGATATAAGAGAGTTGTCGGGACCGGAGAATGAGTCTCTTATATCCGGGTTTCTCTTATATCCGGGTTTGGTCTATTATATATACATTAACACAGGCTCTAATTTGGGACCAAGAAAATCTCTCTTATATTCGGGTTTATCTTATATCCGGGTCTCTTATATCCGGGTTACACTGTAAATATATATATACACACACATATATATATATATATATATATATATATATATATTAAAGAAAAACAGACCACTTTAAGGGTCCATGTAATAATTTATTTCACCATAGCCCTTTTAAAGGACGTTGGATAATCAGACTACACTTCCGAAAGGTGAAACGAAAAATGAAATGAATATTTACACTTTTGACGGGTAATATTAAGTTTATGTAATTTAACAGAGAGGGTAATGAGGGGTGGTATGAGAGACATGATCGTGTTTAGAGCGGGTTTATTTTAATATTTCTATCTGTCTGTTTCATTCTAGATGCAATCGTGGACGATTGCATCTAGCATGAAACGGACTGTCGCCTCTAACTGTTGACTTCTATGTTCACTTTTATATTTTATATATATATATATTCAATCTTGCACAGAGGGTCCATTTAAGAAGAGGTATTACAACCATACTACGTCTTTTAGGCTCGAGAGGCATAGAAATGACACAAAACTGGCAAATTGTATTTGAAGGTTGAAGGAAGTTACATAAAATGGAAGTTCATCAAAAAAGTGGACCCGGGCAGAGTCCGAGGAAGTAACTGTAATTTATACCATGAAGAAAAATTAACGATCGCCACATACACAAAAAAAGGATGAACTGCTAAATGAAGAGCGGAGGTGTTATCCAAATGTACACACCTTTGTATATATTTATTGTGTATGTATTCATTGTGAGCTTTATTTATTGTATTCTGCTATTGAGTTCATTCGTTATTTTCTTCAAAAATCTGCTAACCCTAATAAAGATTCCAATTCTTTTTTATTTGTATGTGAAGATACCTCTGCTATTTTCTTTATCAAATTTGTTTCTGGTGAAATTCTGTCTTTTCAAATCTGATATTTGGTAATTGTATTGCAATTTAAAACACATTTATCTTTGCTTATTGTTATCCCAGCATTTTTGTTTTTAATTTATTTAAAACATAATCATTGTTTCTTTCAGCTCTTCTCTAATGGTAGCACCAATAAATATCTCGTCTTGATAGATGATCATATTTCCAACATCACCAGTCAGTACCATTTCAATGGCTCTTTGAAAACTAGCCCTTGCTGTTTTATCCGATAAGGCAAACGCTTCCATCTGAATAAACCTATTGAGGAGTTAATCGACCTCTTTAAATTTTTCATCAATTTGTATCTGGTTATAGGCAGATTTAAGGTTAATTTTAGCAAAGTATTTCATTCCCGATAACTCGTAATAAGCAGTTTCAAGGTTAGAAACAGGGAAGGAATCGGAGGCTATTTTGTGGTGTATTCCTATTTTGTAATCCCCACATATCCTTAAATCACCATCTGGTTTTCGTAAAATAATAATGGATGAGGCCCAATTACCACCACCAGGGGGGGGGATATGTTTTAAAATCACTTGCTTCACCATTGTTTTTAGTTTCGTTACTAAAGGTAGCAAGTAAATGGTTAAACTTCAAGATCAAAAGCAAGAGGTGATTATTTTCTTTCTTTCTTTTTTAAGCAAGGTGGGGAGCCACTAGCACGCAAGGGGTTACAGAGAGTTAGATCTAGAGCAAATACGAGTGATAGAGAAAAGGATGAAGAAAAGGATAGGACGTCTGGAGACGTCGATTGGCATTACATTTGAATAGTTGGAGATTATAGCTATCAGGGAAACAGGAAGGGAGGAGGGAGTTCCACAGGCGAGAAGTGCGAGACATGAAGTAGAAGAGACGGCTACATTTAACAGTTTCGACAGTGAAAGGGTGTGAGCGAGATGCCAGCCTAGTAGAACGCTTAAATTCATGAAGTTTGGGAACCAGCGAAAGCAGCTCATCAGAGCAGTTACAATGAAAGTATTTGTAAGAATGTTCGTTTTTGTCTTTTTAACATCCCCGTGTCATTACTTTTGAAGTTCACACTGTTAATTAATTTGGTAATATCCACTTTTAAGACATTTATTTCCACGAGTGCATGTCTTTTTTTTTCAATACTGTGATGGGAATAATTTTGAAGTGTGTGACCGTGTCTCAAATGTTCTTTCACACCAACATAACGCGTGTTATACAAAGTATCACACATACTTTCAATTAATCTCAACTGTATCAAGTAATCTTCGATTGTCATTTCTCCAGTGCCAAGTTTTTCAAACTCACAGAATCTGGAAGTCTCTTGGTGATTGTAGACATTCTTTATTACCGTTTCCTTCGGCACTGGTTTGATCCCGAGAGACTTTGTCCTCTCAGCAATAACCAACTTTTTTTTTTCGGTCAAAAATTTCTCTTTATAATTTGTGAAAAGTACAAATCCTCCAATTCTCTGGGATACGCCATGACAGAGATCTTCCTGATCTTTTGCCCAAGTCAAAAAGAGATATGTAATTTCGTTCTCCCCTCCTGAAACTTTGTAGTCTTTTTAACTTCTTGGCACGCGCCTGGGCAGCAAAACAACTAATCGATGTTTCCACAAAGTCGAGTTCATTCAACAGTGTTAAAGATGCTATCGGCGACGCCATAATGTTGTGATGTTTTCTAGTTTGTGACTTAGAGGATCTACCTCCGTACCAAGTGACGACTGACTTATTAGTAGTCGCTAGACTCTATGAAAAATAGCACCAGTCAATTTTGACTATGTCACTACAAGTATTTTTTCTTTATTGACGCTAAACATTAATCCTAAAATCAATTGGGAAAATATTTAACTTTTAAAGAAGATTAATAAACGGGAGAAAACTGAAACCTTAGTCCGAACAGTCATTGAATAATAATTTTTTAATCGGTATCACATGATGAAAGGTAATAAAGTCACTAAGACACAAGGGGTTACAGGGTGTGGAAGAATTAGGAATAGAAGCATTAATAATGAGCGGGAGGAGAAGAGAATAATCAGGTGGATAGTAGATAACGAGTGACATCGCATTTAAATTTTTGCAGTTGGCTAGAAAGAATGGAGCCGGACGGGAGTACCACAAGCGAGAAGTGTGAGAAAAGAAACTGTTAGCATAGAACTTACGGCTACATCTAGCCAGCTAAACTATGAACTGATGAGATCTCGACGCCAGTCTAGTACTGCGGTTAAATTTTTTTTTTTAAGTTTAGGTACCATAGCGAAAAGCGATATTTTCTTTTCTTTTTTTGTAATAAAATGATGATGAGTTGAGGTATAGACCCCTGCTTCATTCAGTTGTTGGAGATCAGTGCCAGCAACGGGACAAGATCGGGACACTGCCTCAAGTACACTTCGTAAGATTAACTATTTAATCCCGGAGATTTGGCCCGACCAACCAGATTTAGCGCTTCCCAGATTTCCGACTGTGATGGGACGCTCGCAACCAGCCGCTTCGTGGGAATATTCGGCCAAATAACCGTTGAACTGAGCAGTACTCAGACCGACCTCCCTAGTGAACAGACCCTGAAAGCAGTCTCGAAAAGCCACACATATGCCCGCGTTTGTAATCACGGTCTGAATATCCGGTAATGTGACGCGCGCGTTATGTCGATGGGATGTATTCCTAATTTCCTCTGCACGCAATTTAGCAGCCATATTCGTAGCCTTGGAAGACATTCTTTTTAAACTAGCCGTAAATACCAGAGCTTGATCCTTCTTGATAGGTAAGGAGGCTAATTCTTCCCTGCTTAAGGCTACGTACCCACCATCATTGTATTTAATCGCCCGATCTACTTTTTCCTCACACGCAGTTTGCGCTGCTAATCAAACTAGATTCAATCGACGACTATAATCAGCATCAAACGACCTAATTTGGGATTTTAATTTATCCCACCACTTATTCCCAACCACAGTCAGTTCTCGCTGTAGCATTAGTAGCAGCTGGTACTGGAAATCTCTCTCACCAAATAATGATGCCATCAATTTCCAGTAGCCAGCCGTCTGAACCTCGGTCGATGTGGCTAGAACGCACCTCCATAGCCGAGCCGCCCCTATTCGTTCATGTCCACATAACATCCCGGGGTGCTCATTACGATACTTATCGACAAGATCAAACTTGTCGATAAAGTCTAGAAATAGTTTCACGTCCCGGACCCTAGCACCCAATCTAACCCCTATGCGATCTATATCGGGGTCAAGGACGGCATACTACCCGACGACATGTTTTGAAAAAAGGCTCGATCCGCCGAAACAAGTCAGGCCGCTCAACATATGGTTATTGTACACATAAATTCCAATGAGACAAAGAGTGCCTCTTATATCCTTTTATAGTAACACACCCAAGCACGCAAAGCCTCTGCCCGGAGGATATGCGAAGGCAGGAGCACACGACGCATCAAAAGACATGCTCAGCAGCTAGGAAAGACCTCTCGAGCGGCCATCAAACCATGCTAAACAGAGGGCACTCCTCGCCCTAAACAGAATGCTTTCAAGGTCGCGAGTTGAAAACCGGGTTTCCTGTACACAACATGCATTCACCCCGAGACGCTGAAGAACGCGAGACTCCAACCCCGGGCATTTACGTTAGCCTACCAAAGAGACAGTATTAGACTTCCTTTCCTTTTTTGGTGTTTAGTTCGCTTTTCTTACTTTTATTTTTGGTGAGCTATTAAGTATATCTTACTAAATATTATGTATATTTAAGTATATAGCTATTAAGTATATATTTATAAAGATTTTATCGCCTATGGGGTGTGTGTGTCGCCAAGAAATGTACACTCTTCCGGTATATCTTCGGACGTTTGAAAATACGCACTCTTTTCTCACTGAAACCCTTCTTTAAATCTTCTCTCTGTTAAATTTTAATTCCCCCTCCACCTTTGGACCTCCCTGCCTCTCTCGTCTGTTACCCCTCTATATAGATCTCAGGTCCTCCCACACTCTCACACATACTCTTACTAATTTTTCCCGGAGTTGTTTTTCCGTTTTATTTTTGAATCTGTAGGTCTGATGAATAGGATCGTTCTTACGATTCCAATGGAATAAATTATGACCATGGAATATTAGTGTTTAAGTCTTTATATATATATATATATATATATATATATATATATATATATATATATATATATATATATATATTTCCGTATAGGATACAGGTTCGATTCCTGTCGGAGGACGAATATTTTGTATGAAAATTTCTCGGACAAATGTTATTAATACTGTTTATTATAAACAAAGCATTTACTTAAATATTTGTATCTATAAAAAGAATGTATAAGCATAAAATGTCTTAAATTATACATATATATATATATATATATATATATATATATATATATATATATATATATTCAGAAACATAGACAAAAGCAGTAATATCGGCCAAGAAAAAAGAAACATTTTACAAACATACACGAATCCAATTATATTTAAATATCTAAATGATAAAAAAACTAAAGTGAGAAAGAAATATATTAAGGAAATAACACGGGAATATAATAAGTATGTAAATAAATATTTAGCTTTACAATTCTGCACAAATGTTTACAAATATCCCAAAGGTAGAATGGGATATCAAACCACGGAAAAGAAAATCAATTAAATAAACGTGTAATGTTATTCAGAAATTTACATTATACATAAGAGAAACCTACAAATTTTCCAGGATGTCAGAACAACTAGATTGTTAGAGAAAATTAAATAAACACTTTTTAAAAAACATTCATGTTTGTTAAATATTTGAACGGAAATAAAGACGTATGAATGTTTTATAGAAATGTTTCTTAAAATGTCAAAAAAAGAGACGATTGATGAATAACAAACAAATTTAATTTTGCTGACAAGGAAAAAAATGCTTTTAAATAAACTTGCGGAAGGTACACCAATAACTACGTAGCCTGATGATAACAAAAGCATTTAGTTTATACAATAGATATTTAATTGCAATAGAATATCCTCGTCTGCCTCAAGGTAGACTATCGAGTATTAAACAATGAAAGTTTCACGTAAGATTTACGTGAATAACAAGCTCTGCCTTTTTTAAGTAAGCAATTTTATTTGCAGTATCACACACATACACATGTGTGTGTGTAAATATTTGCAGGTAAAGCATATCGGTAGAAGAGACAAAATGAATGAAAAGAGGGAAATCAGACTTCGTTATTTGACGGACTTTATTAGGGCAAATGTAATGCTTTTATTTTATAACAAGTATATATTTTAAAGTTACCCAAAATTTACAAATTTAAGCACGCTCATAAATATTCAGCAAATTAACTGAAAAGATTTAAGTGTTAGATCCTAGATTACGTCATACAGCATCTTTGAATTTAAAGACGCTCAGTAACATGTTAACTGAAATATCTTAGCATTTAGACCTTAGAATACGTTAGATGCAACCTGTGCGGATACATTTTCGGCCGGTAATTTGATCAGGTCCGCGGTTGAGCCGGGGTTCGTCGCCCGAGACGCAGAGATAAAAAAAAATAGCTAAATATTCTTCTCTTGCTGATAGATTTTTTTTACTCCTGTGGCAGTGGAGACTTCAAGGGTTATTGGCCCTCATTCGATGGCGTTCCTTCGGAGGATTGGCGCGATTGCGTCTCGATTAAGGGACGAGCCTCGCGAAACGGTGTGGCTCTTGCAGCGTGTCTCGCTGGAGACGGTTCAAGGTAATGCTTTCTCCATCATAACGGCTGGCAGAGCATAACAAAACAAAAGTCAATGAAACAAAGCAATTTCAGTCGACCAATGATGACAATTCCAGAACAACGTAACTATAAACATTTTTTTCTATCCTCTGCCAGCCGCTATGATGGAGAAAGCATTACCTCGAACCGTCTCCCGTGAGACACGCTGCAAGAGCTACTCCGTTTCGCGAGGCTCGTTCCTTAATCGAGACGCAATCGCGCCAATCCTCCGAAGGAACGCCATCGAACGAGGGCCAATAACCCCTGAAGTCTCCACTGCGACAGGAGTAAAAAAAATCTATCAGCAAGAGAAGAATATTTAGCTATTTTTTTTTATCTCTGCGTCTCGGGCGACGAGCCCCGGCTCAACTGCAGACCTGATCAAATTACCGGCCGAAAATGTATTCGCACAGGTTTTAAAGCACGTGATTCATGACTGACCAATGAGAATCGATCCAAACAAAACTGAAAATACCAAAGTTCCGTCTTTTTATGTTTTCTCGCAATCAGTGACGAAGCTTAAGTAAAAATGAAACTTGTTAGATTGAAAATGTTTCCTATTTGTTCTTTACCTTATCCTGTCCGATTTCGACCCATATTTGATCTGCATTTTATCTTTAACTCATATATATATATATATATATATATATATATATATATATATATATATATATATATATATATATATAGAATAAATCTATACTCCTTCACCGACCCTTCATTTTTCCTACTCCTCATCGTTATCTTCTTTCCACTTGCTTTATCTATTTCATTGTCTATTTGGTCTCCCCCACCTTTCCTCCTCTTCTGTCTCTTTCGTTTCTTAGACTCTCTTCTCTTTCTCTTTCTCTTTCATTTTATGTCTTCCTCCTCGTTGTCTTTTTCTTCATTCCTTAATCTCTCTATCTGCTTCGTGCGCGCGTGCAAGAAAACTAATCTCATTAAATCAAAGATTCCCACCGCCCCCACGTCCCACCCTGCTGCCATAAAAGGACAGGGGCACAGATTTAATCACAATAAGAACGAGTAACAAAAGAACCTGCGCAGATTTACTTCACCAGCATAACTTTCTAAATATACAACAATTTCGTCATTTAAACTACAGATCACTGCAAAAGAAAACATGCTGAAATAGCCTTACATATTTTCCATATGTTGCTTCGAGCTATTTGCATACAGAAACATGCGCATGCGTAGAGCGCATAATCGAGCCACCGGAAAAAAAAGCAGAAGGTCCTCAAACTGGAGACTCAGTCGGCTTCCAGATCCTCTCCTGCATCAGCGTGGCTGAAAAAACATACTTTTCAAGATATGAGCCACAATAACTAGCTACAACAGATTATTCCCAAATATTCATTCAAACACCGGCATATATATATATATATATATATATATATATATATATATATATACTGTGTAACGAATTATTAACGAGGTGACAATTTTCCATTTTTTCCAAAAAATATATATATCGGAATTTAACGAATTTTTAACAGAATTATAGCAACAGTTATATGCGCGTGCTGTGTAAAAACTGTAAGGTCCTGCGCAAGATTAAATAAACTTGAGTAGCACGATATTTCAGTGTTCCAAATTATTAACGAGCGACTTCATAATTGTGTACCGATTCTGAGAAGTCTGTTATAACATCACAGTTTGAAAAAGGTAAATCATTATTAAAAGTATCCAAACTGTGAAAAGGTTTGTTTGCAGTTCCTACGGAGGTACGTAAGAGGACCGATAAGGGTCCCTTGAGTGTTGTTTCCCAACGTTCTTTGTCGCGAATTAAACGTGAAGCTGTAAATAACCCAGGCTTGACCAACGGAAAACATTGCATTGGAGAAACAACTGTGTCCAGAACTACTCGATGACGTCTTCTGAAAATGATCGGGAAATCATTGGGACCGTTGAAAACGCATCCATTGACAAAAAGACACGCAGAAAAGCGTTTGAAATGGGCAGAAGATAACGCGAAGGTTGACTTCTCGAAGTTTTGTTCGCGGGTGAATCTTCTGCTACCATTGATGGCCTTGACGGTTGGAGCAAACGTTGTATGGTAAACAGACAATATCGTCATCAACGCTTGAGACTTAACTTTTCCCATTGGTATCTCGACTTTACGAATTTAACAGCAGTACTAATTCGATCGATAGTTCTCATCATTTCTAAGTTGGAATTACGATATGTAACCGTAAGTTCTTTGCTAAGAGTTTCTTCTCTCGCACTTCTCGATTGTGGAAATCTCTTCCGGCTTATTGCTTTCCAATCAAATTTGATCTTCACATGTTTAAATTCACTGTTAATCATCATCTTCCGTCTCCTTGAACGCTGTTCTTTATTGTACTCCCTCAATAATGTTTTTACTCAAACTCACTCACTCTAAGTAACTTCTTGCGACTTTATCGCCTTACTTGGGGTAATATGATTGCATATATATATATATATATATATATATATATATATATATATATATATATATATATATTTGAAAATAAAAGTTGGCAACTGAATGACAAGTGTGAAAATCTTTTTAAAACTTATTCATTCCATAAATAAAATATTTGTCAGAATACGTTTCTTTTCAGAACGAAACGCGTTGCAAAAAATTTTTTATCCTGTCATTTGATTTGATCTGCCTTGTTCGTTTAATGCCCCATCAACTCCGTATGGATCATTTAATGTCGAAACTTAATTTTCTTTTGAGCTTGGAAATAATAACAATGTTATTCTGCTTTCACAATTGAATACATGGTAGATGATACTCAGCTTTTGTGCATATACATGTTTGTGTGGACATAATTACTAAAGGCAGTGATATGTGTGTTTTATGTTGTACTTTTGTTGAAGTTATATTTTGGAATACAATTTGATATCTTTATCATGAATGTCATGAAAGAGTGTTTTTGTGTTGGTTGTTTAGTAATATTTTAAATGGATTTGAGTGAAGTCTTTACAATTTGTGTATTGTTGGTAATTTTACTATAAATTTGTATTGTTGGATTACGACCCGGGTATCTCACTGTCATCGTCCCAGCTTTCTAGGCCATGACAGATCGAATCCCGGGTGTAAATGGTGAGGCCAGTTCAGCGCACACTGCACATCACCTAAAAAACTCCACTGCGCAGACCTGAAGGAGCTGTTCACGTCCACCAAGCCCTGTAGCGTAATATCAGCCTGCGCCTCGGAATGAGTACCGCCCTCCCCACATCATCATTGGCGCGACTGAGCTGAAAGCGGTCCATCGGTTTACCTACCTTGGATATACCATCAGGTCAGATACTAGGTTCGACAAGGAGGTCGACAACAGACTGGCAAGGGCGAGTATTGCATTTAGCAAACTGTACAAACGTGTGTGGTACAACAGACACCTGAAGAAGGGTACTAAGATCAGGCTGTATAGAGCCATAGTCCTCGCCACTCTCCTCTACGGCTCAGAGTCATAGGTCACTTACCGACACCACTTGTGACTTCTCGAACGATTCCACCAGCTCTACCTCCGCACAATCCTTAACATCCCCTGAAGTGACATCGTCACCAATATTAAAGTCCTTCAAAAAGCGAAGATCACCAGCATTGAGACCATGCTGCTGAAGCCCCAGCTACACTGAGCTGGACACGTTTCCAGGATCATCACCTGCCTAAAAGTTTATTGTACGGCGATCTCTCCACTGGCTATCGCGGCAGAGAGGTATCGAAGAAGCGATTCAAAGATTGCCTGAAAAAATCCTTTGTTGCCTGTCACATCAGCCATTTTCAATGGTCAATCCTAACTGAGAACCGTGACGCCACCATCAACCATGCCGTCTCCTTCTTTGAAAATATCTGCAGGGCCGCTCTCAGGAACAAAAGGCAGAGGAAATACTGCAACGTTATGCTATCGAGCCCAGGCCGAACTTTGAGCTGCAACTGCCGCGACCGTGTCTGCCTGTGCCACATTGGACTTATCAGACACAAAGTGACTGCAATCAACGTGTAAAGACTCCCTCTTGATGTTCGTTTTGCGAAGCCAAGCCATAACGATGTATTCTTGGTAATTTTATATAAAAATGTATTACTTGTATTTTACTATAAAATTTATTTTTATGTTTGTATATTGTTTTGTTTGGAGATTTACTATTTACCCATAGCTGGGACCCTAATATATGCTGCCATTCCGAGTCAGAATGGACCTAGACCAACAGCAATTAAGAGATGGTTCCACGCTCCTCAAAACCTACAATCTTTTGATCAGAGGCATTGCATCTGGATGTAGTGTATCGTTATACCTAGGAAATTTTGTCACTCATTTGTCTATATATATATATATATATATATATATATATATATATATATATATATATATATAGAGAGAGAGAGAGAGAGAGAGAGAGAGAGAGAGAGAGAGAGAGAGAGTGAGAGAGAGATAAGAAGCGAATGAGAGTGGCTTAGAGAAACGGGGATTTCGACAGCTAAGTAATGTTACTTACTTTTTCTTGCCTGAATTAACGATAACTGACAAAGAAACTCGCATGTAAATCCAGGCAGTAAGATGCTAAGTTCTTAGCAGTAAATCTTGTGTTCAGTCCTTTAATTACTAAATTACAAGATAACGTGCATTCGTTTGCTTAATTTGCAATAAAAATACTGAAACCTAAAATAAGTGCGATGTTTCGGGAACATGTCTTGAATGTTAATGTTGTCAAAATTTTATTTCTTTTTATTCTTTTAGGTTTTTTTTATCAACCACTTTGGAAACTGCTTAAGCCGCAGAAAGTGAACGGTGAGTAAAATAGAATCTTAAATGCTATCGTCGTCTCTTTAATGGAGGCGGGAAAGGAAAATCCAAAAAATGTTATAAAAAATATACTACATTATCAATCTCAGTTGTATCGACGCATAAAAGCGGCACCACCACAGACGTCCGTTCTCCCAATAATTCTTTCCCGGGTGATATTTAGTTTTGTGTTTTTTTTTTGGGGGGGGGTAGATTTTAACAGAACGAGAATAAAGAATCTTTTTTTCGACTCCTTTTTTTCTCTACTCTATTTTTTATACATATATTTTTAAAATTTGTTTCCAAAGTCATCACTGTGAAAGGAATTCAGACTGATGAGTTTTATTTTAAAATAAAATGGTAAAATCGCATATAAATGAATTATTTTAGATTTTGAGAAATTTCAAAAATAAATAACAAAGCGATAAATATAAAAATTAAAAAACAATGGAAATATGATAGTGCTCTTATAATGACTGGCAACACTGTCACCTTCATGTTTAGAAATGTATCCATGCGCCCACATCGGAGACGAACGTGCCATTTAACAATACCTTCAGAAATCTAGAATTTCTTTCAGTTATATCCACTATCTGTCAAATTCTTTTTATGTTGATTACGAGCCGTCCCTTTTGTTCCAATTGAGGGGGTCCGTTTGAATCTCAAAGCCCTCATGATTTTATACTTCATTCTTAAGGACAGATTCTTTCTGTGCATAACGTAAATTCTCAATTTAGCACCCCCCCTCTCAAATAAGCGGCCCACTTTTCCTAAGGGATTTAAAATAAACGACCCTCTCGAATAAGCGGCCCACTTTTCCTAAGGGATTTAAAATAAACGATCCTCTCGAATAAGCGGCCCACTTTTCCTAAGGGATTTAAAATAAACGACCCTCTCGAATAAGTGTATCAAGGCGACTAAACGAATATATTTTAGAAACGAAATTTTGTATCTGGGAATTTCAAGACAAGGAGTTAATTTAATCAAAATATGTTTTCATTAGAATTTTGAAATAATCCCAGCTGGGAACCGCGCATTTTCAGTTCGCTATTTGTCTGTAGGATCAGCATGCAGTCGCTTGCACAGTTCCCGGGGGATCAGCAATCCCTACCGAGTCATGCCTATTCAATTCTTTCTGGGTTAGTTTTCTATATTCATTTATGTGGTTGTTTTAAATTTATTTACACTATCGGCATTTGTCATTCTTCTACGTTCTGTATATCCTGATCTTGATGTAGTTTCATTCTGAATGATTTCGTCCGTTGTTAAAAGCAGTTCAGTGTCTCTTTTCAAGCCTTCCTGTCGTAGACATTTTTATATCGATTTATCCTTCATTTCTTTGATTTTGTCTCGCAAGGTTTCCTTATCAGTGATTTCTTTTCCTTGTCTTTGAAAAAAAAACAATGCAAAAAACAGGCGAGCGGGGTTGTAGTAGAACCAATATATGTAATGTGTTTATTATTAGTATCAGAGATATAATCTCTGAACGGGCAGGTAAATTGATACACTACATTGTTTTTTGTAGAGGATTTACTTATGTGGTTGTAGGCTTATTAGAGACTATGAGGTCAATTGGTTTAAATTTTTTATAACATATGATGAGCTTAACTTAACGTTCTCCCATAGACTTATCTGTCACCTTTCTGATCTTAGTTCTATTAAACAACATTTCTTAGAAAAACACAGCCATACACATAATAGTAGACAGATATTAGTTGATAACACAACAATACTCACACATACATACAGTAAAAAGAATTTTCAGATATTGGAAGCCATCTACAGTAAAACAAAGCAACCCACACTCAACAAAATTACATTTCAAACTAGTCACAACACATTATATTGCATCTAGACATATGGTTATGTTAATATTTTGATCTCTCACGTGGTATGATGTCATAGAACCGCATCATGAGTTTACGATCTGCGTCTGCTATTCGGCGACCGTTATCGTCGCATAACAATATTCTATGTCAACATAACAGAATATCATCTTTGATGACGAATATCTTTGTTTAAATGTCCATATCACCACTCTGAAGATGGCTCATGTTAGCCGAAAGCTTAGATCAAGGAACAACATAATAAAAAATATCCAAATGTTGGACAGTTTTTGTCTTTATTTTCTGCCGAAATTAAAGCAACTATACGTAGCTTAGAACAGCTCATGATCAAACATAATAGACATTCGTTGTTTGTTATATTTAACAATATATGTCTGACTAATGATCTACTCCCTAATACGCTAACTATATATATATATATATATATATATATATATATATATATATATATATATATATAAAGAGAGAGAGAGAGAGATAAAGAGGGGGTAGAATATATTATATAACACTGGATATCAGACGAATTTCCAAAGCAGATATGGGGTGTCAAACAACTTCCACCAGTTCATCAATTCTCAACCACTCCTATACAGATTAATGGGAAGAACTATGAAGTCATTTACATATTTAGGAAGCAAGATGAATGCAAATGCATCCTTTGATGACGAAATAACAAAACGGATCGCCAAAGCTACAAGTTTATTTGGGATACTTCGACACTGTCTATGGAAGGAGAGAGGTATCATGAGAGACATCAAAATACGTATTTATAGAGCAGTGTTTTGAGCACACTGCTCAGAACCATATAGGTCAATGAGCTGGATGTCTTCCACAAAAGTTGTTTCCGCGCGACCTGTGACTATGCATTTGACGATAGGTGTCCACTGCCGATCTTCTCGCAAATTACAACATGGGCGAAATTGAGACTTTCCTGGTGCAGCCGAAACATCGCTGGGCTGGTCATGTTGCAAGCATGATTGACAACAGAATACCTAAGGTCCTCATGTACAGTGGTCAAAGGAATGTTGGACGGCTGTGCCTAAGGTATAAAGACAAGCTGAAGATTAACCTCTCAGCTGTCAATGTGCCTCATACTGACTTTGAGTGAGTTGCCCTGGACAGAAATAACTGGAGATATTTTTGCCAGAGTGGTATCAGAAAATTTTTACCAGCTATTGACCAGCTAAGAGACGAAAGGCAACGGCAAAAAGTGTCAGCAAATAATCCTGTGGCTATTCGCAAGATTCTCGTTGTTGCACGATATATGGACTTGTATGTAAGTCACTAGTGGGACTGAAGTGACACATACAACACAAACATAAAACCTGAGTGAAGTTGTCAGATCCTCATGTGTCGAAATCGATCAACAGGGTTTCTATGGGTCAAGACCTAGGGCCTACTTTGGGGAATATTTTTGTTGGTTAAATAATCCAAGCTGTGCCACCAATTTCAACATTGACTCTTTCTTCATCCCTAGTCATGCTCATTCTTTATTACATTTGAAGGCATTGGAAACGATCTATGTCAAGCCCAGACAGCCCTCCCTCTGTAAACAAATGGAATGACTGTTAGGACTTGACATTATTCCCATCTGATTGTTCTGCCTTTATTTCATCACATGCTTCTCATGTTTTATAGTTTATATTTTATATTGTAATATTTAGTCTTCCCTCGCTTTCAGCTCTTTTGAGTGAGGGCGAAACTGGTCGGCCGGTCAAATATTTTTTTTAATCATGAATGGTAAAGGTCATCTTGCCGTTTTTATTTCCATAATAAAATTCTGTACCCCTAAGAAAATAATTACATATATATATATATATATATATATATATATATATATATATATATATATAATTTATTCGAAAATTATAACATAAATATGTTATAAAATCACTACAAAAATAGCCATTTTGTTTCAACACTTCTGGTGTCTTATCAAGTGATGGTGTTGAATGTAAAATAAAGAGTTTTAAATGTTCAAATCGACCAAACACCCCTCGATAGGAGAAACGCTGTTACATAATATATATATATATATATATATATATATATATATATATATATATATATATATATATATAATGGACTCTCACATCGGTTTCGACGTATGAGGATCTGACAGCTTAGTTGATTCAGTTATGAAATTCTGTGAGATAATCTTAAGTGGCAGCTAGTGATTTACAAAGGAGGTCACATATGGAGCAAGTGTGAGGATTATGAGATGAGATCACTGTTGGATTGACTGACCTTTTAGATCTTGCTCTCGCTTCTTGAAGATGATTCAGACAAGCAGATTGAAAACTGCTAAGTCCACTAAAATACGCTGATCTCCATTTTACCCGCTCCAAGGCTAAGCGCTCAAGGGTGTTATGTGGTATATTGAGTGCTGTCAAGTTGCTTTTCAGCTTGTCTTTGTATCTTAGCCATGGACTTCCTACATTCCTGTCGCCCAAGATCTAACTGGCTGTACATTAGGATCTTGGGTATCCTGTCATCAGACATTCTCATGACATGACCAGTTCACCGTAACTTAGACTGCATGAGAAAAGTCTCGATTCCTCCAATATTACACCTGTTAAACAGGTCTACGTTAGATGTCCTATCTTGAAGGTTAACTCCACAGATTGCATACAGACAGCTTTTATGGAAAACATCTAATTGGCGTATATGGTACCTGTATGGAGTCCACGACTCTGAGCCATACATAAGGATGACAAGTAAAACAGCTCTGTAAACCCGAATTTTCGTATCCAGTCGAATACCTCGCTCATTTCACAAGCGATGGCGAAGTTTGCCGAAAGCACTGGTAGCCTTAGCAATCCGATGCATGATCTAATCATGTAAATTTCCACTGTATTGACTTTGCTACCAAGATCGGTGAAAGACTCTTCTACTTTCGATGGTCTCACTGGAAATTTGTAGACTGGTGGTTTTTGTTTCTCACCACGCAATTGCTTCTGAGTAGGACAAGGTTGGTGTACAACTTCAGTTTTCTTTATGCTAAGTGTAAGACCAAATGCTTTACATGCAGAATATATATATATATATATATATATATATACATTCACACATTGAATACACAACTGCCAATATATCCTGCGTATGTATATTAACTGTAATTTATACACAAGTAACATAATGGATTCACATGTATAAGTATATACACAATATGATTCACGTTATTGTAAATACACACATATAAATACAGATCCATCCTACGAGGGTGGGCTGCAATAGTTCATAAGCTGACCATGAACGAGGTACGCTAGAACTATGAAATCTTGCATGCATTAATGTCAACTCCTCTTATTAATAACTTCACTGTTTCTTTGACATCTGTCTGTTCAAAGAAGACTTGATAAGTAACTCATAGCGACTTTTCTTGAAAATGGACAAAATTTGGCATTGTAGTGTTATCAAGTACCTGAGGAAAAAGAGTTTATCCCCCAAAGACATTTTGCTGATATGCTTGCTACATTAGAGAATGACGTTTCTGCTTTATCAACAGGGCAAAAGTGGGCGGCTGAATTTAAGAGAAGAGAGAATCTTGAAGATGGCCCAAGGTCTGGACTTCCTGCAACTGCCACTACCGAGGAAGACATTGATCGCATTCACCACATGTTGATGGATGACAGGCAATTAACTATGAATCAAATAGTCAATGCTATTAGCATATCCTCTGAGAGATTTGACAGTGAACTTGTCATTACGAAGGTTTCTTTTGCTCGGTCTTCTGACACTTGATCAAAGGTGCACCAGCCAAATGACATCACAGAAAAATATGGCGTTTGAAGCAGATCCAGCTGGTTTTGCTTCGAGTGATAGAACAACAAACAAACAAAAAAGTCACAATTATTATCGAGAATATATTTGCAGAATCTTGTACAGATTTATAAGTATGTACAATAAATCAAATCGTATCGGTTTACGATAATTTGTATTAATTTGTTTTAAAATAAAACTTTCTAGAGTCAAACTTCATTTGACCCATGCATCTTGATTCTCAGAGAATTGTTGTTTGCAAACAATTAATCAAATGTTTTGATTTGACCTTTTATAGGAAAAATGGGAATAAACAAACGTAGGACCAAAAACAAAATTCTATTCAGTCAATATTTTTCGGTTTTCTGGGGAAAAAAATCCTATTTTTTTCTCTTTCAGAACATGTTGTTGATTTACATAATTATTGCAAAAGAATATATTTTAATTCAGAATGTTTTGAGAATGTTGAGAATTGCTGAATATTTTATATTTGTTCTTCTAAAAATACATTTGTTTTTTAATTTTTCATTTCATTTACGTACATGAATTCAAAATAAATTTTCCCAGTGTACTTTGCAATTTATGAGAATATACAATATTCTTGCTTCTCAGCAACTAAAAAGAAATTATTTCTACTGAAAAACAATATGATTCCAAATTAATTCCAGTGAACATGAGATTTTGTCCCACAATACTAATCTCCAGGGGTAATAAGTACCATTGTTTAATTTCATTTGAAAGCAACTGACTTTTTTATTATTAAAAATGTGTGAAATTGTTCCAAGAGTCCGCTTTTTTTTCTTTTCCATTTCTTGCAAGCTAGGGACTGATCACAAAATAAAATATAGATTTGTTAATTTAAAATTAAATCTGGCAATATTTTCCAGGCGACTTTTCAGATGGTTTTTCCGCTTTATTACCTCGATTTCATAATTAAAGCCTATTACTAGATTGGCAGTTAAGTCTCATCATTTTAATGTTGAAATTGTCATATGTAACCGTAAGTTCTATTCTAATAGTCTCTCTTCTTGTATTTCTCGCATGTGGAACTGTCACCAAGCTTCTTGGTTTCGTGTCAACGACGATCTTCAAAAAATAAATGCAATTTCAATCGTCATCTTCTATTTTTTAATCCAGTTATTTTATTGTCCTTATTTCTCAGTAAGTTTTCTCTGTTTCTGTCATTCTCAGTAACTCCTTGCGTCTTAGTGACTTCATTGGTTGGGGTAATATATATATATATATATATATATATATATATATATATATATATATATATATATATATATATATATATGTATATATATAAGAATGGTGTTGCCTTGAGTCACTTCTTCATTTGTGAAGAGATTGTCCAACATTAACAGCTGAAATTATCAATGTTGCAAACTGTATTGAGATGCCACGTAAATAGTTGCACGTGTCAAACAATTTCCAACTGTCGCACATACTTTTGTCATTGGCGTGTATGAACATATACATATAAGTGAGCGATACATATATATTTGTTTCCATCTTCTTTGCTATTAAATATCCCACATTTTGATAGCAGAAAATCTGTCAAGAATGATGAAACGTTGTAAGATCCTGGACATAAATTGGCTGTGAATGAACATCCTATTAAAGAACTTTCTAAACATTTTCGTCTAAGTGAATTATTTTTTCTTTTAATTAGACTAACATTTTTATGTCAACATTCTGGTCAGTCTCGTTACAGTGAACAAATAATGAGTTTAATTTTTTTTTAAATGTCTCTCTTGTATTCATATAATCTTTTATTTAAACTTCTTGAGGTTTCTCCAATATATTCTTTCTGGCAATTGATAGACTAAATTCCTCCTTCAAGTTTTGTTTTAGATGAATTTGTGACAAATTTTATGTTGAGTTTAGATAAATTATTTTCACTTCTAGCTACCATAGACCTAATGAATAGAACAATATATTTGTTTGATTCATTGGATTTTTCAGGAGGGGCCGTTTTTCTATTTTGAAATATTTTAAAAGCCATTTGTTTCGTATTGAATATAAAATATTTAGGGAGTTCTAGGCGAAACAAAAGGATCATAAAATATAATTTTTCTAAATTTAAACTTCCCAGCATCTCGCTTTCGTTCGTATCTTTAGTCGGATCAACATAAACAAACTTAGTCCGATAAAGTCCTAAGGGACGAAACGATTGACATGAAAACTTTTTTCCACATTGTTATGAATCTTTCCTCCAAAATTATCCTTGATATATAAACTGATATAATGGTATAACCTGTCACCCCCATGAATGACTACACTATAGGTAGTAACAGCCTATAAGTATCTGTAAGTCAACGGACTACAGAGACCAACTGCGACCTGTTCCAGCTGGACAGTCGAACTCTCTGCCTCTGAGCAGAGAGGAACTCGAACGAGGCTCCGTCAAAGGGCAGAGTCTCGTTCGGTGAGCTAGACTGGCCATGAACCCGTTTATACGCGTTCAAATAGGGAATATTTTTGGCCGAGCCTACGGGCTCGGAGAGCCCACGTTAAACCTGGACGTGTGCCACATGCAACCTTCGTTGGCGGGGGTAGCTGAATATATCAGCTGCGACCTTTTCCAACTGAACAGACGAACTCTCTGCCTCTGACCAGAGAGGAACCCGAACTAGGCTCCGCCGAAGGGTAGAGTTTCGTTCGGGGAGGTAGACTGACTCTGAACTCGTAGGGGGTAGCTAAATATACTAGCTATGATCTGTTACTCAGCTCCGGTTTTGGGGGATTTTTTGTCCGAGCTTCCGGGCTCGGGAACCCACATTAAATTCGGCCTTGTGTCACATGTGACTGCGTGGGGCTGTTGCTACATACTCTAGCTGGGATCTGTTACTAAGCTCTTAGCTGTTGTCGAACTCTCTGCCTTCGGACAGAGAGGAACCCGGACGAGGCTATGCCGAAGTGCAGAGTCTCGTCCGTGCAGGTAGACAGACCCAAATCCATTTATGCCGGCTTTACGAGGAATTTTTGGCCGATCCTACGGGCTTGGATTGCCCCACATTAAATTCGACCTTGTGCCACATACTACCTCGTGGAAAGGTTAGTAAATATTACTAGTTGTGATCTGTTGAGTACAACTCAGACTTACGCGTGAACTACCGACCTTCCAATAGTAGCAATCACTACTGGATTGACTTGCAACGACCTTGTGCATAACTGTTACCTTTATTCTTATTGTACTGTTTTTTACAATAAACCTTTACTTATTTTATCTATTTTGTTATTCAAGAATATATTCATATTAGCACAGAATATAGCACAAAACATTTATCGTTATCCAACGCACACACATACACACACGCACACACACACACATATATATATATACATATATATATATATATATATATATATATACTGAAATATGTTTCATTGAATAATATAGACATATTGTGTCTTCTTATTTTTATACTGATCCTTTTCAGTTATCAAATCAACTTCTTGATGTTGAGATAAAATTCATCAAGGAAGGCGCCATAGTTTTTTTTATCACATGTACTTTCGACCTTTTCTAAGATCATCTTCAGGGTTAAATTACAAAGACAATCTTATTGTAACTGCGATCAAATCTACATTCCGCTGTTATGGTGATGTTTAAAAACACCCGCGTACTCGCTCTGTTATATTTATTTTAGAATTTTAAAATTTATCTGTTGTAATTATGGAATATTTTACAAAAGAAGCGTTTCAATATAAAGGAGCTGACCGAAATTGGTAGAAATGATAAAAAAAATGTCATCAAATGTTATATACACTTTAATATGTTATTGCTACATTCATAATAAATTTTGTTGAATGTTGGTTGGTTGATTTTGATATAAAGGGCCTCAAGTTTTTGTTTGTTATTTTCGTGGTAGTATATTGGTGTTGTTGACAAGCATTTTCCTGTATTGTTTTAGATGTTGTACAATAGAACAAGTATCCGACAAATGAAGTGTAAGATGTCTTGATAATGTTGTGGTCATCAAACCAACATATATATATACTTTTTTGTCAGAGATATAATCACCCAAAGGTCGTTTAAACTAATATGCAATGTTGTTTTTTTGCAAAACACTAATTAACTGATTAGACAACTGGAAAGGACCAGTATAAAAATAAGTAGACACAATATGTCTGTATTCAATGAAAGATGTTTGAATAAATCGTGTGTGTGTGTGTGTGTGTGTGCGTGTGTGCGTGTGTGTGAATATATTCGATCATAGAGCCTGACCAAAATATTAATATTACGGCACAAACCCTTACATGAAAAGAAAGTCTCATAATCTTGTCCGTTCTTGTTTTTCCTCCTCTGTCCGGCTGCAACCAGCGTCCAGAATAAAACAGTCTCTACTGTGAAACAAAAATTCCATTTTATCTTCTTTTGTTTTACTTGTTGAAGCAGATAAGCTTCGGTAGCTTTTATTATGTGTGTGTAAAAATTCCAAGAAAAGGCCTTTTAAAAAACTAGGGATTGATCACAAAGGAAAACCGCTTTGTTAAGCAAGATAGATAGATAGATATGAGTAGACTGCAATAGATAGAGAGTGAGGAACAAACTGAGAAAGATATAGATAGATAGATAGATAGATAGATAGAGAGAGAGAGAGACAGAGACAGAGACAGAGACAGAGAGAGAGTTTTTTTTTTAATCGTATTACCCCAAGCAAGGCCGCAGGCCACTATCACGCAAGGGGTTAAAGAAGGGTTGGAGGAAGAGCAGATAGGAGTGGCAAGGGAGGGGATGTGGTGAAAGAGAAATACAGTGGGTCGATCAAGGCAAGGGAGCCACAGAAGATCCGGAGCGAGAGCAGATAGGAATGAAAAATGGAAGGATGTGGAGAAGGGAAGTGGATAGATCAAGGCAACTGGAGATGTCGATTGACGCTAAACTTAAACCGTTGGAGATTGTATTTGTCAGGGAAACAGTAATAGGGAAGGGAGTTCCATAGGCGAGATGTGCGAGACATGAAGCTATTGGAGTAGAAGAGACGTCTACATCTAACAATTTCCACGGTGTAGGGGTGGGAGCGGGATGCCAGCCTCGTGGGGCGTTTAAATTCACGAGGCCTGGGGACAAGCGAACGCAACTCCTCAGAGCAATTACCGTGGAAGTAAAAAAAGGCAGAGCGAGGCAACATCGCGTCTGTGAAAGAGCGACTGCAGACGAGATGACAGATCAGGGCCAATCACGTTGCCTATCCGTCTCTGGATCCTATCAAGAACCCCGAGGCAAACAGCAGGGGCCCCAGACCATATATGGCAGCAATACTCCATGCAAGGGCGAATGGTCGACTTATAGACTTGAAGGATCGATTCCGGGGAGAAAAATTTCCTGGCTCGGCACAGAGAACCAACTTTCTTTGCGGTGGCTGATGCAACTGACTCGATGTATTTGTTCCATCTCAGATTAGCAGACAGCGTGAGACCGAGCAGCCGCAGGGAAGAGCTCTCGAGAAGTTGGTAAGCAAAATGAAACAGAAAGTGAAAGTGATGCTAACAGAATGAGATAGATAGATAGATAGATAGATATGAACATGCTGAGATAGATAGATAGATAGATATGAACAGACTGAGATAGATAGATAGATAGATAGATAGATAGATAGATAGATAGATAGATAGATACGAGATGACTTATATAAATATAATCCGTGACTGATATATTTACCTATGCTCACAAGGAAGTCTTTATGTAATACATATTATTACACCAATTATTATAGTTTTTTACTATAGAAATAAACCTTGTTGAAGCCATTCAAACATACACGCAGCCTAAATTAAACATATTTTATCATCTTCATTTTTCTCTTCCTCTCAGTTTTTCATTATTTTTTTTCTTTTCTTGTCTAAAATCTGAAATGTGTGAGGAGAGGAAACAACTGAGATTCATTGTGACAATGTTGACGTTAGAAAAGTTTTAATTAATCCCATTTGTCATCATTTCAGAATGTTCAGAATAACGTAAACAGACAATAGAAAATAAAACAGCCTGCTTCGCATCACTTTCTGTCAATAAGACAGCTTTTTTTTTATGAAGATGAACCATATATCTATTTTTGTTTATATTTCTCTACCTTTTTAAGGGATTATTTAATGCAGCTCTCCGTTCTTTCAATCCCAAAATATTTTCGAGGACCTTTTTTTTTTTAGCGTTTTATTCCCTCATTCGAGCGAAATTCGTGTTGTGCTTGAATTGAGTCGATCGGACAAAACAGTTCTTTTTTTAAACCCTGAATCACCAAGAATTCCAATTAAAATTTCCAGTCCTTTATAAATGTATTTTATACAATTTTATAGATTCAAATATCCAACCATGCTGCAATCATGAACGAAAAGAAAATTTGTAAATAATCATACGGAAAAAAATGATTCATTGAATCTTTAACATTCTGCCTTAAATATTTGCATCGTAATCGAAGAGAAGGGCGATGACAATTATCCTATCCTGCCATAGAATATTTTATTTGGTCTCTCTCTCTCTCTCTCTCTCTCTCTCTCTCTCTCTCTCTCTCTCTCTCTCTCTCTCTCTCTCTCTCTCGTTCGCTGATCGAGCACTATGGGGAAAGGTAATTTTCAGTGGCTGCTCCTGCTTATAACGCATCGCTCTTCAGTTATGAATTGAACGCTCTGGCTGCTGATTTGGCTTTTATATACATCACGTATATAATACGTTAAGAGATTCCCTTTCTTTGCCAAGCGCTGATAGCTTAGGGGTAGAGTCTCTGACTGATGCCAAATCGGTCTAGTTTCGATCCCAGCGTGAAGCAATCGGATGGCTAACCACACTGATGAGCTGTGATACAGTGAAACAGGCTTTTATATATATATATATATAAACGGCAAATTCTGTCTGTAAACCCCTCTAACTCGGGCCATAATTGCTCTACATTGACATATACCTTTTTTAAATCAAGATTGAAAATCTGTCCTTCATCTGGTGTTTGACATTCAGACATGTTTCTTTTTATGTAAACTGACATCTGACTGTTCAAAGAAAACTTTAGAAGTAACTAGCAGCAACTTCTCTTGATAAATGGACAAAACTTTGAATCGTGGTGCTATAAAGTAAAAAAAATGGCTTAGCCCTCAAGGACATTTTTACTGACATAGTTACTACATTAGGGGATGACACTCGGTTTTATTAACAGTGCCAAAGGTGACAGCTGAATTTAGAAGGAGAATGAAGATTCTTGAAAATGACCCACGGTCTAGACATCCAGCAAGTGCCACCACCGGGGAAAACATTGATCGTGTTAACCACATGTTGATGGATGACAAGTAATTGACTATAAATTAAATAGTCAATACTATTAAGCATATCCTGTGGGAGTATTGAAAATATTTTGCACTATGAAATAACCTTTCTGCTCGGTGGGTGTCACGTCTTCTGACACCTGATTAAAATTGCACCAGGCTGATCACATCACGGGAGAATCTGTCATTGTTTGAGGCAGATCCATGATGAGTGTTGGGTTCAACAAGTTGAGTCAGGGACAAAGAGATAATCCATGTAGTGGTAACACCTCACCGGATAACAAAGAATGCCAAATCTGCATGGAAGGTGATTACTTCCGTTTCTTGAGAATGCAAAGAGGATTGTATTTATTGACTTCAAAAAGGACACCCCATAAATGGAGAGTACTATGCCAAATTCTTAAGGTAGTTACGAAAGGCTTTCAAAACCCAAATTCCAAGAAAACTGACGAAAGGGGTCTTGTTTCATCATAACAATTCTTCAGCATACAATCCTTGCTTTCAATGGCTGCTGTTCGTGACTGTGTCTTTGAATTGAATGATCAGCCTCTCTATTCTCCTGATTTGGCTCCATTTGACTATCATCTGTTAACCAACATGAAAAAAACACTTGGTTGTTATCGCAGTGATGATAGCGTCATATCTGATTTTTCGACCAACAGGATGAAAGCTTCTTCACCAGTGGGATCCAAGCACTACAACACAGATGGAAGATGTATGTGGATCACAAGGGGGACTATATTGAATATAAATAAACCCCATTTGGTCCCATTCCATGGGAGTAGCTTGGTCAGCCTATACGTTCTTCAGCTGACACTTGTATATAAAAGAAAGGAGAAAATATACATACATACAGAATACAAATTAGTAAAAGAACAAATAGGTATATACTTATATATACAAGTGAATATATAAAATCAAGCATCTAAATCCGAACGAAAAGAAAAAAGTAAATAAATAAATTTAGATATATATATTTTTTAATATTCTAGATAATTACTGTATAGGGCTTGAAATGAAATCAATCTGGTTCAACATTTTTCAAGCGGTATTTATTTTTAGGTTTGCATGTGAGTATTAATTCATTTCTTTTGTTTAGTGAATTAGGGCTATTTATACTTTTTAGAATGGTCAATTTGTCTAGAAGGCAAAGATTACATATTTCACAATTATCATTGTTAGATTTAGTACAAGGCATTATTTCCCACGTAATTTTTGGTATCTTTTATTTGCCAGTAATATTTAGCGAGAGAGCAGTATTTCTTTGTATTCATCGTTGTACTTAACTTTAGTTTGTGATTGTAAAAGCTATGTTTCCATTACGTTTCAGTTGAATCATTGTAAATTTTTTGTTCTGTAAATTATAAAAGAGGAATTGCTTCCCAAATAATCAATTATTTATATATATATATATATATATATATATATATATATAGAGAGAGAGAGAGAGAGAGAGAGAGAGAGGTGTGAATTTGTAAACAGTGACTATTTAAGCTAATACTGCACGACTCTTCGACAGAATTGAGTCACTCTCAGTCACTGTGTGTTTATCCGAATCTAAAAATAAACACACTAAAATTCATCTTCATCCCGTACCGTACGCTGACGGCTTAGTGGGAGAAGTTCGGACTGACGCAAATTCAGTCGGGTTTCGATCCTAGCTAGAGGCAACCGGACGTCTAGCCACACTGATGAGCTGTGAAACAGCGAAACAGTTTGTCTGTGGATGACAAATATATATATATAGATAGATAGATACACTTCAGAGAGACACTTCAAAATTTATTTTTAGTTGATATCTGTATTTGAGTATATGGTCTCTTTTTAAACACTGTTAATTTTGTCTACTGGCTTGCACACCATATGTGCGCCCCGGAAGGATTCGAAACTTCGTCTCCTTTTGCAGAAGAAAGCATCATCCAATTCAGCGTGCTGTAACCTGTTGGCTACGGAGAGTTTCACTGTTAAGCAAGGTCCTATTTACCTGAAAGTACATTCACTTCTTAAGATTATCCCGAAACACATATCTGCTGACTTTCGTGTTCGAAAAGTAAACAAAGCAACTATTAAAGAATTAATGGATTTTATTTATAATCCCACATATTTTGATTACTTCAAACGTTATTTTTAATGGATACCCATATTTGGGTAGACACTCCAATAAAGAAAATGTGCCCTCCGACAGAATTTGAAACCGACCACCTTTATAGAATAACCCCCATCCGATATGCAAAAGGGTACGCAAATTCGAATCCTTTGCTGGTGTTATTATGAAAAACGGCATCAGAAACTTCGCCGTCGACAATTAAGATTGAATTCTTCGTTTTAACACTACATACACAATATAATATTATAATGTCGAAAGTTTCTTTCCAAAGTGGAGGGTCAAATATTAGTTAGATTTTCCAAATACGTTTTTGGCAGTCTTCTGTTGAATGCCGTCTCTGACGTTTGCACGACGACATTGTTCAAAATGACAGATGGTTATTTTTCTGTGTGTGATGCTTACATAATTCATGTCATTGAAACAAAGAAATCTAAAATGGGAAGTTACGATTAACGAAATAGATTTTCAATCACTGTCACTTCCCAGCTGTTTCTGTGTGATGTAATTACGCAGAGAAATGTGAACATTGTTAATGTTTCTCTCAACGCACGATGTTTGCCAACGGAATGGAAAGCAAGAGGGACAAAAACAGAGTCTGTCAAAAACTGTGTCTTGCAGTAAGTCTTACGTATGCGGCCTGTAAAATTATAGAACGTAACATTACAACTGAAATATGGTTCATAGACTTTATGAATTTAAGCGCGGTACTTGATTGGCTGCAAGGTCTCACCATTTTACAGTTGAAATGGCTATATGAAACCGTAAGTTATATGCTAACAATTTCTTCTCTCGCATTTGTTGCTTGTAGAAATCTATTTCGACTCCATGCATTCCAGTCAGCTTTGATCTTCAAAAATTTTAATGCAATGTCAACCTGTATTGAACGCGTGTACAGACGCAAAATAGGTTTCGAGTCGCGTGCAGTCAGTCAGATCCGGGTTTTCTTCGTTAGCATCAGAATAGCTTGCATGTCCAGATACGGACCTCTCTCCAACTTGTCCATCTCCGGGTCTTTGTCAACTGTCTCATCTCAATAAAAGTGATGGGGAAAACAGCAGTCGGTAGTCAGCCTTTGTCAAAACTCGCTTTGCTACGGTTAAAGATTTTGTTCCGGAAGTTGTATATCGCCCGCCGCAGCATTGGACGCATTCGTCATTACTCTTCTTTATTTCCACCTGTCCCTTTCCCTTCTCTGCCTGTTCCCCCTTAATTGTTAAGAGAGCAATCTGTTGATTGTTTCCTCCAAGCTCAACAAACCCTTGCCTTATTTTTGACTACAATCATTATCTTCTGTGTTCTTAATTCCTGTTCTTTTATTTTTCTCTCTCCTTAATATTTTCTCTTATTCTCTAACACTGAGTAAGCTCGTTGTGTCTTAGTGGATTTATTGCCTTGCTTGGGATTAAATGATTTTTTTAAAAATCGGAATTTTTCGCTGTTTACAAACTGATTTACTCCTCTAAAACCCCGCTTTCTGCAAAAATGTTCGTGCAACACTGCTCTCGTCGACTTTTACGTATTTTTGGCAAGAGAGTTAGACAAAGGGGCGTGATTATCATATGTACTGATTTTCCAAAGGGTTTGATCCAGTACCTCATAACAATTTATTAAATTTTCAGTATATGGTATTAGGGATAAGTTACTTTCCTGTAATTCCTCTTTTCTAGAGAGGTTACTATAAGAGGAGCGACATCTCACGTTGGAAGTCAGTAACTAATGGCATCCCACAAGGTATCTTCTTGCACCTTAGACCTCTTCCGGTGGAGCCTTGGACCTGTTCTGGTGGAGCCTTGAACGTCTTCTGATGGAGCTTTGGACCTCTTCTGGTGAGACCTTGGATTTCTTCTGGTGGGGTCTTCAACCTCTTCTGGTGGAGCCTTGGACCTCTTCTGGTGGAACCTCGGACATCTTCTAATGTGGTCTTGAACCTCTTCTGATGGAACCCTGGAACTCTTCTTGTGGAACCTTGGACCTCTTCTGGTCGAACCTTGGACCTCTTCTGGTGGAACCTTGGACCTTTTCTGGTGAGACCTTGAACCTTTTCTGGTGGTACCTTGGACCTCTTCTGGTGAGAGCTTGGATTTCTTCGGGTGGAACCTTGGACCACTTCTGGTGGAACCTTGGACCTCTTCTGGTAGGGTCTTCAACCTCTTCTGGTAGAACCTTGGACCAACTCTGGTGGAACCTTGGACATCTTTTGGTGAGAGCTTGAACCTTTTCTGGTGGGACCTTTGACATCTGGTGGGGCCTTTGATCTTTTCTGGTGGGACTTTGGATTTCTTCTGGTGGGGACTTTGACCTCTTCATTTTACTGCTTTTGTTGAGCATTTGGATGATTACCACATAAAGAAATGCGCCGGTGATATCAATCTTTGTGTTAGTTCTAAACTTAGCGAGGCACTAGGCAATAAATTGATGATGAGGATGATTGACCTAAATATATCAACGACCTTTGGCAAGGCATCAGGGATTGCTACATAAACTCTCCAGCTATGGAATCTCTGGAAGGACTTTCTCATTTATCAAGTTCTCCCTAACAGGTAGGTCGCTATTAACGGCCAGTCCATAAAATCAATGCCGACGTTCCTTAGGGCTCTTTCCTCCGTGTTGCATCCTTAAAGAGGTTACAAACAGATAAAGGTGGTACTCGAGTGAAGGAGCAGTAACACGCGCGTAGGTGAAAGAAGAGAAGTTTATTGTAAAAGAGGATACACTACTGAAAGACAGGGAATCGGGCAGCAGGCTAGTAATTCCCGAAGCAAGCCCCCAGGTATATCCTGTGCTCACTATTTATAGCTACTGATATAGTCAGTCCAGGCGATAGGGAGTGTGGGATATTCCATTATAACAACTGAGTCATACACTCTTTCTGTTCTATATTAATGATCTGCAGATGCTACAATAATTTCTAGGTGCACCTCCAAAGATCTGGATGATCAGAACCTAGCAGTTCAATTCTCTTCTGATCTCCCATGCGTGGGTCAATGGGATAAAGACTGACTTGTAAAATTCTATACATCCAACACCAAATTATTCCACTATCACCGAGCAGAACCTTAACCATCACTTATCATGATGGACAGGTGTTCTCCCAAGAAGACCCCTCGTCTTGGACGTCCATTGAGACAAATCTCACCCCAGACCTCAATAGGAACTCATATATTCAATCTATTTCTAAAGATGCTGGAAATATGGTCGGTTCGTTTACAACTCCAGTAAGTATCTGTCCCCACTCTGCTATCCTCTATCTGTAAAAGAGGCAGACCAGAACACAAATAGTGTAGTGATGCCATATCTAAACTGGATATAACCAGTCATCACTTGCACGTCTTAATAGAGTTCAAAAACGTTTTTGCGGCCTTGTGCAACCTCTTCCTCACAGACGAAACTTAGCGTGTCTCTCGCTATTCTATTTCCATGGCACGTGTTTTGATGAGCTACATTCCTTGGTTCCACCAACCCTGACCTTTACAACTGGAACCGCCATGCCACATATACAAGAAGGAACCATCCCCTTGATTTCCTTCATATTCCATTACTAAAAAGTAAGTTTCATTCTGACAGCTTCTTCCCAAGAACTACTGGTCTGTGGAACTGTTTCCGGTCAGGATGTTTTTCTAGTCACCTCTTGACCTCTTCAAGTCTAGGATTAACCGCTATTTTTCTTCATAACCTCATAAACTGCACTTCTTGTCTAGACTTTCCTTACGCTAATACAATACGACACAGCATCCATCTAACTCTCTAGGGGCTTGCATTCGGCGAACTTTCTTCTTCTTTATGTGTCAGGAAGTAAGCGATCATAGCTCTCCACAATTTCCTATTTCTTGTAGCTTTTAACAAGCTTTGTCTTTCTGTTATTTCTCCTAAACCCTGTTTCGATATTCATTTAGTCAAACTCATTAAGTATATTATGCGTTGTTTTATTCTGTCTCTCTTGCTTTCAATCTGTCCTGTGAGTATCAATTTTTACAAGCCCTCTTCCCTAGAAACCTCGACTGTCTTTTCCTGGTGTGATGTTAAGTATTAGTTTCCTTTCGTTTCCATTATCTCTAAAACTTCTTCGTTTCTCACAAGCTCGGCCAAAGGAATCGTCAGCATCCTACTGTAGCACTGCATTTCTGCTGCTTCAAGTCTCGTCTTCATCTTTAAGGAGATCGTCCACCACTTGCTGCCATACAGGAGGACAGATATCACGTTATAAAAAAAAACAAGGATGCGTTTACCACTGGATTTATTTAACGTATTGGTTAAATATCGTTAGTAACAGAGAAAAGGGTGCTGATCTCTTATGCCATATCTTTCTTCTTCTATGACAGTGTAGACAATTTTATTACAGATGAAGAAGAAACTTGAAGCGATAGATGTGCTACTCGACCGATGAATTTTAGAGATATGGGAGTAACGAGAAAGTCTTCAGGAAAACAAAGGCAGCAGAGATAATCATATTCAAATCAGAAAAAGGTCGGGACACATAATGAGGAAAGGGGACCTGGAAGATTTAACACTCACAGGGCATAGTGAAGACAAGAGTAGCAAGGTCAATAGCAGCATATTAATGATTACTATTATAAAAGGTATAGCTATCGTTACCATTCTTGTCACATTTACGCGCGATATATCTCAATTGAGAAGGCTCTAGAAATGTACTGAGAACGAAATTCTTGACGGCTTTGACTTTTATAAATATTCAAACGCTAAGAATGAATAGTTATAACATGTCTTCTGATATGTACCGTGTCCCTTCAGGACGTGAGTGATCATGGCTCTCCACAATTTCCTGTCTTTTGTAGCTCTTAATAAATTTTGCCTTTTTGTTATTTCTCCGAAACCTTGCAGCGACATGTATCAAGCTCGTTAAATAGGTTATGCGTTGTTTTCCTCTGTCGCTGTTGACTTTAATCTGTCCTGTGAGTATCAAATTTCCAAGCCTTCTTTCCTCATTATATGCCCTAGAAATTCCAACTATCTCTTCCTGGTGTTACGAATAAGTGTCCTTTTTGCTTCCATTTTCTCAAAACACTTCATCGTTACTCTCATGGTCGATTCATGGTATGCTCAACATCTTTCTGTAGAACCACATTTCTGTGGCTTGAAGTCTGTTCTTAATTTGCGAAGAGATTGTCCATCATTCACTGCTATGTAGGAAGACTGATATTACATAACAGTTCAGTACTCTTTTCTTTGTTTGCAACGAGTTTTTCCTGTTTCTTAATACTTTGCTTAGCTTTGGGAAGGCAACTTTCGCTATCCCAATGCACCTTCGAATATCAGTGTCGCACTTTCCCTGCTTTTTTAAAGCACTTCCCAGATATTTAATTTTTTTTTTTATTTTGACTAGTTTGATTCTGGTATCTCAAATTTGTAATTTACATGTTGGGCTGCCCCTTTTGCTAATGACCATGCATTTTGTCTTCTTGCAATTGATATTTGTGTCTACTATGAACGTTTTGTTAATATTTTATATTGTTTAGATTGTAGACGCCAATAATGAATCCTGGTCGTACTTCTAATTGTCTCGGAATCGCATCACTGTATAGGTTGGATAAGTCCGGTGAGAAAACACATACTTGTCTTACAACAAATGCAGGCGGTTTGCTGCCAGTATAAGATCTGGATTATTCTAATATCCTTCCCGAATATGTTACGGTTAACGAGCAATTCCAACCGGTCTTTGTGACGTACATTATCAAACGCCTTTGAATAATCTATAAAACATAGGTGTAGATCCTTGCGTTTTGCTTATATCATTCTGAATATAAATATTGCATTCCTTGTTCGAGTGTCTTTAACGAACCCGCACAGTTCTTTTCCTATTTCAGGCTTGATTCTGCTCTATTCATCAGAATTTGAATGTTTTGTTATATGGCTCATTAGGCTGATTGTCTGATAGAGTTCACATTCGTTTGCGCCTGGCTTCTTAGGCCATTCTATGAAAATAGATTTACTTACGTCTTCCAGTATAACACCACTGTTACATATTTCATTGATTATGTCCGTAATCTTGTCAATACGGAAATCAACCAAGGCTGCCACCATCTCTAATACAATTTCGCCAGGTCCTTGTGCTTCATTTCTGGCCACTGCTGATTCCTCTGGTCCTTCGACATTTCTGTGTATTACCCGTTGTACTTTTCCGTTGTAGAAGAGTTCTCTGATATATTCGTTTCATCTCTGAAGTATTTTTCTTTCTCTAATTTCAGTGTCCCGTCCTTAGATTTTATGCATTCTCTTGATAGTTCTTTTTTTATGCATAGTGCTTTATCTACAATATTCACGCTTTCTATTTCTGCACATTTTTCGTTGATCCATTTGTCTTTAGCCTGTCTGCATTTATGCCTAATTTCTTTGTGCAGAATCTTATATTCTGAACCATACCATGACATTGTTATTGTCTCTTTTTCAGAATTTTTCAGAATTGCATCTGTCATCCATTCCTTTTTTTCTTTTTCTGTTCTTCTTTGCAAAGGATCTCGATTGCTGATGTTACTAAAGCTTCTCTCGATTGTCCCGCTTCCCACGTGACTTTCCTGCGTCTTTTCTATAAATATATTCATAGCAGTTGTTCAAATGAAATTCTCTCGTTTTTACCACGACTTCATTCATTTAAATGCACTTTTAGATTGGCAACTAGGAAATGAGTAAAGAAATATTGCTTCTGTTGTCGGTAAGTCAATTAATCTCTAGTTGTTTCACCAACTTCTTCGGCGAAAGAAAGTTTTGCTTGGCATAGATTTGTTCATACGATCGAGAATTTTGTAGCTGACTGATGCAAAGTTTTATTTATCTGTTTTAAAGGATACAAACTCAAATAAATATACTCAAACCAGCATTGATTGGTTGAGAGTAATTTTTATAACTAGTGATCTGTTTTCTAATTCGTATACGATTTTATTTTTAGCTACTTTTGCCCAGGACCTGTGATTTTATATATCTGTACACACACACACACACACACACACACACACACACACATATATATATATATATATATATATATATATATATATATATATATATATGTATGTATGTATGTATGTAAAATGGTGTATATATATACACACCACAGCAAAAATATCTTGGAAAATAAGGAAAAAATCATCAGCCTGCAACAACCTATCAAAAACTTGCAAACTTTGCTTGGAGGAAAAAAAGGCTATCATTACCTTCCCAGACCAAAATAAATTATTAAATATTAGATCCGAGTTAATCTCAAAATGCAGACATGAAAACAAATTTTTACTACGTAACTTAAAAATTGAAAACGGAAAAAATAAATAAATTCATAAACAAACAAAATGACAATAAAATAAGCAAAATAAATTAATCCAAACAAATTACCAAATAACACCTGTTAGAATAGACGAAATAGAATAAAAAATAAGGAACAAAATCAATAAATAAAGTAAATAATAAACAAATTAGCAAACTATTATGACCAAAATATTAGACTATAAAACAATCAAAACAAAAAATCGGACGAAAAATAGCTATAACTGTTATATAACATTAAAAAAATGAATAAAAAATAATGTTCTGCGTTACTTAAAAATGGAAAACCAAAAAAGAGAAAATATACAGTGTAATACATAAATAACGACAAGTATAATAAATTGATCTAAATACCTCCAAATATATAAATAAACTAACAACCGATACCAATAAACTAGCTGTTTAGAAAAAACAAGTAAAGATAATCAATCCAAATAAATAAATTAAAAACTGTTCCCGCCAAAATAATAGTCAGAACAAACCACAACAATCAACCCCAAAATTCAACAAATAGCTTTATCTTTCCAAACAAAAACAAAACTATTAAATAAGCTATATAAACAATTTTTTATTACGTTAATAAAAACACCGATCAAAATAAAAATAAATAAATATATAAGATAAAAAATAAAAATAAATAAAAACAAACAAAATAATTTGACCCAAATAAATAAACAAATAAACGACTTCCGGTAAAATAGCCGCCATAATAGACTACTGGTGATCGCAAAAGCGTGACACCCAGGGTCACAAAATTATGTCCATACAACTGAATATGTTAGGTCTATCACTGATATTGAGCGCTTTCCACTAAGTACTGCACATACAAAAATATATATAAAATAATATCTTGACCGTGTTTTGAAAAAATAAAAACATTTTATAAAACATACATACAGCAAACTATTTCTTATTTTAACTGTTAAAATATAATCCTTGAAAATGGCTAAATGTATAGCCGAAAGCGCTCGGATAAAAAGAACATTCGGACAGTTTTTATATAATTTATCATCCAAAAGGAAAAAATTATTAGATCGCATGAGAAATTGTATAAAAAAATAAATAAAAGCATCTTGTCTGCTGTATTCAATAAAATGAGCATATATATATATATATATATATATATATATATATATATATATATATATATATATATATATATATATATATATATATTACACACATATGCCTTGTGTTTGTGTGTATGTATGTATATATATATATATATCTTTCTAATATACTTTATCTTTTTTTTTTAAATTAGTTTTTATTTGTTTCCTTAAATTTTGCATTCTTTGAAAAAAAGTGCATGAGAATTTCAAATCTCTTTTCAGTTGAATATCAAATGTATATCAGATATGGATAGGAATCCGACAAAAGGATAAAATAAAATGAAGAACAAGTAGGAAAACGAATTTCAATCTAACATGTTTCAATTTTATGAAAGCTTCGTCAGATATCGAGAATAGAAATTAAAAAAGCAGAGAGACACAGAGCACTGGTATGTTAAGATTTTTAGTTAGGTATTATTAGTTAGATATTATTAGTTAGTTATTATTGGTTAGATACTTGTCACGTGCATTAACGTAATGGATAATATATAAATATATGTGAGGAACATTTTGGACGTTAAAATGTGTGATAATGTAAGAGTGTGTATGTAAAGAAATGCATGTGTGTCTAGCTATATGTTAGACGGTAATGTTAATTGATATAAGTGCATCAGCGTGTGCGTGAGGAATTTCTACAGATGTCAACTTCGTAAATGTCGGTGAAATGTAATGATATGTTACTGAAATGTCGTGATATGTTGCAATAACTTTCTATTTGGTTGGATTTTATTTTCCGTGTATGTATATGTGTGTGGGTCGATGAGACATATCAAGATATTGTAATAATCCGGTTTTAGCTGGATTTATTCTTAAAGCATTTCTATGCGTATATTTTGAAATAGTATATATATATATATATATATATATATATATATATATCATAATATATATAAACCTAGAGAGCCAAACAAACCTACAAAGGTTTCACCTAAGCGGATCGTCAGGGAAGGCTGAGGGCTTTAGACTTGCATGCTAGACGATTATTTTCGGCTGACGTACATGTTCTCTGTTCTTTTTTTTATACCTTTTTTTCCTTTGGTATTGGTTTGTTTATTTGCAAATCAAGACACCGAAGGTTTTACGAACGAGTATAAATGTCTTATACTTATAAGATTACTACTACTACTACTAATAATAATAATAATAATAATTATATATATATATATATATATATATATATATATATATATATATATTCACATTTTATTGAATACAGCAGACAATGTGCTTTTATTTAGTTTTTTATACAATTTCTCATGCGATCTAATAATTTTTTTTCTTTTCGGATGATAAATTATATAAAAACAGTTAAAATATAATCCTTGAAAATGGCTAAATGTATAGCCGAAAGCGCTCGGATAAAAAAAACATTCGGACAGTTTTTATATAATTTAGCATCCGAAACGAGAAGAATTATTAGATCGCATGAGAAATTGTGTAAAAACTAAATAAAAGCACCTTGTCTGTTGTATTCAATGAAATGTGCATGAAAGAAGGATTGTTGTATAAATACACAAATAGATACTCGTAGATAGATAGATAGATAGATAGATAGATAGATAGATAGATAGATAGATAGATAGATCATCTCTTCTACCATGTTTTAATATGTTTCTGAAACATTTACACGCTTCTTACTTATGAATGTACGTGTACATGTGAATGCGAAAAATCGAGCTCGTATGTAAATTAGTAAATTCGTTGACGTAAAATACTCGAAGGCTACATTAAGTTTCTACGTGACAATAATTGGCTGAAATCTGATATAGTTTATGGTCCCGAAATTTCAACGTCTGCATTTGACGCGGGGAAAATTATCTGCCTGAAATGAATGAAGTCCTGACACGCGTGTTTCTGAAATTCGATAGAGAATATAAATGATCTTTTTCTGGTAAATTTGGCTCTAATTTTTCTGTCACGTTTAAATTATTTTTTTCGATTTCGGAATATCAATTATCTTTGAATATTCACCAAGTTTAGAAGCGTTGCAATTCACTACACATTTCTAATACGACATTAGCAAAATCTAAATTCGTCAAACACTTTTAACCGGATCGAAACTGAACGCGATACTTTTTAAAGGATCCTCCAATCGGTTGTGGGGCAGGAATTGGCTGGTTAACTTTAACGCCTCAAAAACAAAACTACTTTCTATTAATCACTACAGAGATCCTCCCCTGCCTCCTATTAGAATGTCTGACGCTCAACTACTCGAGAGCACCTCTTTGCAGCTGCTCGGTCTCACATTGTCTGCTGACCTGAGATGGAACAAATACATTAAGTCAATTGCCTCTCTCTCTCTCTCTCTCTCTCTCTCTCTCTCTCTCTCTCTCTCTCTCTCTCTTTTTTTTTACAAATACTTTCATGGTAATTGCTCCGATAAGCTGCTTTCGCTGGTTCCCAGACTTCGTGAATTCAAGTGTCCTACGAGGCTTGCATCCTGCTCCCACCCTTGAAACTGTTGAAACTGTTAAATGTAGCCGTCTCTTCTACTCCAATAGCTTCAAATCTCGCACCTCTCGCCTGTGGAACTCCCTTCCCTTTTCCTGTTTCCCTGATAGCTATAATCTCCAACTATTCAAATGTAATTTCAATCGACATCTCCAGTTGCCTTGATCTATCCTCTATACTTCTCCTCATCCTTTCCTCTATCACTCCTGTCTGCTCTAGCTCCAAATCCTCTGTAACCCCTTGCGTGCTAGTGGCTTCCCGCCTTGCTTGGGGTGAAATGCTTAAAAAAAATAAAAATAAAAATAAATAACAATCGCTTAAAAATTAAGCACTTTGAGAAGAAAATAAAAAATGATTTATAAACTGTAGCGGAGACTTACCTCGGCGACCCAAAAGAGTCGTGTGTATGTTTTACCAATAGAATGTGGAGACGGCGAATTGGCGAGCTTCAGACTGAAGGTGACTCGGGCAGCACTTCGTGTGGACGGAAGTGGTGGTATTTGTATTGACGGGTTCTGGGCGCTTATTGGCTGAGCGATGGCTGGTCAGGTGCATAAAAGCACGGTACACTCATTCAAGACGGAGTCCCGTTTCTGACTTGCTTCGACCTGTTCCAGCAAGACGGTCGAACTGTTTGCCTTCGGGCAGAGAGGAACCCGGACGAGGCTCAGCCGAAGGGCAGAGTCTCGTTCGTGGAGGTTGACCAACCCGATACTGTTTTTACAGTTTCTACGGGAATTTTTTGGCCGAGCCTACGGAAACTCACGTAAAACTCGGCCTTGTGCCACATCTTTCCCTCGGGGGGGGAGTAAATATTGTCTCGTTTCTGACGAGGAGTTGCGTACTTGAGATTGAGAAACGGAGATAAATGTGAAATTGATTTGCCTCTTGGACTTGTATATAGTTTTTTTGTTTGTGTGCTTCCGATAAATTGACACACATAGACAAAAGATGTTTTTAAAATGATTTTTTTTCTAGGGATTCGAAATATAAATAAAGTAAATAATAAACAAATTAACAAACCACGTCCACCAAAATAACCGTTAAAATAATACAATTGACTACCCATAATGCAATAAACTACCCACAATGCATCACTGACCTTATATATATACATATATATATTTATAAAGTCGAGCAAAAACACAACACGACCTGACAATTGTGTTTAGCATGAAACAGATTGTCGCCTCGAGTGTTGACTTCAAAGTCGATTTTATATATATATATATATATATATATATATATATATATATATATATATATTGTGTGTGTGTGTATTTAGGCAGCATTTTTTCATTAATACATGTTTCATTAAATAAAATAGATAAGTGCTGTCTATATATTTTATGTAAGTTTTTTCATATCGTCTGATAAGCTTAATAACATTATCATTAAACAATGAAAGAAAATCACAATATTGATACATATTTTTTTATATATATATATATTTCTCCCGTCATAGATATATCGAAGTTTATTTCTTTTTTCCATCTGCACATATCAAAACGTGATCAAAGAGAATTTTTAGAATGGATTTTCATTAATCCGACAGATTTTTATCAGTTGAAACGTTATCTTTAGTGGAGACGTCCCGTTTATTTATTAAAAAGTGTATTTATTCTATTTTCGTCTACCGTCTGAATATTCGAGAAGTCATATTAAAGAAAACTTTCCTCTTTCGGCAAGAATCGAACCTACACCCCTCAGCGCAGAGGGGGCGACCATATACCTCCTGCGCCTCATATATATATATATATATGTGTGTGTGTGTGTGCGTGTGTGCGTGTGTGCGCGTGTGCATGTGCGTGTGTGTGCGTGCGTGTGTGTATGCGCACACGCGCGTGCATATATATATATATATATACGTGTATATATATTCATATATATATACATACACATATATTCGTGTATATATATATATGTGTGTGTGTGTGTGTGTGTGTGTGTGTGTGTGTGTGTGTGTGTGTATAATAAAAAAAGCTTAAACACTGATATTCCATGGTTATAATTTATTACATTGGAATCGTAATCACGATCCAATTCGTCAGGCCTACAAATTCAAAAAAATTTTTAATCTGTAGGTCTGATGAATTGGATCGTAATTAGGATTTCAATGT
This sequence comes from Acanthosepion esculentum, assembly GCA_964036315.1. Classification (NCBI taxonomy): domain Eukaryota; kingdom Metazoa; phylum Mollusca; class Cephalopoda; order Sepiida; family Sepiidae; genus Acanthosepion; species Acanthosepion esculentum. The sequence continues at coordinate 90,893,289 of OZ038486.1, read as the reverse complement.
AATAAATTAAGCTTTTTTATTATATTCTTACTCTGTCTTGGACATTGAGTTCTACCTGGATTCTATCCTCTTGGAATTTTACATATATATATATATATATATATATATATATATATATATATATATATATATATATATATATATATATATGTATATATATATATATATATATATATGTGTGTGTGTGTGTGTGTGTGTGTGTGTGTATGTATGTATGTATGTGTGTATATATATATATAATTTAGATATATGTATATAAATATATATATGTGTGTGTATGTGTATTAACCACTAATATTATCTCCCTATCTATCTATCTATCTATCTATCTATCTATCTCTCTCTCTCTCTCTCTCTATATATATATATATATATATATATATATATATACAGGTGAAAATAGATTTTTCCCTTTTTAAGTTGTAGCTGGAATAAATAATTTCTACATAATGTAAGTTGTTGTCTTAAACGATGATTCATGCAAATAAAGTTTGTTTTTCAACTGTATCGACAGACCTCTATGATCTTACGTCAAAGAGTGCTTATTATTGATGATGCTGAGAGATGTTTTCGTAAGAAGATAGACAAATATTATTCCAAATAAAATCTCTCAGATTTTTAATCCACTGCGTCATCATAAATGATGTTTTATGTCACAAATATTAAATCTTCTTTATTTATTATTGACTATTATATTTGGGAATACGTTTAGAACTTTATTCCTATGTTTATTTCGTTTCTGAATATATTTTGAAAAATATTCTATTCATACTGTTATGGTCCAAGTTCCTTGTACCACGGTGATGGTCCAAGGTAGAACCAATGAGGAATAACTCGAACACAGGTATGGAATAACACAGATATATTACAAACAGAAATATGTACAAAGAAGTAGAAGTATTAGTAATGACTAGCAGATTTGGTTAGAGTGAACTATGTTGTCTCGACAAGTATCACTATTCCAATGTCTTACAGTAATCGTCTGACGCGACTCTGTCTCTCACTCTGACTCTGACCCTGAATTGAACAGACTGCTCCCTCTTGAGGCGCAATATTTATGATGTCCAGAATAGTCCATTATTATTATGGGTAAGTTCACCTAACACACCCCCTTCCGAAGCTTTTGGGTAGCAGGGGTTTTTAATTTTTTTTTTTCTTTGGATCTCTTTCCAAAGTTTCTGTGAACTTCCTGTTTCTGGACGATTTTCGTGGTTCTGGCATTGTTTGCGGCCTTTTTATATCAAATGTATCGAAAATCGTATCCATCACCTCTTCCTGGGGTGGACCGTTAGCATCCTGTAACAGTTTCTTCCTTATTTGGTTTACGTGTCTTCTATGTGAGAATTTGTGTCCCTGTACTATGTAAACCATATTCCCGATTCTTTTTTCAATTGTACCTTGCTCCCAGTAAGATGTATTATTTTTATATGCTTTAAAAAACCTTTTTCTCCTGGGTGGAATTTTCGTTTTGGGACGTACGACTGTGTTATTTGCTTCGTTTGACTTGGTAGCAATTTATCAAATACAGATCTGATTTTTCTAGCGAACATCACTTCTGCGGGTGTTAATGCCGATAGCGTAGCATTATTTGGTGTAATTCTATATACCTGTAGAAATTGTTGTAATACTTTTTTCAGTAGGCACATCATAAGCTTTTCGTAACGCTCTTTTGAGTGTATCAACAAATTTCTCCGCTTGCCCATTTGATCTTGGGTGATATGGCAGGGATTTTATATGTTTGACTTGATAAATTTCGCAAAAGTCATGGAAGTCCGATGATGTGAATTGCTTTCCATTATCTGTGACGAGGCAATCCACTACTCCAAACCGAGCAAATAGCTCGTGGAGGCAATTTATGGTAGTTTCCGAAGTAGGATTTTTGCAATGAAACCCCTCCGGCTATTTACTATAACTATCCACTATGATCAAATAGTAGAACCCATCTATTGGGCCTGCATAATCTGCGTGTATTCTTGACCACGGACGATCTGTCTCTGGCCATGGCTTATGGATGTTTGGCGGTGCTTTGGCTGCTAAGGAACAACCCTTGCATATTTCCACCATCTGTGTCATATCCTGGTCCATGTTTTACCAATATACATAGCTTCGCATCAGCGATTTCATTCTATTTTTTCCTGGATCGCCCCTGTGGAAATCCTTTAGGATCCGCTTTTGCAGTGTTTTGGGAATTACAACCCTTTCGTTATAAAGTAGCACATTATCGCATAAAGAAAAGCTGTCCGATATTTGCTTATTTTTTTCTGCTATTTTTGCTTTTGTTTCTTTTATGAATTCGTCATTTATTGCTTCATTTTTTTATCTCTTGTAGTGTGACGTGGAGGTTTCGAACTGTACAACATAGTACTGTCCTGATATCTTCTTCATGTCATAGGGCTGCGAATACAGAATCTTACAATAGTTCTGTTTTCGTCTCGACAGACTATCCAAATGTCCGATTTTTTTCGTTGGTAGATACTCCAATCTGAAATTGTAGTTCAGAAGAATTGTACCCCATCTTAGTAACCTATTTGCAGTGTAAACCGGTAAACCTTTTTTCGAACCAAATATTGTTAGTAACGGCTTGTGATCCGTCTGTAGAGTAAAAAATCTACCATAGATATATCTATGAAATCTTGTGACTGCGGAGATAATTCGCAGAGCTTCTTTCTCTATTTGTGAGTAATTTTTCTCTACTGGTTTAGGGATCGAGAAGCATGCGCGATGGGTTTTATTGTCCCATCCGGCATTTTATGCAGTATACACGCCCCGACTCCATAGGCGCTCGCGTCACTTGCTACAATTATTTCTAATTTAGGATCGTAGTGTGCCAAAAATTAATCCGAAGTTAACGTCTTAATTATTTTGTCAAACGTTTTCTGGCATTGATCTGTCCACTCCCAAACTTTTTCTTTCTTCAGAAGTTCGTTCAGTGGTGCGCGAAGTTTATACATGTGAGGAATGAATTCCTGGTAGTAATTCACTAAGCCTAGAAAACTTTGTAATTCTGTTATGTTCTTAGGAACTGGCATTTTTTTTATTGCCGTTGCCCTTTCAGGGTCTGGTCGTCTTCCTTCTTGATCGATGATATGGCCCAGGTGTTTAATTTCCTTCATGTAAAACTCGCACTTGTTTTCTTTTACCTTGAATCCATAGCTTTGTATTCTCTTAAACACCTCTTGTACGTGTTCCCAGTGTTGTTCAACGCTTCCGCTATTTATCAATACGTCATCCAGGTATGCAATCGTGTACTCTTTTCCGGCAAGCATCGTATCCATTGTCTGTTGGAATATAGACCTTAATCCCAAATGATAATCTTTGGTATTTGTACAATCCTTTGTGTTTGTTTATGCACAGTAATTTTGAACTTTCCTCGTCGACTGGAATTTGTAGGTACGCTTCACTTAAATCTATTTTTGAGAAAAATTTTCCGCCATTTAATTTAGTGAATACTTCTTCTGGACTGAGTAGAGGATAGTGGTAATCTTTTATCGCTGCGTTCAAACCCGTTGAGAAATTAGCGCATACTCGAATCTCTCCTGATTTCTTTTTGACGTAAACCGTAGGTGCAGCCCATTGACTGTATTCTACTTTTGTCAATATGCCAGTGTTTTCGAGTCTAGCCAATACTTGATCTATTTTTTCTATTGACGCAAACGGTACGCTCCTTTCTTTCTTGAAGATAGGCTGAACGTTTTCTTTTACTTTTTTTACATCTTCCGAGACCTGCTGAAAATACTTCGGGGAAACTCTCTTTTAGTTTCTCTTTTAATTTATCTGCCTCGGTTGATAAACCTTTTACATTTTGGCAGTACGTACTTATTGGTAAATCCCAAAGTTCGAATTTTTGCATCCAGTCCGTTCCGAATAGGTTTTCTGTATTTCTTAATACATACATTTTTAATTTTTTCGTCATTCCATTAAATGTCACGTTTGTAATCACTTCACCCTCAAATTTTATTTTTCTCCCAGTTACCGACCTCGCAATTTTATCCGTTTTTAACATGGCAGGTTTGTTCAGTTTTCTCCATGCTTGTACGTTTATAATAGTTAAGTCCGAGCCGGAATACAACTGTAGTCTGACTTTTCTGTTTTGCAATTCTACTTGTACGTATTTTCTTATGTTAATCTCATCCGCTTGGTCAGTCCTCGTGATTCTTATTCTGCTTTTGCTTTCTCTTCTAGTCCAAAAATGATAACTTTTATGTCCTATTTTTTTACATGATAGACAAGTTTTAAAACGGTATAGACAGTCTTTATACCAATGCCAAGTCCCACAGCGATAGCATGGACTGGGTGGTAGTTTTTTCTGATATTGACTTTTAGAAGTAGAAAAATTTGTTTTACCTGTTTTTGAGGAGGGAAAATTGGTTTGGTTTATTTGTGAATAGGGAAATTTGGTTTGTCTTCGTACTTTACGTATGTGCGCGATGCCAGCTTCTTCTATATCTTTTGAGTCTTTCTTCACACTGATGCATCTCTGGCAATCTTCGGTCAGTTTTTGAAGTGTCAAATCTTGTTCACTCTCCAATTTTGTAAGGATTCTGCGTCTAATTTCCGCGTCTTTGGTTGAAACCAGGCCTTGGACATATATTTGAAATTGTACGCGCTGAGTTCCGATTATTTAAAGTCATCACAATATTTGTTTACAATGGAAGCGAAAGTTATGTAATCTTCGCTGTTCTTTTTTGTTAGGTTCAGACATTTACATCTTTTGTGGAATAGTGAGGTATTATGGCTGAAAAGTTCTGTTAACAGTTTTATGGCTTCTTTGAAAGTTAACTCATTTGTTTTCCTCTGTAGGATATAATCTACGAATTTGGTATATTCGCATGTGCCTAATTTTCTTAGTAATAGACGTACTTTTCGTGCGTCTGACCAATCTCTGCAGTCAAATTCATATAGATCTTCGTACCTTCGGAAGTAAGTTGCAAAGGTTTTGTCTTCGTCGGGTGCATACGTGAAATCTTCGATAGTTCTCCAAATAACTGTTTCATTCTCGAAAAATTTTGACCTTTATTTGACATTACACGTAGCAATAATTCTTGTAATTCAAGATGTTTCTATTCGTTTTTGTTTTTTTTTTGTTGCTGTTCAAATTGGATTTTGATAAGTTCCACAATGGTTGACTTAAAATCTTCCATGTTAACGTAATTTTGTGTACATATTTTACCTTAGTGTAACCTGATATTCTGAAACCTGTGTACACCAAAAAAAATTCTTTTGTTGCCACAGTAAAATTGATATCCAAAAGAAAATTCTTTTTTTTATGTGTGTTCGCGTAGAACTTGTTTTTTTTTTTTAGAAATCTCCACGTAGAACTTGTTTTTTAGAGTTTACTCGTCGACCACTGTTATGTGCGACGGATAGCAAAAAAGGTATGTCCTCCGCGTAGAGAGTTCGTTTTGGGGGGGAGGTCCTCGTCGCCACTTGTTATGTGCGACGGATAGCAAAAAAAGTATGTCCTCCGCGTAGAGAATTCGTTTTTCCTTTGGGTTACCTCGTCGCCACTTGTTATGGTCAAAGTTCCTTGTACCCCTGTGATGGTCCAAGGTAGAACCAATGAAGAATAACTCGAACACAGGTATGGAATAACACAGATACATTACAAACAGAAATATATACAAAGAAGTAGAAGTATTAGTAATGACTATCAGATTTGGTTAGAGTGAACTGTGTTGTCTCGACAAGTATCACTATTCCAATGTTCTTACAATAATCCTCTCTGCTCCCTCTTGAGGCGCAGTATTTATGACGTTCGGAATAGTCCATTATTATTATTATGGGTAAGTTTCCCTAACATATGCAAATAATTAGCCTCATTATTCTGAGAATGTGACACTTTAAGGCCTAAAAGATAGTTCGATAAACATAGCGAGAATCGAGATCAGATTTTAAAGGGTTTCTTCTCTTTTTTTTTTCTTTGGATAAAGGCGGAGAGGAAGGACAGAAATATCTTTTTTTTCTACAAAAAATACATATGGCCGAAGTTGACAATTGAAATGAAGACATTATTGTGTTTAAAATCCAGGTCATGGAATTATCTGCTAACCAAAACCTAGCAAGGAAAAATCGGTCGAGATAAAAATTAAGGTGATCTGGAAACAAGAATGTTTTTCTTTCCTTATCACTTGTCAAAAGAAGAGGAGAGAGGCGGTGTAAAAGCCTAAATGGGGAGATTATAGTTCTTAAAATCCAGGTTATGGAATTATCTGCAGGCTATAAACAGATATGGAAAGTCGGTCAGGAATTGATATTTGGGGGTTTTTGAAAGCTAAGGCAAACTTAGAGAATTTTTTTATTACTTGTCAAAAAAGGGAAGGTGGTGGGAATCACTGAAGCGGTGAACTTTCTTTAGCCAAAAGAGGAACAGCTGGCGAGTGTCCGATTGGGAAGGCGGAAGAGGAATTTCGTTGATGAAAATTTTGGACGTTAATTAAAATTAATAATTGGAACTAAGCCACGCCTTCTGGACCAGGGAATCTAGGGATCGGATTGGTCAGGTGAGTATTGAAGTGAATGGCCTAGATAGAATACCAAGTGAGGAGAAGGAATTGCCCACACCTTGTTCGGCAGTATTGGTATGAAGCACCAATACGAGAAGGAAGGAGTTAGGGTGGATCTATATTCTACTACCACTACTCCTCGGAGGAGGAATCTCTCCAGAATTAGCTATGCGATTAATTTCCCAAAGTCAAACAAAGAACTCTGTGTGGAAATTAGGAGAATCACCGAAATCCCAAACCACGTCAAAAACCATTCCAGTTTTAAACGAAGGTTCATATAAACAGAAGATCGAAACGACAACCAGAGAGAGAGGCCGCTAGACAGTAGGCGAGAGATGACCGCTTCACCGAACTCACGTGACATCCTGCCACTGAAGAATACCTCCAACTGTGAGCTGTGTTCCAGAAGCCTTATCTAAACTTAGTCACGAAGAACAAAGTGACACGAAATGTTCGAAAAATGGAAGGGCCGAATAACTTTGCATGACAAATAGAGTCCTACATTAAGAACATATATTTCTACCTGAAGAACTGATATTGGACCATCAGTTCTGTACAAGAAATAGTGTATAAAACATTTTCTTTATTACAGTTTATCCTGTGACTTCATTTTGTCCGAACCAGACCAATTCAACTATTACTGTCTACAATTTGATCCTCGCCAGCCTTGTGATCTAAATCAAGAACATATATTTCTACCAGAACTGATATTGGACCATCAGCTCTGTACAACAAACGGTATATAAAATATTTTCTTTATCACAATTTTATCCCATGACTTGTGGCTTCATTTTGTCCGGACCAAACCAATTCAACGATTCCTGTCCCAACGTCATAATTGGTGCTACTGACCATCGGATTCACCCAGGGCTGACTGCGACCAACCAAAAAGGAACAATCCAGAAGGCGAAGAAGACAGAAAGAAAACGGATAAGAAATGAAAATGACCAAGAGCTTTCTGGTCAATTTCTTTGACCAAACGATTCTGTTAATCACCCCACGCTTTGTAAACTGCAAGTTGGTCACAGGACAAGTGACAGCAAAGACACTTTTCGGTTTTCCCTGAATTTTCTCATTTTATTGTTGCGTCTCGCTAGAAAATCTTTTGTTGTTGTTTGTTATTTTATGCCGATTTTACAAGTATTCAATTGGGGACATTCTAATTAGGAAAAATGAGTGACCACTGGTCAGAAGAATCCGAGATGGTAGAGGCTGGAGATGAGTTAGATAGGCTTCAAGTAACAACCAGTCTGCGAAAGCTACTGGGGGACCCAGTTTCTGCATTTGGAGGGAGCCCAGGGTAGCTGAAAGATTGGTTGGCGTCAATCAGGAAGGGGCAGCTCATATATGAGCTGACCGAAAAAGAAACAGTATACCTGGTATACAACTAGACAGAGGGGCCGGTTTCAAAATTTATAAGGGGGGTACCTATCGAGGGACCCCTACTTGATCTGGACAGAATTAGAGGGGTTAGTGGTAGACGAATATGCGGACGAAGAAACGGGAGTAGAGACAATAAGAAGCCTCATGAAGCATGTCTAAATGACAGGCGAATCTCCCGGAGAGTTTGGAGTGAGGGCCCAGAAATTAACACTCGATGGCTTTCTCTGAAGAAGTTAGGGAAAACATCGCCAAACAAGCCCACTTGGCTGACCTGTATGTGCAGGCGCCCCAAGACGAGTATATAAGGCATGACGTGATTAAGGAAGCCCCGATCAAGCTGTCGGTTGCTATCGCGTTAGCTAAGGATAGCGAAAGAATTTTGGAAAAAGTTAAAGTCAAGGGAGCACAGGTTAAAGGTCGAAAGGTAAACAGGCAAGGCGACGGAAGTTGAAGCAGGAAGAGTTTCCTAATAGAAGGGCATGGATTTTGGGGCACGGATTTTATGAACCCACACCATGTCGTAGCCATAAGACAAAATTGTGTGGTATAAAGGACATTTTCCCCAGGAATAGTGAACCCGGGTCACTTGATGGAATTTTTATTGAGTATACAGGCTGAATTACCCCATCATTTGAGGTTACCGGTAGACTCCACTGAAGAATTATGGAAATACTACAATTCACTAGGTTGTGTTACCTTTGTTAGAAGATAAAAAGCTATTGGTTCTGATGTTCATCCCATTAATAGACAGATAAAGTATTTTTTAAATATATCAAGTAATAAAATTACCCATTCCCTATCCCCCAGTAGAATAGGACTTAGGGGCGGTTGCGAGATACTGAATTGAGACGGAGTATTATTGAAATTAACCTAAGGGTGATGCCGAAGTTATTAAAGCCAGTAGAGAGAATCAGTTTGGAAGACAGACTAGATATTTTAGTAGAGAAGAGTACAGTTTGGAAATAAAATAGAAAAGTCATAATAAACTGGTTAGTATTAGTGAGTACCCTGATAGTTGATGCTGCTATAGTAACAGCAGTATGGAAGCTAAAAAGACATAAAAAGAAATCGATTAATAATGTTTTGGCCAATATGCAACAACTCGAGAAGGGAATGCCGTGCAATGTTCTTTACCCAAACAGATCGAACCAAGATGTACAGGAAGCCAGGTTGAATCCGACAGAAGAATTGGAACCAGAGCCGACACCTGTTAAAGAGAAATCTTCGAAGGGAAGAGCCGAATAACTTTGCATGACAAATAGATTCCTGCATTAAGAACATATATTTCTACCTGAAGAACTGATATTGGACCATCAGTTCTGTACAAGAAATAGTGTATAAAACATTTTCTTTATTACAGTTTATCCTGTGACTTCATTTTGTCCGAACCAGACCAATTCAACGATTCCTGTCTACAATTTGATCCTCGCCAGCCTTGTGATCTAAATCAAACACAACGTCGGACAAGGTAAGGTTTGAATCGAAGTGCTCCATTCACCTGTCACCCACGGGGATCGAACATCGAACGGAACTGCTGGAGGAACGTCCCAACGTCATACTTACCGTTAATACTTAGTTATTTCTACTCGCTTTCCTTTTGATACCTTTTCACTGTTTTCTTTCTGAGTTTGTCATCAACACAATGTCATCTGCGTATCTAATGTTCTTATAATTATCTATTATAATGTTCTTATAATTATCTATTATAATGTTCTTATAATTATCTATTATAATGTTCTTATAATTATCTATTATAATGTTCTTATAATTATCTATCGCTAATGAATCTTAGTAATTCTTCTTGTCGTCTTAATATTGTCTCTCTGTAAATCCAATGAGAAGACCTATCCTGTCATTACTTTTTTCATACAGGGAAGAACAATTATTTAAATATTTACCTATATTGCTTTCATATTTCTTATGATGCCCACTTTTCTAACTCCAGATTTTTCTCGAGTTTCGATATGGTATAAACTACAGGCAAAAAGTTTAGGATAACCTGAATTTCTTTAAAAAAAACACCTTAAAATGGGATATTTTTGTATGTTTTTTTTTTCAATTAAATGATAAACTTTCAATAACTACAATGTATTTGCTTTTATTTTTCAATCTTTCTCCACAATCTTCTTACTGACAAAAAGTTCAAATTTAGATTTGTCTGACCACAATGCATTTTTCTAAAATATGAATCTTTTGTTTGAGAAACATTATATTTTGTTTTCACCATTAACCTCTCGGCTTTTAAGACTAGCAAAATATTCATGGTAAATGTTAATACAGGTTCTAAATTTTAACAATTCACTGACTAATATTGCAAACAAACCAGATGTAGCAGCTGTCTCTAATGAAAAAACGTTGTAACATTATGAGAGCATTTTCATTGTTTTATTTTTTAATAATTTGTAGTAATTGACGCAAAATGGCAAAATCAGAGCAGTTAAGAATTGAGGTTATGACTCAAATTGAAATTGTATTCAAAGAATGCTTCTGTTAAATACAAATTACCAAAAAGTTGAAGATTTCGAGATATGGGGTGCAATGTTCGTTAGAAATACAGTTACAAAATGGCGCAAATGTTGACAGAAAGAAAAAGCTGGATCCCCAAAAGTAACAACTGGTGAAGATAAATACTTGATTATTGAGAGTAAAAGAAACAGGAGTAAAACGGCTACAGAGTTGACACCAGAGCTTAATTCTTCTCTATAGCAATCAGTCTCGCTCTCAAATAAATCGACTTAGATCACCGGGATGGGAATTCATAGCCATCATGAAACCCCTGAAAGGTGAATAAACAGAAAAGAGATTTATGGCCACAAAAGCAAGGACATTGGAAGAGTGGCAAAATTTATTATGGACAGACGAGTCCAAATTTGAACATTTTGGTTATAAGAGGAGAGTGTACGTGAGAAGAAAGTCAGGAGAAATTCTGAATGATGAATGTATGACTCCAACATTTAAACATGGTGGTGGGTCTGTTATGGTGTGCGAGGGTTTTTTGGAAGAGAGAAGGCGGGAGATTTGATTCGGGTCAAGAGAATTATGAAAAAAGAACAAAATCATTCAATTTTGCAAAGATATATTATATAACATCTGGTTTACGCATAAATGGGAAAAAAAGACAATAAACCAAAATACTCTTCTAAATTATGTCAAAATTACCTTGAGTCACAAAAAATGAACAAAAGTTTAGAAATGATGACTTGGCCGTCTCAATCTCCTCATGCTTCTCTCATTGAATTATTATGGGGTGAATCGGATAAGTGAGTTCGACGAAAATGCCAAAAACAGTGAGAGCCAGCTTTTTCAGTGCTTGAACAATGCTTGGGAAGATCTGCTATATATATATATTCTCAAAACTCTTGGAAATAAGGCCAAGAATTTCTAAAGCACTAACTAAGCTAGATGATGGTCTTATTGACAAAAAGATGCTGTGGTATGATACTTTTTTATAGCTTATTATTGTTGAAATAAAAATAATTACATTAATTTTATCTTTTACTTAATAAAATACAGAAATATCTAATTTTAAGGTGTTTTTGATTGAATGCAGGGTGTTCCCAAACCTTTGGCCTGTAGTGTACTAGAGTTCATATCACGTTTGAAGGTTCGAATATTTTCTTGGATCTTTATTATATAATTATGGCACAGAAAGCGCAATTGCAAACATTTTTCATTGTAACACCAAAGATGAACCAAAGGCAAGGATTATGGAGGTATTCACCAACCTAAACAAGAAGACCACCCAGAAGAGTTGCAGGGAATTCCGAAGTCATTTGGAGGCCGTGGTTGAAGCCAATGGTGATTTTATTAACTAAATTTACTCTTTAGTATTTCAAGATATTTTTATGTGTTGAGTGAGAGATCAACAAAGGTCCTTGTAGCACCAAAGATGAACCGAAAGCAAGGATTATGGCAGCATTCACCATCCTAAACAAGAAGACCATCCAGAAGAGTTGCAGGGGATTCCGAAGTCATCTGGAGGCCGTAGTTGATGCCGATGGGGATTTTATTGAATATTGCTCTTTAGTATTTCAATATATTTTTGTGTAATGTTGGTAAATATATCTGTTATAATGAGATTTCAATGTCATTTTCACTTTTGCGTCATTTAGACGACGATTTATCCATCGCACGCTATACACACACACACACACACACACACACACACACACACACATATATATATATATATATATATATATATATATATATATATATATATATATAATAGGGTGGTGAAATTTTTAAAATCAAGAATGTGAGTGTTCGGTGTTCAAAAGAACAGGATTCCAAAATCTTATATCAAAATAAATCGTCTCTTCTTTGTCATACCTCAATGGCAAACAATTATGTGGCTGGCTTTTTGTGGCTAAAGTTTCACAACTTCAGCTGTAAAATTTTAAAAATAACACCGATTTATTTATCTGATTGTATGTAACGGTTGTGAAAGTCTTTCACAATTCGTTAATATCGTCGAAAATGATATTGTTTCTCTGGTAATGAAAGAGAATTTATCAAAATATTATTGTGTGCAGATTACAGAGCAAAACAGTGGAAATTTATTTTGATTGGTGTAATTGGAAAATAACACCATTGTCAGTTTGTTATGATTTCTAAGAATTGAAGAGAAACAAAACTGTAAGAAGAAAATTAAATTTATTGCTTTTTTAATCAATAACGTCAATGCTTTTTTTTCCTATTTTAAATACGAATAATTAAACCAGACGTCGTTTGTGAAAGTATTTTCAAACTTAGCTATTCAAAAACATTACCACTCTATGGAATTTAAAATGATTATAACAGTTAAATCAGTACTGAATTACTTTATAAAAGAAATTAACGCATCTAGGGACATGCAAGACATCTAGGGACATGCCTTTCGAGGATTCAGGTAATTTTGCGTAGAAAGGAGCTGAGTCCTCCCTTTTGTTTAGGCTTAAGCCTTTAGGTTATAGTCAAGACCTTTCATTTTACGTATTTAATTATTTTTGATTTATTCAATTTTTTACAGTAATGTTCACTCTGTACAAGGCCCGAGGGGCACTCGAGGTAGAGGTTTACATTAAGGTGCACTTTAAATGAATAAGAGGGAAGATCACAGTTAAATCTAAACTTGAACAAGTTAAAATTGTAGTGGTTGGGGAATATCACCTTGGAGTCAGTTCTTGAGGCATTGGTTCGCGGGAAAAAACCTGTTTGCATGGCAATTAGTTCTCTCCAATGGAATATGGAGGAAATGTGGGTGGTTTGCTACTATGTAAGTGGTCTGGTGGGTCCTAGCCATGAAGGTCAGACCTGACGGAATCAAGAAATGCAGTTCTTCCGAGCACTTTCCATGAAAGTAGCGATAGAGCAGTGAGAGATACGCCACATCCCACTTGTGAGAGAGAAAGAGGTTGGTGGGTGGGAAATAATTCTTCCCCAACAAGGACTCGGAGACGCTTTTGATTTCATTTATTTGTTTGTTTGCATATTTTCTTCTGCAATTTTAGTTTCAATTTGAAATAATGTTTATTATAATTAGATTACGGGACTTTATTTAATCTTCTAAGTCAAAATGTGGTTGTAGGTAGCCTGGTAGGAATTCGTATTCGTATCTTCATTTCGAAATGAGCGCTGCCCTTTTGATTAAGTGTTTGACTTGTTCGTGAAAGTTGATTATTTTTATTTTATCTTCTATCCAAAAATTACGTTGTTCTGGGGTTGTAATCTGGTGCTGTTTTTCTTTTTTTATTTTGTTTTTTTTATTTCCCATATATTTAAGAGGATTGTGCTATTTTTATAGTTTGTTGTTAAATGGCCTTTTTGTGGGTAGCTTCTCTGTTGCAAATCCTGACTCAAAAATATGTTATATACAAAGCCGAGCTATCTACTAAGATAATATTTACCAGATACTCTAATCGAACAGTCTATATCTCACCATATTCTATAATACTATAACATGTGGTATATGCCATCATATATGGTAATATACAGAATAGTCTAACATACTAATAGATAAAATGAAAATATGTTTCGTTCTGGGTGAAAAGCCTTGTCTGCCAAAACAAGTCGTACACTCTGGCATGACACCCAAAAAAGAAAACGATTTTTGCTTTTATAATCAACAATGAGTTATCGAAGAGATAATTCTGGAGATAGCAAATTTTAGTGTTTGCGTTATCCGTTACATATAAAGATCAATGTCTCTATGGTTTCCTAAAATCGAATATTGATTTTGAGTTGGATTACATAAATGCAAGGTGATCGATGTATAAAGTCGATCTCAATTGTAAAAGTACTCTTTGGTTTCTCGGTCAACATTTTTGTCCACCATTAATGGACAGTCCAACGAATGTAACCTTTATCAAGTGCTACGAATTCCTTGGTTCTAAGAGGAATGAGACACGATGTTAAAAGAGAAAAGAGAAGAAAATACAAACTTTTCAGTTTTCCAGCGTCTTGTGTTCTTTGAAAAGAAACGGAAGAGCTTCTTATAGATCATAAGATTTACTTTTTCAGATTTGAATAAGTTTGAAAAGATTTTCTCCAGAAAGTCGAGAGTGAAATGAAATCCTAAATCTTCCTTCTCTTATTTGTCTTTCTCTGTTTTACTTTTTGAATTTGTTTATTGGATTATCTTTTATATATATATATATATATATATACATATATATATATATATATATATATATATATATATATATATATATATATATATATATATATATATATATATATATTCATACATGTTTCATTAAATAATATAGATAAGTGTTGTCTATATATTTTATGTAAGTTCTTTTCATATCGTCTGATAAGCTTAATAACATTATCATTAAACAATGAAAGAAAATCACAATATTCATATATATTTTTTAATCCAATCTAAGCTTTCGGCTTACATAAGCCATTATCGAAGATGACAATTACACAATATATTAAGCAATACACGAACAAGAAATTAATGATAGTTTATCTTATATATATATATATATATATATATATATATATATATATATATATATATATATAAGATAAACACTCTTTACACTATATTAATTTATAAATTTCCCTCTACTCTAAGAACGCTTTTTTCCTTTATACTTTATTCCCTTTATCTAAATATTTTAAAGTTATTTTCAAACACTTTTTTATTCTTCTCTTAGTTTTAAATTAATATTTCATTCTTTATATAACCCCAAATTAATGTCAGAAAGTTAATATTCGTGTTTAATTTTGTAAAACTTCTTCCCTTTAAAATAAATACCTTACACCCTCCCCTGAACCCTGTCTCGTGCCTTTAGTCTGACTGAAACATTGAAATGAATAAATTCTGTATTATTTTTTCGACCGTTTTTTGTTTCTTTTTTTTTCTAGACTTCACAGTTAAATTTCAATTTTCTGCACGAACTCTGTCCATACCGGGCTTGATAAAACAGACGAGACGACATATATTTTCGTCTGCCGAAATAATCTTATTCCCCATCGGAGATGATTTTGGATTTTATTGTTCTTTAATTATTTGCTCTGTAATACTAAATATATTGAGGTCTTTTGTGTATCAGTTTTAATATTTTATATTACTAAGATCCACTTGGATTATATACCAACGGGTTTATTACCTTTACTTCATATATATATATATATATATATATATATATATATATATATATATATATATATATATATTCTGTGTATTTAGGCAGCAAATGCTATTTAAGACAAATATTATTAAAGACAACAGACATTTTCTGTCAATTAATTTTAATGATCGACTTTTACAAATAATCTTTCTAGGAGGAGGGAGAAATTCCGTTTGAAATTGTCCGAAATTCATTTCGGAAGGACGGTACCAGCTTTCGACTTTGTTAAGTCATCATCAGGATAGATAGAGACAATTGGTGAGTTTTGTAGAACTAGTAAGTGTTGTGACGTAAGACCGTTGTAACGTGAACCTATGTGTTTTTTATACACTTAAGGATGCAGGTTCTTACGTTATAATTGTTTTTATTTATTGATGATTGTATAGCTTCGAGAAACATTAGTCTGTTACTATTTGATTTTGCTAGTATTTTGATACATATATATATGTGTGTGTGTGTGTGTGTGTGTGTGTGTGTGTGTTAGACATGTCTAATTGAATAAATTACAGGCATTATGTCTGCTAATTTTTAACAAAATGCGTTCATACTCACGAATAGCCTCCCTTGATCTTAAAGGATGAAAGAAATGTACTATAACTGTTTAAATTTCTTTTATTTTCATTTTCCAAGTATTTCGATCTTTTTCCAGGATCATCTTCAGGGTTGCAACTAATACAAAACTATATGTTGTTCATTAATATAAGCAAAACGGTTGACAATATGCTGAGAGTAATATGGCCGAGTGGTTAGAACGTTCGTTTTCTGACCATGAAACCCAGGTTCGAATGTCACCATGGTTGATTCGATCCCAGCGTGCTACATTTGTGAAAGGTGCCTTAAAATCATACCACAGGTTGACCGCAGCCTTGTGAGTGAAATTGGGTAGACGGTATACTTGGAGGCCATTGATAGCTGTGCTAGCACGAAGTCACAAGTCATCGTGATCGAGGGTTTGAGTGTGCTGGCGTTGTTCAAATTGTTGATCATGCTAGATAGCCCGCTCTCTCCCAGAAACTGTAACTAAGGTCTGCTCAGCATAGTTGCAGTATAAACCACAGGTAGGCTCTGTGGGTGTTGAACAAACACAAATGTGCCTGAGCAAGCGTCTGCAATAGGGATTGGCTAGCCGCCCTAGTATACGTGTAACATCGAATAAAAGTGGCCAGCTATTATTATCTCTGATATCGAGCACTTTAACTCATATATTTTTCATATATATACCTCCAAAGAAAAGCCATACGGAAGATTTAAAATTATTTTTTTAAAATGAAAAACTTTCTTGAAGCCTTTGTTTTCATTTTAATTTCAAGATAATAGATTATATTTAATATTCCTTTTTGGCCAAATATTTTTTTGTATTTCATAATGAATTTAAATTAGCTTTAATCGCTAAAAATGACTGATTTTATCCATATTTAAAATTATCTCAGCCCAGCGTAATTCTCTTTATCAAAAATATTTAAAAAATAAAATATACTTTTCTGAAACATTATTTGAGGAAGATTAGATGATTTCAAGTTTAATTAATCTGACTGGAGCAAATATTATTTGCTTTTAGTTTTAAATATCGCAGAAATATATATTTTTTTACTTAATAACAATATCAACTAATCGCTAGAAATTAATACAGAAGTTTTTAAGATTTAAAACTTTATAAAATATTCAGAATAAAATCAATCAAAAATGTAAAAAATAATTCTTGTAAAATCCATTATTATTATGCTTTTAAGTAAGATAAACATTAAGCTGTACAAAATGAATTTCTCGTAATTTCATAAAATTAAATAAGTGCGGTAACAGATGTAAAAATATTTTTACTAAGATTTTCTAAAAAAGAAACATTTCTAACATAATTTAATTCGCTTGTGAATAAGTCCAGAAAATTTAATGAAACTTTCACGACTTATTAATATACGACACATATTTGATTTTTTCAAAAAATTCCAAATCAATGTATTTTCCCCGCAGAACAACGATAAAAGTTTCTATACTAACTGACACAAGAAAAAATTTTCTATACCAATTGACACAAGAAAAAAATCTTAACCAGAATTTAATAATAAAAGTTCTTTGGTCTCTCCAATTCATAATAACATAAAAACTTTGACAATAAAATTTTGTTTTTATTAAATTTGCTCATTTTCTTTGGGAATCTTTGGGGGGGTGTATATATATATATATATATATATATATATATATATATATATAGAGAGAGAGAGAGAGAGAGAGAGAGAGACAGAGACAGAGACAATATTAGTGGTAAATATACACATACATATGCAATTATATATACACATACATATATGTATAAAAATAATTCCAAGAGGATATGATCCAGGTAGAACTCAACGTCCAGGACAGAGTAAGGATATAATAAAAAGATTTGAACACTAATATTCCATGGTCATAATTTATGCCATTGGAATCGTAAAAACGATCCAATTCATCAGACCTACAGATTCAAAAAGAATTTTTACGATTCCAATGGCATAAATTATGACCATGGAATATTAGTGTTCAAATCTTTTTATTATATATATATATATATATATATATATATATATATAGAGAGAGAGAGAGAGAGAGAGAGAGAGAGAGAAAGAGAGAGAGGGGGGAAGAGAGAGAGAAAGAGAGACAGATGGATATATGGTAATAGAACATCATATGGTTCAATCCTCCTTTAAGTTGTAATGTTCAAACTAACATTGGCAGATTTTTCCTAAAGCACTTCAACCACACTTAAACGGCTCTTTAACCAGAACAATGTTAAAATTAGCTATTCATGCGTTAATAACATAGACGCAGCCATCTCCCACCATAACAATTTTTAAAAAAGCATTTCCCAAATATAATTACACAAATATCTCTGTAAGTAAAAGCAACTTCCGAAGAAGTACGATATGCCCACTAAACGGTCAATGCATTATATAGTGAGCGAACATAAATTCCAGTAACGATGTTAAATTCTACTTTGATTCCACAGAAAATCCTTGGAATTGGGAACTTTCGCCATCTATAAAATTGGAAATTGTTTCTGGGATTTTAACGGGGAAGGTGACAATTGTTGCCTTTGTTTATCTGAAAAACAATTATCCTAAAAAACTTAAACAAATCCTAAATTATTGATTCAGAGGAGTGAATTAATATCTTGCAGACACAAAAATAAACATCTCCTTAAATACGCTACACCAGATTAGTTATTAAACGTTTATTAGGCTTTTTTTTCTATTTTTCCAGGGTTATTATATATCACTTTTTTACCGTTGTTTCTTGTTCATTATAATTACCCGCCTTTGACCATTATTATTTTTTATCCTCCATTTTATTTTTTTATATTTCTCCATTTTATATTTTAAATTTTATTTTCATATTTATAATTTTCTTTTCTCCTTTCTTTTCTTATATATATATATTTAAGATTTTTATGTTTATACATTCTTTTTATATATACAAATATTTAAGTAAATGCTCTGTTTTTATAATAAACAGTATTAAACAACATTTACAAGCCTGAATGTCCGAGAAATTTTCATAGAAAATATTTGTCCTCCGACAGGATATGAATGTACGTGAGTGATTCATGGAAGATTGAAGTTTAAAAGCAGTAAACTCGACCTTGCTAACCGAACGCTCCTCTGTGGCCATAACGTTTAAGGCACTCAGGCTATATTACGGTTCCGTGTATGATACATGTTCGATTCATGTCGGAGGATGAATATCATCTATGAAAATTTCTCGGACATTCAGGCCGGTAAATGTTGTTTAATACCGTTTATTGTAAAACAGGCATTTACTTAAATATTTGTATCTATAAAAAGAATGTATAAACATAAAAATGTCTTTAAAATAATTGTAGGGCTTTGTCCATTTCATAATATATATATATATATATATATATATATATATATATATATATATTGTTGAGGGGTCTTCCCCTTTTTACACAAATGGACTCACCCAGTGTATACATATACTACTGCTAGTGGATACCCGACAGTCACACATGTTATACATGTTCACCGTAGTCTGAATGTAGAAATCCAACGTAAGTAATTTGTACAATGAAACAACACCAATATCTAGTAGCAGCTGTTCAATAATTCTTAAGGTCTTCCATATCAGAGGTTGGCAGTCGATATTCGGAGAGAAAACCAAATGGCCGCCTTTATACACGTCGGATTGAATATTTCAAGTCTTCTGATTGGTTAACTTCTATTGGTAGACTATAAAATGAGTCAGCTCATTTTGGTTGGCTCACTAGTTCATAGCGGTACACAAAAAACTGTAACCCCCCTTTTTGGGTACATTATGGAATCTTCTTTCAAAATATTAGTAAAGTCAATATTTATATAGAACAAATGCTTTAGTATTCATAAAATAAAGATTTTTTTCTCTTTTTTTAAACCTTTTTTTAGCATACATAAAAAAAATTTTTTAATTTAATTATTTTTTTTTTAATGAAAAAGTCCGCGTTTTACAATTTCGCATGCTGAATTTTGATAAGAGTTTGTCGATGTATCTGGATTGATTCATTGTAATAGTGTTATCCTTAAATTCGAACTGTATACCAAGAAACCATGATAGTCGACCCAAGTCGGTTATTTTAAACCTTATATTTAAGGAATGTTTGATTTTTAATAGAGTAGCTTTACATTTTGAAGCAATTAACATATCGTCGACCCAAATAATCAAAATTGCTAATATTTCATTATTAAATTCCTTGTGTACAGGCATGGGTCTACTGGGGAGGGTTCAAAAAGTCGTTCAATTAAATAGGAATGTAGTAATTTATTCCACGTTCTTCCGCTTTGCTTCAGCCCATATAGTGACTTTTTGAGTTTCCATACATAATTGTCACCTTTTTCAAAACCTTCTGGCGGTTTTATGTATATTTCATAGTCAATCGGTGCATTCAAATATGCTCCTTTGACATCCACATGGTGTATATCCATGCCATAATGCGCAGCCATTTGCATTAAAATTCTTATTGTTGTCATGTTTGTTGTTGGACTGAATGTTTCGACATAATCTTCCCCGTATATCTGCGAAAATCCTTTAGCTACAAAACGAGCCTTATACACTGGCGAACCATCCTCAGTTCGCTTTACAGTATAAATCCAACGGATGCCGATAATATTTTTATCATCCGGGGCCTTTTTCAATTCAAAAGTATCATTTGATACTAGAGATTCCATTTCTTTCTGCATGGCAGCTATCCATCGTTTGGAATTATCAGAATTTATGGCTTCTTGATAGTTCTTCGGGATACATTGCACCGAGTAGCAACAGTCAATGTCACAGATATTGCATTGATCCATTCCAAAATAGTCTGGTTTTCTTCTAATTCTGGTCGGATAACTCGGAGTTTTGTCCCCCCTCATTAGTTATATTTTCTTTTAATTCAAGGTTTGCGTCTAATTTTTCCTTGTCTTTATCGTCTGATATAACACCTTACTCTAATTGTGGATCTTGAACGGGTTTTCTATTTATAGGCCTTATCTCATAATTAGGCCATACTGGTTCGTGTGGGACCAACTCCTCACAATTAATATTCTTTTCTTCGGGATCCTTTACTTGCTCAAAGGAATCTGTAAATCTGACGCATCTTATTTTACTTATTATTTTACTTTCTGAGAAATAAATCATATAGGCCGGACTTGATTTGTCATAGCCAATAAATATGCCTCGTTCAATTTTTTGGATCAAGTTTTGCCCTGTGGTCGACATATGTGTAGCAAATTGTACCAAAAATATGCATACAACTTATGTTGGGTTTGTAATTCGTATAAGCCTCGTAAGGAGTCTTTTTAATGTTACTATTATAGCAACGATTCTTATATATACGGCGGTATTTAATGCATAGACCCACAGATTTTTGGGTAACTTAGATTCTATTAGCAAACATCGAGCGATTTCGAAAAGCGTCCGCCAACTATGTTCAGCGATTCCGTTCTGGTGCGGCGAATAAGGACAGGTTTTCTCATGTTTAATGCCTTCATTTATTAGGAGGTTTTCGTAAACATCAGAAATAAATTCTCCACCATTATCTGTTCTAATTATTTTCACTTTTCCATAAGGTGAAATATCAGATAAATACATTCTTGTAGCTTGTAAGGTATCAGATTTGTTTTTCAGAAAATATATAAGTCCTGAATATTCATCCACAAAGTTTAATACATATACATAAGTACCTATACCCATCCCGGAATCCACAACATATATATATATATATATATATATATATATATATATATATATATATATATATATATATATATATATATATATATATACTAGTGATAATGCTACTAAACTCAGGGGGCTACTGAGAATGAAAAAAAAAACAAGAAAACGTTAGACTTGGTCTGAAGATTACATTGACACTGACAGTCACTATACAAATATTGATGCCTATGTCCACATTGTTTATATTTATATCTATCTTCGGTATTGATCAATCTTCTTCTATAAATATACCAAATTTTAAACAATATATATACATACACATATATATATACATACACATATGTATATACATGCGCATATACATATACATACACATATGTATATACATACACATATGTATACGTGTGAGTTTGCGTGTGTGTTTATGTTTATGCATGTATTTATTTGATTTGATTCTCGATAACCATTCGTTGGTTTCTAATTATTGCTAGTAATGAGAATAAAAAGCACCAAATAAGACTATCAACAGACATTTTTTCTTATTTGTTAGTTACTCATATATTTTTATGCTCATAAAATATTTTTTCAACTCATTTTCATCCATTTTTTCAGCTCACTCTTTTTCCCCAGTGTTATTTTTATTTTTGAAAATAGAGAGTAAATACACAGCTGTAAACCAATCTTTTGCTGAGAATTTCTACGCATATCTAAAATTTAATGTGTTGTAGAGTAATAAGTTTTAAACTAAAGATTTCTCCCAAAAGATTACTGAACCAATTCGGAAGAAGCATCATGAATCCGACACGATCTTTTCCCACACTTCTTAATGACAGATTCAGGTCAACGGTTACTGCTAGGCGGCAATTATGGAAAAGATGTTTTTTTTTCAAATCAATCACCTTTCTTTTCTTCTTCGCACTTTCCATTGTAGCTGTATATAATAAATCTAACAGTTACAAAATATCAAAACGTTAGAACTGTCCAAATAAGGAATTTTTGGTTTTAACGAGAGTTTTCTCCGCAGCCAATCAGATTTATCTCACGTAATTGTTTTCTTTTTAAACCTCATAAATGCTACATTATACCAAATGAGAAATACGGTTGAAATTTTATTTGGTGGGAAAGAAAAACCAGTCGCATTTGAAAAATGGAAAAGAAACAAATTCTTCTTTGGTTATAACTGATATATTTTATCAAAGTAATATGCCCTCCCCACGAAGTATTGATAACAATCCGATCTCTTAGACAAGTTCTTGTTCCCTCTGGTGTAAAAAAAAAAGGATTCTGGGTTCTACGCTAACAAACGCTAAATAATAGTTTTAACCTCTTCACAATTGATACACTCCTTTTCCTGTAAAAGAAATGTTGCAATGATCTGAAAATATGATATTCTCCTGGCTTCGCTTTATATGACTAACTAGAATTAAATAAAATATCCGTATTTAGTGCCATAACCCTTTCCTGGGTTACTCAGGTAATATGTTGTCATGTTCGATCATCTACGATCATCCGTCTTTTAAGATTAACCAATAATGGAAGATTTGTACGAATGCTTTTGTCCAATGCTTTCAATTGCCGGCAATACCCCTCCCCCCCCCCCATTCATGATGGTTTGGTGGGGGATTCTCTTTTTGCAGTGGGTTCTGAGCATTGCCTTTTTCGTTGGATATAATTATAGAGAAACTGTCTTTTCATCCTTCTGTCCAGGAGCGATTTGGTAGCAAATCTCCCCTCTTCAGTGACGAGCCGAGGGCAACACTTTGATTAAGATGATGATGATTGCTCTCAAGTTTAGACATTTTCTGACTTCACGAAGATGTTTTATGGTTAAAATATAACTTGTAGGGTTTTCTTAATTCAGATATAATTTGCTTATTTTTTTCCTTCACTACGTCCTGCAGAAGCTCAGTATTGAGTGAACTTGGTTGTTCAGACCGAGGGGAATCTACGAAAGAAAAATATCCCAATCAAAACTGGCCAAATCGTCAATGGCATGTTCGGATATTTCTGATTTCATTTCCAGAGACAGAATAAATATATCTTTCCGCTTCCGTTTCTGAAGAGCCCTGTTTGTATTCATACAATCAACAGAACCTAATATGGGTTTGATCTAATTTAAAAGGGAAAAATCGATATGCCCACTCTATTACATAATCTACAAAGAAAGAAAAAAACATGTAAAAATTAATGGTTATTTTACAGAAAATGTTGAAAAACAACACTCAAAGTGATTACGTCAAAAATGCAACAGGACTTCTTTTTCAACAGGACATGAATCCTTTTGGTTGAAAACACGCGAGCGCCTCGCCGTAACGGTGAGCAGCCTAGTCTAGGAGAGCATCATTAGTGTAGTGAGTTTGAGCTTCACATGGGAACCCACGGTCGATTTTTTTTTTTTTTTTTTTTTGCTGGTTCACTTGAAATTTTGAAATTCATACAGTGTCTGATATGTGCTGGGATCAAAACTCATTCTCAAAAAGTAAAATCTATATAAAATTTAGCCACACTGATATGAAGTAATCTGGAAAAAAAAGGAAAAAATAATACAACGTAAAGGTTAATGGTTATTTTAATGTAAGTATTGAAAAATGCCCTTAAAGTGATCATGTCAAAATGCGAAAGGATTTTCAAGATAATATTATTTTTGACACTCGTTTAAACACAAATGCGGCAATATATCATCATTATTATTATTATTATTATTATTATTATTATTATTATTATTATTATTAATTTTATTTCCTTTGCTTTCTGGTGTGTACACATTTCGTTCCGAGTCCCGCCCACAGACCTAAGGTTAGAAATGACATCGTGACATTTTCTACTGACACAAAAAGAAAAAAAATTACATAGATAAAGCCCTTCGTAAGGTGTGGGCTGTACTCGTGAGAACAATCTTTTGCATTTCTTTGAGGCATAGGCTTCCAGGAATCCCTTCAATTAGTCTACTGGGATCTTTTCCAATTAATCCTAGGGCTCTAACTACAACAGGGATAGTTGATGTTCCATGTGCCAAATTTTGAGATTTCGATTTCAAGGTCCTTGTATTTTGATAGCTTTTTGAAGATCTTCAAAGGTACATTGCAGTCTGAAGAGACTGCCATATCAATAAGGAGGCACTTTTGTTTGTGGTCTCTAATAACAATCATTATAACAATTATTATTATTATTATTATTATCATTATTATTATTATTATTATTATTATTATTATTTCCTTTGATTTCTATTGTATACTCATGTCCTTCCGGGTTCTAAGCGGAAACCTAAGATCAGAAATGAGATCATTGCATTTTCCAATGAATATTTTTGAAGTACAATAAAATAAAACCACATGCGAGCACACAAAGGTGACATTGATTCAGCCCGTCGTAATCTGTAGGCTGTACTCGTGAGAAGAATATTTTGTATTTCTTTAAGTCATTGGTTGCAAGAGATCCTTTCAATGATTCTGCCAGAACCTTTTACCAATCAAACCGAGGGCTTCAATCAGAACTGGAATTATTAGTGTCTTTTTTTTTTAAGCTTATCACCCCAAGCAAGGCTGGAGGCCACTAGCACGCAAGGGGTTACAAAAGGTTTGGAGGAAGAGCAGATAGGAGTGGTAAAGGAGAGGATGTGGAGAAAGATAGTGGATCGATCAAGGCAAGGGGGTTACAGAAGATTTGAAGCGAGAGCAGATAAGAATGAAAGGTGAAAGGATGTGGAGAAGGGAAGAGGATAGATCAAGACAACTGGAGATGTCGATTGACGTTACACTTAAATAGTTGGAGATTGTATTTGTCAGGGAAACAGGAATAAGGAAGGGAGTTCCACAGGCGAGATGTGCGAGACATGAAGCTATTGGAGTAGAAGAGACGTCTACATCTAACAGTTTCAACGGTGAAGGGGTCTCCATGTGACACATTTTGTTAGATTTCTATTTCAAGATTCATGGATTTTGATTATCACTATCACTGGGCGGTTATTATTATTATAATTATTTGTATTATTATTATTATTATTATTATTGACTGGAAGAGCATCACAAAAACACAGGTGACGTTTGATTACAAATATACAACGCTCAGTATATCCTACATGACACCCAGTTTGATAAAGTTATACTAGGCTTATGGATCACACACATATATATATATATATATATATATATATATATATATTATAATTTTTTTTTTTTTAATTATTTAAAAAAAAATATGATTCCATCGCTATATAGGAATTACCATGTTTCAAAAACAGAAGCTAAAAACTTCAATTCAATTATAGAAATTAAAGTACCTAGTTCTGTTTCATCCTCAAGCGAATTTTGAGGATGAAACAGAACTGGGTACTTTAATTTCATTTAATTTCTATAATTGAATTGGTAGTTTTTAGCTTCTGTTTTTGAAACATGGTAATTCCAACGTAGCGATGGAATCATATTTTTTCAAAAACAATTATAAAAAAAATAATTATAACGATATATATATATATATATATATATATATATATATATATCGAAACAAGAATGAATCTTTGTAGTAAGTCATTTTTGTCCGTATGTAAAAATTATAAATAATTATTGCTATACTCTTGGTACTGGGCCTTCGTTTGAATTAATGCTGTGAACATTAGAATTTATATTATTTCCGTTCTCATTACATTCGGATATATATATATATATATATATATATATATATATATATATATATATATATATATATATATATATAATAAAAATATAGTTTTAAGTTATGATATAGTTATTTGTTAAAGTGCTCAGTATCAGAGATAGATCGTATGTAAACATAATGTAAATGTAATAGTGGACATTGAGGTCAACAGTCTGTTAAACGCGATCTTCAGGCCTGAAGATTGCATTTAACCATGAAGCAGACTGTCACCGCAATGTCCACTTTATATATATATATATATATATATATATATATATATATATATATATATATATATATATATATAAATTAAACCTAAAGAACCAGACAAACCTACCACGTATGCCCTGACGATCCGCTTAGGTGAAACCGTGGTAGGTTTTTCTGGCTCTTTACGTTTAATTTAGGTTTGCTCTACTTAGCGTTTCGAGCACTTTATTTATTTATTTTACTTACTCGTATCGGGTTTTTTTTACTTTAAACTCTGAACTTGAATGCTAGACGATTATTTTCGGGTGTCGTACAAGTTCTCTGTTCTTTATTTTTTTGTACTAGTTTTTGTACTATTTTTTACCTTTGTTATTGGTTTGTTTATTCATAAATCAAGGCACCTAAGGTTTTCCGAACGACTATAATTTCTTATACTTATAAGATTATTACTAGTATATATATATATATATATATATATATATATATATATATATATATATATATATATATATATATATATATATATATATATAAAGAAAGAACAGTAAGATATAAAATCCGGTGTTCGTATAGATATTTTTATTTTTACACAATAGTGCTCAATGTAAATTTACAGAGCATTAATATTATAAATTAATTGATTTAAAATATGTTTTTTTCCGCTACACAGTGATAACCATATTTTAAAAATGGAAGCTAAAGCCTTCGAATTTAATTTTGTTATTAAATTAAAGACAAAGACATTAGTTCCATAAAATTCGCTTGACGAGGAAATGGTTCTAATGTCTTTAATTTAATAACAAAATTAAATTCGAAGGCTTTAGCTTCCATTTTTGAAACATGGTTATCACTGTGTAGCGAAAAAAACATATTTTAAATCAATTAATTTATAACATATATATATGTGTGTGTGTGTGTGTGTGTGTGTTTGTGTGTGTGTATAGATAGATAGATAGATAGATAGATAGATAGATAGATAGATAGATAGATAGATAGATAGATAGATAAGAGATTAATCATATGTTAGCAATAAGTAAGTATAGAATATTAATCAATGATAAAAATTAAAGAAATTATTAGTTTTAATCCCCTGTAGCGCGATTTCGAAGGTTGTATGAAATGTCTAGAACAAGGCGGGAAAATAGAAACGTTGATAACTGAACAGTGAAAAGATTGATCGATCTGTTTAAATTCCTACAATTTTTCATTGTTAGATTTCGTTAAATTTCATCCTCCTGCTATTTTCATTATGTACCATTGCACATTTATTATGGTTACTTTAATAAAACAAATACTTTGCCATTCAAAACGATAATATACCCGTCTATATGCATAGAGAGCAGATGTATTTTCTCTCGTATTGTAGCGACAAACCATTATCGCTAATCTCGTATATTTTCACCTTGATCGTTATATTAAGGCCAATATGATTCGGAGTCAGACAGAATTTACAAAAGTTGGTCTCTGACCATCGACTGGAATCTCGGGAAATATCGGACTGTGCATTTGAATGATAACCAGTTCGTGATTGTCGATTCTTTTTTTCACTATCAAATAATAAACAATTTGTTCTGACAAAAAGTTCTATTCGTGACTAAGGAAGTAAAATGGCGCTTGATTTCACTCAAAAACGTTTTTTCTCAGCATTTATCCTGGTGTAAAACGCCTTACAGTGTTGTTGTTTCCGGTTTGCCAACGACCGGAAGAACTGTGGTTAATGATGCATCTCACTGCGCATGCTCATATTCACTGTTCTTTTGAGTTTTTATTCTTTTAATTTATCAAATTGAAACCGTTTTTCTCGGTAAAATGATCGACTTGTCATTGCATCGCATTATTTTCTTCACTTCTTTCTTTTTATATCGTTGTTGCTGTTGCTTTTTTACAGCTCCCATTTTTTTCTTCTCTTTGTCTCTTTCATTTCTTTAACATTCTTACTTCTTTCTTTTCATATTGTTGTTTCTGTTTTTGTTGCTTTTTTACTTCTTCCATTTTCCTTCTACTGGTTTCTTTCATTTCTTTAACCTTCAGTTTATACCGTCGTGTGGTTGAACATCTTGTGATGTCACAACATCACCGTCATCACCAGAAGCGAATATAAGGATAACTCACGTGCCATAGTTATGAAACGGGGCCTTTTCTCCGTGTTCTTTGTTGTATTATTTACCTGTCTTTTGCGAACTGTTAGACACTACGCATCCAACAAAATGTTTTCCTTAAAATTTAACTAGAGATATTTCTCATTTTTAAGTAGCTTTCTGAATATCTCTGTCAAATAAACGCTAGAATTTTCTGGTTTAAATCTTAATATTTGTGTGAGTTACAAGCGGTTTTATTTGTTTCCTGAAAATAAAAATGAAACCTATTTTTGCATATTTGATTTTTTTCAAACACACAAATTTAATATTGACATTTTAATTCGATTTTCTTTTATTTATATCTTGTAGTGCCTTAAGAAATCTAGTATCTGTAACAACCCTTAATAAATCTAGTATCAGTAGCAGCTCTTAATAAACCTAGTATCAGCAGCAGTGAACCTTTAAAGTAATTCTCTAGGAGTTTTCCTCCTTTCGAATTATTTGATATGAACTTTTCACACTGAAGCAAAAAGGGCTGTGAACGCTTCACACTAAAACACAACTACACAGTAAGTCACTCTATTCATTAATATTTCGTTGTGTATGCAATTTACTTCTAGGAAAAGAAACTCTTGTCTTAAACTATCCTTTTGTTATAACCAATGTTATCTTGCTTTGCAAATTAAGCGGTCTCTGTTATTTTGAGCATGTACTTTTTCACGACCATTAGAAATGTACATTCTTTCATGTAAAACAAAATATTCTCGTAAGAAACCTTAGACAATAATTACTGAAGTAGCCAAAACACTAAATAACACTTATAGCACTTATTAAAATCAGAAAAGACGATATATAACAAATAATTATGAGCGTGTGTGTGTGTGTGTGTGTGTGTGTGTGCGCGCGCGCGTGCGTGTGTGTGTGTGTGCGTGTGTGTGTGTGTGTGTGTGAAAGAAAAAATGACTCGTTGGGTTAGAATCCAAGAAAATTGCAAATATATTTAAAAATTTTGGGGACAAATGCTTTAATATATTTCACGGATAACCCGGCTTTATCATAAAATGAATTTTAATTTCACAAGAATAAAATCTACATTAGCGATAAAAAACGTGATTCACGTTAAACGGCTTATCTTTCCTTTAGTTGTATTAGATTTTAAATAATTTCACCTCGATTTATTATAGTTTACTATCCCACATTGTTTCAGAACTAATTTAATAATAAAAGACGACAAATTTAAATAATCCAGCCGTATATTAATAGTAAAGGGCTCATAGATAATTTTAAGGGACTTCATTAATACTAATGACTCACTGAATAATAATAATAATAAGGGACTTAATTAATAGTAAAGGCCTCACAGATAATTTTAAGGGACTTAATAACTAAACAACAAAATGTAGTACTATGATACCGAAACATTCGGGGACAAAATTCGGATCTAATAAATGCTATTGTAATAAAAAGTAAATATGATTTTCTCAAACTGTAGTGTTTATGTTTCTGCACTATATATTGCGTATAGTACTTTGGTCGGAATCATGATACGTGAGTCTACGTGATAGATTACGAGTTGTATATCTTATATAAGAGGTTTTCATCATATTCATTTTCATTATATGTATGTATGTACTACGTTGGAAAAACTGCGTGTGGGAAAACCTGCAGAAACAGCGCAGGATTCATACATTAAATAAAAGGCCACGAACAAGCCGAGCAGAATAACTTAATTGTCCGCTTCTACAATATAAGCATTGCAAGTCACTTTCTGGCTTCAAGAGCCATTGTTGTGTTCTCACAAGAACTAAAAACATGGATCACACTTGTTAGCTATGGTCATACTCATTACAATGAGTCAACGACCATCATGTACGCATCTGTCTATAGAGATGAATACTTCAAAATGTATGTATGTATGTATGTATGTATGTAGTCCATGATGGTAAAATATCAACTTCGGTAGACAGGTCACCTCGTCAGAATGGATGACAGCCTCATTCCAAAGCAATCGTTTTCTGGTGAGCTGCGAACAGGAAAATGAAATGCCGTCAGACATAAGATACGCTCTAAGGACTGAATCAAGGATGCACTGAAGAAATGCAACATTCTTTGAGAGCACTAGGAAGAATGTGCATCTGATCGCAATAATTGGAATGATGCTGCTCAGAGTGGAAGGCATCACGTTGAAGATGAGAAAAGGAGGCACGCAAAGCCTAAAGGAAATGTGCGTAAAGGTGTCCCCGTTGAACTTCCTGAAGTCACCCGCAGGCAGCTCGATCCGACGTGAACAGATTGTGGTAGAGTGTGTTTGTCGATGGCTGATCTAAGGAATCACTTGAGAGCGCACCGACAAAGGGTGGCAATTGACCATAAAACCGTAATATGTGATATTTGTGGTAAGATAAGCGGGCCCAGAAGTGTTTTTATGTGACATTTTAAATTGCATGATAAAGCATCACCCACTGATGGACCTCTTAAGTTCCCTGTTTGTGCCAGAGCATGTAGGTTTCTTGCAGGGCTAAAAAGCCACATTCGTTCAGCACATCAGTAGATATTCTCCAAAAAGATATGTAATAATGGCCGTACTCGGACACGAGTTGACAAACACCATCTGTATGTAGGAAGGGTATATCAAGATGAATGCTTCAAAAAAGTTTATAAATCTGGCTCCGGTTATATAAAATTACATTTTAGATATTTTTGTCTTTTCTTTTTGGGCATGAGTAGTTAAAGAGATATTCTTGAAAATTAACGACTAAACTAAAATCAAACGGTTCTATAATACAGCAAAATGGAACGTAACTGAAACTTGGTACAAGTGTTTTCTTTGGAAATGTGTTTAAAGATTACCAGCATATGTACAAAACTATATATATATATATATATATATATATATATATATATATATATATATATATATATATATATGACGTTACACATTATGAAAGTCCGACAATTATTTTAAGACATTTTTATGTTTATACATTCTTTTTATAGATATAAATATTTTAGTAAATGCTCTGTTTATAATAAACAGTATTAATCAAGATTTACTGGCCTGAATGTTCGAGAAATTTTCATAGAAAATATTCGTCCTCCGACAGGAATCGAACCTGTATCCTATACGGAACCGTCATATAGCCTGACGTGCTTTTACCGATTGAGCCACAGAGACCTCATTTGGTTACATTTGGATGTGCCGTGAGCAGATATGAATGTATGTGAGAGAATCATGAAATATTGTAGTTTAAAGACAGTGAAATCGACCTTGCTAACCGAACGCTCCTCTGTGGCCGAAACGGTTAAGGCACGTCAGGCTATATAACGGTTCCGTAGAGGATACAGGTTCGATTCCCGTCGGAGGACGAATATTTTCTATGAAAATGTTGTTTAACACTGTTTATTATAAACAGAGCATTTACTTAAATATTTGTATCTATAAAAAGAATGTATAAACACACACACATATATATATATATATATATATATATATATATATATATATATATATATATATATATATATATATATATATATATATATATATATATATATATAGTGAACACAAAAATTCAAAATTACCTCATATGGGGTATAGACCTATCTCAACCGACGAAAACTTAATCAGTTTTATTCAACCACGGTATACAGACTGATTTCGTGTCGGAATTAGAAATTTAGCTGCGACAGCATTCGATAAATTGAGACAGAATTTATCCATTTCAATGTTTCACTCAGACATATTTTAATTAATATTATTATCATTGTTCTTAACCTTTGTTTAATTTACAGATTAAACTATATCATAGGCAGAAAAAAAACATAGTATATATAAGGTTCGGTTTATATATATATATATATATGTGTGTGTGTGTGTGTGTGTGTGTGTGTGTGTGTGTGTGTGTTTGTGTGTGAAAACCGAACCCTATATATACAATGTTTTTCTGCCTATGATATTGTTTAATCTATAAATTAAACGGATGTTAACAACAATAATAATAATACTAATTACAATATGTTGTAATAAAAGTTATATGATAGAAGATTCGTTTGTAACGTAGATCTTATCGACATTAGCATCGATTTTTCGGTCTTTATTATTTGATACAACCGAATTATCAGCATCTTATTCTTGCGCTTTGGTGTCATTCTTAATTAAAAACTTGTTTATTTCTTATGTTAACCAAATTAATAGAAAAACTGTAGATGAAGGGCCAATGTCCTCTTGTGTGATAAAGCATTAACAGCGACAAAAATTCACGGGAAATATGTTGAAAGGGAAAATAGTATGTTTTGTGTCTACAACTGAATCCTAATTAAGCTCTGCTTAAAAAATATAAAGATTTTCTATTTTGATTCTTACAACCTTCCATAAAACAAAAAAGAAGGGATTTTTTAAAAGATTAAAATGAAAAAAATATTATTTTTATTTTCTTAAAATATTTCCATGTTTTATTCACAATTTCAAAATGCATCTAATGTTTCCAATTTCCCTGGGAAGTACGTTAACTTGATGATTAACGCTAAAGAAAATAAAATCAGCAACCCGGATTCAAATATATATATATATATATATATATGTAATTAAGTAATTCATCGAGTCTGAAACCTCAACAGAATGCTGTAAGCACTGTCACAGAATGCAGAAAGCACTGGACGGCCGTTTCGTCCTATATTTGGGACTCATCAGCAGTGCGCATCCACTACCGAGAATTGAAACCCGGACAGTTAGGTTGTCAAGCGAACACCCTACCAACTGTTCTACGGGCCTCTTCGTCACCGAGGCCCGTAGAACAGTTGGTAGGGTGTTCAGACTCGATGAATTACTTAATTACATTTATCAAATCCTCCTAATTATTACATATATATATATATATATATATATATATATATATATATATATATATATATATATATATATATATATATATATATATATATATATATATATATATATATATATATATATATATATTATAAATTAATAGATTTAAAATATGGTTTTACCGCTACACAGTGATAACCATGTTTCAGAAATGGAAGCTAAAGCCCCTGAATTTAATTTTGTTATTAAACCAAAGACATTAGTTCCATTTCCTCATCAAGCGAATTTTGGAGTAACTTACTTTTTAAAATTTATGGTTGTTAACGGCACAGGAAAGATTCATAATTTGAGGGTTTCCAAGGTTACCGATAAATCCATTCATCTAGACAAGGGGTGGTAGAGGGTTCAATTTTTAATTTTCGTTGTATCAGTTAATAGTTACATTTGAAAGCGGGGTTATGTTTAGGGATGGGTAGGGATGTATCTTTTAACAAATTCTGACATCCACTAAATTCATGTCATCTGGGTTTTTTTCTAACGGCAAAAATTCTTATGGTATTTTTTCTATTTGTATATTTAAAGATTTTGAGGGACTGTTTAGGCTAGAATATGTTTTATCCACCTTTCTAAAAAATTATTTTTAATATTTAATATACTATACTTCTTTTTAAAAACCAAGTAAATGTATTAGGATTACTTACAGTATTTAAAATTATTTATTCTGATCGAGTATAAGTAAATATTATTTTATTTTATTTTATTTTATTTTATGTAAACTTTATGACAATGACGGCAAAGGTGTTTAAATTATTTCACTAATTCAATAAACTTTTATTTATAAATTTAGTATTATAAATGTATATATGTATGTATAAAGGACATTTAATGTTCAATATTATATTCTTAAAAAGTAAGTTACTCCAAAATTCGCTTGATGAGGAAATGGAACTAATGTCTTTATTTTAAATCTATTAATTTATAATATTAATGCTCTGTAAATTTAAATTTACATAGAGCACTATTGTGTAAAAATAAAAATATCTATAAGAACACCGGATTTTATATCTTACTGTTCTTTCCTTTTTATTTATATATATATATATATATATATATATATATATATATACCCGGATTCAAATTTATCATTCAAAGATGATAATTATAAAAGTGGAAGATAACATTTTTAGATTATTGAACAAATATATTGAATCTTTTTGTTATCCATTCCTGCCTTTTTGTTAATGCTTTTTATGATCACAGGGAAATCTAAAGTCCTATTTTGAAGGAAGACCATCAGCATCAACTGCTCATAATCCTATTGAACAACAAAAGTATTTTTAAATATGCTCCAGAAACGTTATGAAATCCATCCATTTTATATGAATGATCCTGCTATAATATTGACATTTGCCGCTAGCCTTAAGAAGTAATATGTTTTATGAAATCGTTGCATAAATACCTAAGTGAACTACTTCGAAGGAAATTCTGCAAACTACCATATCAAAGGGCAGGGAACTCCTCCAATTATACTTAATCTTATAGTATCATGAATTTAGACGTGTTAAAAGTATTAGTCGGCTATAGAATAAATGCAGGCTGTCCATAAAGTTCGTGTGCACTTTAAAAAATTTATAACTTTATTTGTATTTGCTATAGAAATAATCTGTAAAAAATGTTATAAAGTTTAATGTACCTAGTTTTAAGTATAGCTAAAATAAATAATGTGATTTCAGGCATTATTACTGTAAATCAGTTGGATATATACAGGGTGTCCATAAAGTTCGTGTGCACATTAAAAAATGTATAGCTTTATTTGTATTTGCGATAGAAATAGTATGTTAGAAAGATTAGAAAGAAGTAAATCTATATTTTTTAAGGTTTTATTGAAATTTTATTTAAGTTTCCACATGTCCTCCATCATTAGCAATACAAAGGGTAATACGATTTTGCAGTTCACGGAAAACATTTGCCAAATGATTTATAGTAATGCCTAAAATCACATTAGTTATTTTAGCTATACTTAAATCTAGGTACATTAAACTTTATAACATTTTTTACAGATTATTTCTATCGCAAATACAAATAAAGTTATAATTTTTTTAAAGTGCACACGAACTTTATGGACACCCTGTATTAGTCAAGCAAATATCTTTACATTTAAGACCCGGAAGAAAGTTTTGAGTAACTGTTTTAAGTAAAAAATGGAGGGTTTTTTACGCGGAAGTTTAAGTATCTGGGAAGCGTTCTGACATAGGTAAACGCGACACTGAGATCCGTAGATGTATCGGGATGGCCAAGGACGCATTCCAAAAGTTGGGCAGAGTATTACGAAACTGGAGGATTTCTTTGGCAACCAAGAAAAGAATGCTGAGCTGTTACGTGACATCTGTCCTTCCTTACATCAGATGAAGAAGAGTCTCGAGGCGACGGAGATGTGGTTCTACAGGATGATGCTGAGGATATCATGGACCAAGCATGTGAGCAACGATGAGGTCTTAGAGAGGTTACAAACAGGGAGAAGGCTTATACTTAATATCAGGAAGAGGCAACTGAAGTTCCTGGGACACATAATGAAAAAGGAGGTCCTGGAGAATCTGATACTCATGGGACGAATAGAGGGAAAGAGAGACAAGGGAAAACAACGCATGACATACCTAGTGGCCTTAAGAAAGTGGATGACAGAACGTGGTCTGTGGGAGGAAGCAGAGGAACGGAACTTGTTGAGAGCTGCAAGGGATAGAGGGAGATAGAGAGCTATGATCGCCTACGTCCTGAAAGGACATGGCATATAGAAAGAATAGGAGACTATATTTTATTCAAGGTCAAATTTCTCGATAATTGAGCTACTACACTAATCATACATACAGGGTGCGATGGATAAATTGTCGTCTAAATTATGAGAGAGAGAGAGAGAGAGAGAAAGAAAAAAAAGGAAAATAACACTGACATCTCATTTTAACTGATATATTTACCAAAACTACACAAAAATATCTTGAAATTCTAAAGAGTAAATTTATTCAAGACGACTTTGGAGTCTCTTGCAATTCTTCTGGACAGCCTCCTTGTCTCAATTGGTGAATGCTGCCATAATCCTTGCCTTCTGTTCATCTTTGGTGTTACAAGCTCAACTGAGTCCCACACATAATAATCAAGGGGATTTCAGTCTGTGGAGGTAGATGGCATGATATAAGGTGTGATGTGTCTAAGTGCCATGACTAGGTTTCCCTGCTTGTGTGGCACGGTGCAGAGTCCCGTTACCAGACATGAAGTCTTCCAGCAGCCACCCTCTTGACCCAGGACAGCACTACCCCTTCAAGTCACTTGATGTAGACCTCCGCGTTGGGTCTGAGGACCTCACCAACAAATTCGGAAGGCCTTTTCTTTTCTGAACGATCAGAGCGAGTTTTTCCGAGATGCTGTATCTTCGTAATCGCCATTAGACTCATCCTACTCTTTCCGAATACTCTGCGCTGTCCTCAGATTGGCACTCAAACATTCTGAAATGTTCATATCGGAGCTTCTGGCGCGAATACCAAGCAGTACAGCATGCCGTTTTCAAATTTCTGGCGGATTGAATTGCGTTATGGCGCTCTTTTTCTCACAAACGGTGCCCAACTGACCCTACTATACTGTGCAGTCGACAAAATCAAAAACAAATGAGAGAAAGACCAGATGGAGTAAAAATCCACTGTTCTTAGCATTTACTTTTTAAAAAGTGCTCAATACAAATTAGAGCAATATATTATTATTTTTATTATAAGAGATTATAATAAAAACATTTTGAAATTGGTACACAAAAGCTTTCATGTTTCAGTTACTTACCACCGCCTGAAGAAGTACAATCATAGTATTGAAACATGAAAGCTTTTGTGTAGCGATTTCAAGATGTTTTTATTATAATTTCTTATAATAAAAATAATATATATATATATATATATATATATATATATATATATATATATATATATATATATATATATATATATATATGGAGAGAGAGACAGAGTCCAAAAGCGTCTCCGGTTGACGAATTATTCTACACCCTCTAACCTCTCTCTAGCAAGCGGGATGTGTTTAAACCTCTCGCCACAAGATATCCAATAAACTGGGATCCAAACACAAGTCGATGGTTCTTAATAGCCCACTTACTTTGTTTTCTAACAAGCAAGACAGGGCGGTGACGTTTCACTTCTTGGCTGGAGATATTGCCTCCGTTCAATATGGCACGTGAGCCGAGATACTGTTTAAAGTCGAGAAAACAGTTTTACGTTTGTGCCTTTAGTACACAACGACAATTGAAGATCAATAATGTTGGCGTTAATCCGAGAAGTCAGAATTTTTGATCGTGTGCTTTAATCTTTGCTATACTGGGAAGACTCGATCGCATTTATTATCGATGGGCGGGAAATATGATCCTAATTGACCTTGATCGATACTGAAGATTTTCGTGAAAGAACGATGATTCTAATGTTGTCTGTCTCAGGCTGCAAAAGACAATTACAGAACGATAGATTAATTGAAACAAAGATGAAGGTTCGGTGCTAGAGAAAGGGTGTGTCTGATGTGGGACAGAGATAAGACGGTCACAGAGCGCAAAATCACCAAATATTATGAGCGAAATCAAATTATTATATCGATCTATTCAAAATCATACAGTGCATAGATAGATAGATAGATAGATAGATAGATAGATAGATAGATAGATAGATAATGAACAGTCAGAGATAGATAAATAGATAGATAGATAGATAGATAGATAGATAGATAGATAGATAGATAGATAGATAGATAGATAGACAATGAACAGTCAAAGATAGATTGACTGCAATGTCTGTCATTAAATTATCCAATCAATCTAAATGTATCTGGCTGTAGCGAATATAACCACTGGCCGACTTAGTTCAACAACACCTTAGTGCTCTTCAAAGAACTTCTCTTGGTTTGAACCTCACAAAACTATTGCTTCCACATTTCAAAACAATCTGCCATATGCACTTTCGGGATTGCTATCAGCTGCCTCGGGGGGTCTATTTAATCGTCAGTCTCGAATATGATTTGATTCTATTCCTTTTTAATGGCTTTTCCAGTGAAAAGACTCAAGGAACCGAATCAGAACTGACTTACGGTAATGGATGACGCGTCGTTTCATCAAACTATTTTAAAAACTACACGGGACATCAGCGTGAATTCAACGTTTGTACAAATAAACACCCAACAGCATCTTACTGACGATTCAGTGGACCCGTGGATCTGTTTGTTCATATATATATATATATATATATATATATATTATGACATTGTTATGTTTATACGTTCTTTTTTATAGATACAAATATTTAATTAAATGCTCTGTTTATAATAAACAGTATTAACAACATTTACCGGCCTGAATGTCCGAGAAATTGTCATAGAAAATATTCATCCTCCGACAGGAATTGAACCTGTATCTTATACGGAACCGTCGTATAGCCTGACGTGCTTTTACCGATTTCGCCACAGAGGAGCGTTTCGGTTAGCAAGGTCGATTTTAGTGTTTTTAAACTACAATTTTCCATGATTTTCTGCTCAATGCGTATACAAATGTAAACAAATGACGTCACACATTATGAAATGGACAAAGTACGACAATCGTTTTAAGATATTTTCATGTTTTTACTTAAAAATTTGTATCTATAAAAAAAGAATGTATAAACATAAAAATGTCTTAAAATTATTGTCAGACTTTGTCCATTTCATAATGTATGGCACACAGACACACACACACACACACACACACACACACACACCTCTTCAACAGCTCTTGTGTCTTATCAAGTGATGACGTTGAATGTAGAAAGATTCTACATTCAACATCATCACTTGATAAGACACCGGAGGTGTTGAAACAAAATGGTTATTTTTGTAGTGATTTTATAACATATTTATGTTATAATTTTTAAATAAATAATTATATCTGCTCTACTCTGTATTGAGTAGTCTTTTAATAATAGTAATTTTTGGTTATTGGAATTTATTCCGTATACACCAATCCTATACTTGTATATATATATATATATATATATATATATATATATATATATATATATATATATATATATATATATATATGATTTTTACCCATCTCTCTTGTCTTCTAAGATCTACTACAAGCTACAAGGAGATTTTTTTTGGTTTCATTCCTTTATTTTAAATTCCAACGATATTTACTTCTGACGAAGCGTCGGACGAAAGGCGCCTTAAGTTTTTCTATTTTTAATCGAGTCGATACTTTTATATCCGATTTTTTGATTAATAAAATGTTTCCCATTTAAAAAATTATGCTAGATAGGTGTAGCAAAAAAAATCTTCATATATATATATATATATATATATATATATATATATATATATATATATATATATATATATATATATATATATATGTGTGTGTGTGTGTGTGTGTGTATATATATATATATATATATATATATTTCTGGAAACATCGTTTTCAGTAGGTACACGTGTTTACTATCTTTATTTTTATTTTTATTTTATTAAACAGGGAAATTAATAACACCCGGACTAAATGTAATAAAATAAAAATAAAGAAGACTGGCAACTCAAACAGGTGTACCCACACAAAAATAATGTTTATAGCAAGAAGAAATAATGGTGGATAAAAGAATTGTTTAAAAAAATGGCTATACATAATAATAAATAAAATGAAATGCTCCCTTTTACTACAAAGCTCCCCGCCGCCGCCAACGAGTGGTTACGATGTCCTCGAAACTCGGAGTTGGGACAAATAACTTGTACATTTTATTTGTTCTTCTTAATATCCTATCTTCTGACATTAAGCACTTTAATTACCAACACTCAGTCAGTTATGTGCCATACATAATACACGCTTAGGCGATCATGTATCTTTCGATACATGACTGACGAGGCAGATTTTTTCCCAGCAGAAGGTTGCCATTTCTTTCTGCGGTAGACCAGTTGCCATCCAAGTCTATAGAACCCAGGCTGTCCTGCTATTTACGCATATTTATTTACCCTATTTATCTGGGGGAAGGTGGAAAAGAAGAGGATTCATACCTTTCCAAAAGGTATTAGCACATAAGTGAATGGAATGGATTTGACTGGAATTCGAACTCGCGTTACCTTCCAGAAAAACTCTAGTTAAGTTTTTGTTTTGATTTTTTGTTGTTGATTTTTTGCGGGACAAAAGCTTGGTCATTGTTGTGTATACGTGTGTGCATATACGTGTGTGCATTTGCGTACGTGTGCGCGCATATATATATATATATATATATATATATATATATATATATATATATATATATATATATATATATATGTATGTATGTGTGTGTGTGTGTGTACATAGTTATATAGCTATAAACAGTGTTGACATGGGAATCAACATTCCATAATAATATAGTGATTGAAATTTGCATTTTTATTTTCAGATTGTCATGGAACGTAAGAAAAATATAATCACAAAAGTGAAAAAAAAATTGTACGGTTATTGAATGACAGGAAGATAACTTTGGGAATTGTTAAAAAAAAAATAGGTTGGACAAAGATCAAGGAGCAACCACAAATAAAATTGAAAATGTTGCCCTAGATAAGAACAAGAAAAGAAAAATTCGAATCTTTCTTCAAAGACGAAATGAAAAAGTTGATAGAATCTTTGAAAAAATGTTTAGTGTTTAAAAGTGTCGATGTTGAAAACTAAAATTGCCATTGGACAGAATTCCAAGTATTTCATTTTGATAGCAATTTCGTTATTCTATTTATTCAAAAACCTTTTATTTTATAAAAATGGAGACCTTACTTATCAATCAACCATCGGATACCACATCATTATTATAACTACGTCTTTGTTTCAGTTGTTATAATAGTGAATTCAAAATCCTACAAGTTTGAGGCATTATTTTAAAGAATGCATCAAAGCTGCCCTAGAAATTTGGGGGCGAGGGAAGAAATGAAGTAATATTTGACCGTTCTACCTTAAACTAGTTTAAACGCTTTAAAAGTGGTGATATTTCCCTTGGAATAAAACTTAGAGCATCAGTTGTCGAGTCATATGAATTAAAATAATGCATAAGATGATGAGAAAATTAGCAGTTGAAAACATTTAGATCTCGAATCATCCAAGGATAGCATTGGAAGAGCGCTATAAGAGATTCCCTAAAACATTTCAAATATACACATCGATATTTAATTATTGATCTTATCTTGGGAGAGAAATACACTATCTGTAATGATGACTATGGTAGTGATATTGATAATAAACATCATCTCACATCTGTAAATATATAACACACATGCAACTATATATATATATATATATATATATATATATATATATATATATATATATATATATATATATCGTCGTCGTCGTCGGCTCCCAGTCGTGTCCGGGTATAGGGTTCTGTCATGAGTCCTATCTTCGCGGTTGACGTTTACGTTTGACATGGCTTGCGAGGCCCAGTCGGTGGTGGAATAGTCGCGGACAATGCTCACAGGGGAGGGGAGGGGGAGGACGGGGTCGTTCACATCGCTCTCTCCTCCTTCGTCGTCTTGCCTCTTCATTCTCCCCCCATCGCGATTTGATCTCCTCCACGTTATTCAGTCCCTGGCAGTTTCTTCCAACGAGGACGAGCTAATGTTGGTAAGTGTCAGGGTGCGCTTTAGTTGGTCTTTGTAGCGCATTTTGGGTGCTCCTCGTGGTTTAGTCCCAATGGCCAGCTCGCCATGTAGGATTTTTTATACAGAACATTCCATATGGTGTACCGTCATTAGACCTGATATGCCTAACCTTTTAGGACTTACGGTCAAGCAAACCTAAATAGTGCTTTTGAACAAACACGCTCTGCTGATTCTGAAAACATCCATATTTGCTCTGTATCGTATCCTAACATAAACAAAGACAATTTATTTTTGGAAATGGATTAAATCCGACATATTGTTATTTTTAATTGATTTTGTTTAAACTTTGTTTTTGATGGGTACTCTTCTTTAATTAAACAGTATTTTTATCTAACTATATCTATATCTACCGGCCTGAATGTTCATAAAAAATAACGTTTAAAAAAATAAATGAAAAAATAACACACACACACACACACACACACACACACACACACACACACACACACACACACACACACACACACATATATATATATATATATATATATATATATATATATACATATATATATATAGAGAGAGAGAGAGAGAGAGACAGACAGGCAGACAGACAGACAGACAGAGAGAAGAGGAAGAGAGTTTGATGGTATGCTATATTTA
Organism: Acanthosepion esculentum; assembly: GCA_964036315.1. Lineage (NCBI taxonomy): Eukaryota > Metazoa > Mollusca > Cephalopoda > Sepiida > Sepiidae > Acanthosepion > Acanthosepion esculentum. The sequence goes on along the minus strand of OZ038486.1, from coordinate 90,850,526 downwards.
TAGGGTAAATGTGATCATTCTTGAACGTAATATTTATGGCCTGGAGACTATGTTCAAGCATAAAACAAAAACTTTTCAATCAAACTTGTTTGGATGAAACGTTAAAATAGACAATATTTATTCTTATCTCAACGATATGGAAACGCGCATATTCTTTGTGTTCATGTACAGCTGATCTGCAAGATATAAGTTTTAACATTTCTCAACACCACCCTTATTATTACCTAAGTACCCTAACGCTAACCTATTCCCTATTCCCATCAATCTGCCACGCATGCGCACAGTAATTGCTGAAATGTGCGAATATTCGTCAGTCAGAATTTTTCCGTAGTAAAAATTCTAAATTTTATATTCGAAAGTCTTCGACATTTTTTATTTCCTTATTTTCCAGTTATTTTTTCTCTCTCATTTATATCTTCCCTTGTATTTGTTTATTTTGGGCATTTTTGCAGTCCAACAGTTCAACTCTCACGTTAGTTTATACTTAATATAAATATCAAAGTTGAAAGCAAATGATTTTACCATTTTTATTTATTCTTTCTCTTTTTTTCCCTTCCGTTGTTTCATTTCTTTTTTCCTTTCTTCTTTGCTTCTTTCTTTGCTTTCTCTATTCATTCATTCGTTTCTGTTCGTTCAGGAAACCAAGAAAAAAAAGAAATATTTATTTCTTTTTTCTTGTCTTACTGAATTTTATTTATTTATTTTTTTAATTTCTGTTTTCCTTCTTATTCTTCCTTTCTTTCCACCTGTTTTCTTTCTTTCCTTCCTTCCTTCCGTTCTCTAATTTTATCCTGAATTCTTTTCTACTGCCCATAATTTATTACTTTTCTCTAGTCTTTTCCTTCTCTTCTTCTTTCCCTTCTTCTTTCCTATCCCTTTCTTTCTTTCTTTCTTTCTTTCTTTCCCTAATTTTATCCTGAATTATTTTCTTTATCCCACTTCGTCATTCTCTTCCTTATTTTATTCTTCTTCAACTTCTCTTTCTCTCTTTTCTTTCTTTCTTTTCATTTAATTTCTTCTTTATATATTTCATAACTCTTTCAATTATTTCGTTCTTTTTTCCATCTTGCTTTTATTCATTCATTTATTTATTGCCTCTTCTTTCAATTTCTGCTCTTCTTCATTTTTTTATTTTTTTCATTTCATTTTCCCGCCTATTTTCTTCATTTCTCCTTCTATTATTTTTCACTACCCTTATTTTCACCGGCATCTTCCTTCCATCTTTACAGCCAACTTTGACGTTTTTTCTTTTATTAATCTTTTCTTAATGTTTTCATAAATTCTATTCATTTTCTTCTCTCCCAAATTTCTTTACTTTTATTTTCATCTTCCTTTTCTCCTTCTTTTATCCACGTCTGTCTTTCATTCGTTAATCTTCTTTATTCTTTTTCCATCTTTTTTTACTCTTTTTTCCTTTCTTTTTCCTATTCACAGCGCAAATTTTACAAAAGGAAAACTTTTCCCCGTTCTGCCGACGGCCGAGTTGCCATATCACGTGAGTAACGAACGTTGCGTTTGTGGCCCCAAATGTCTGATCGAATTGATATTTTCTCTTAACATTCACCCAAGACCAAGACCGGTTTTTTGTTTGTTCACAACCAATGCGCACATGAACCCATGTAGAAAATCGACAACGCTTTCAGAAGTCTACGGGAACTAGCAAAATTCTACAGGCACAAAACCACTTCATGATCAGCCTCTGTTTCAGTTGAATCACTACAAATATATCTGTCGCATTTTTATTTGCAAATATCAAAAGGTGTCTTCAATTTATGCCAAACATCTGTGTCTAATCGAACTATTGGTATTTTTTTTAATTTACATTTTGTTTTTGGTTTTTCTTTCTATTTCGAGGCTGAAATATCTCATGTTTAAAATATTATTGGAAAAAAACAATGATTCTCTATTTTGTTGTATACATACTCTACTGAAAATCTCACTAAATAGTTAAGATCATAGCGATTCTAGAATTTTCTTCTTAGGGAATGTACATATTTGAATAGGAAAATGGCGTCACATAGGATTCAATGATAAATTATGAGAAAAACTAGCAGCATGGCCCGGCGTTGCCCGTGCTTGATTCAAAAATCGTACGACTCATACAGCAATCGCTATCACTTGACTTAAAATATTTTTGCCCTTCCTTGCCTTTAAAGGAGTACCCTTTTCTGTGCTGATGTTGCTGCATGCCTTACTTCTTGCCTATCTCACACTGAGAATTTTTTAAAGCGCTATACTAAACATTAAATCTGTTACGAAAAAAGAACTAAACAGAATGAACACAAAACGATCAGCTTTAAAAAAGGACTCGTAACTGGAAAAACCGAATGAAAAAAGAATGTTAACAACAAATATTTTTTCACACACAAACCAGTTCTGTGGAATCAGAATCAATGTTGAGTTTAAGCAAGCGAATGAGCCAATTGGAGTAAAGTGCCATGCAGATTTAAATTTTTCCCACTTATGACGAATGCAGCTATCGACTTTTTTGTATGCTAGCATGCTAGTTAACATTCGTGTCAGTCAGTTGTTGGCTCTCACGCTGGCCAACAGAATCTTCCTGCCTATTCGTGGCAGCCAGCTATAGGCTCTCAGTCTGGCCAGTAGAAAATGACCGCAAACTACATGAAAACTACCGTAGAAGCATGAAAAAATCGATTATTTCCATTATCGATGGGAGTCGGTCTTGGCCTTTGTACTAACTTGGAGCATGTGCACGTAAATTTTGGTGCAAATCTATCGAAAATTGCGGCCGTGCATTCGTTACACACACACACACACACACACACATCCTGCCTTTTATAGATAGAGATAATGGAAATGACGTCAATTTATGATATTGCAAAATTATGTTTATGTAGACTTCTGTCTTCCGATTGGAGTATGAGTAGATATAAGAAATTGACAGTAACACTTTATTTCTATATAACACATCAACTTACCTTACTTACCTGGCTTATGTCAGAGGGTATCCCCCAGACGAGGCTCTGTCGAAGGACAAAGTCTCGTCTCGGGAAACCGTTTTTACGTGGTCTATAGGGAAATCTACGGGCTCGGATACCCCACTTTAAACTCGGCCTTGTGCCACATCTTGCTGCGTGGGGCAGCGGGTAAATAATTATATAACACATCAACAAAGCGTAAACATACTTAAGGAAAAAATAAGTAATAGCGAAACTCAGAGACATATTAATTTTGATAATATTCGAAAGTTTTATTCTCCATGTCTTTTATTATATTTGTAGTCTTAGCCTTTATACATAATCTGCTTTTATTTTATGGAATATGTAAAGCATACTTTATGGTAATGAAATTTTGAAGATTTTAGTAAGAATGTTCATGATCGTGCAAAATTTCCATTCAATACCGTAATTCAGTTGTGTTTTTTGTTTAGTCTTGTTTTATGTTTAATGTTGTCAAGAGTAAAACATAGTACAACTTACGACAATGATTGGTTGCGATCGACCTGTCGTAAACTGATCTGGTCGTAAGTCGGCCTGTAAATAATTCTGCAATCAGTTTTATCTTTCTTTAGTCATTACTGTATTTTTATAATTCTTACTTTTTCTTTACATTTTATACCGTTTCTATCATCTCTCTTTGAGATGATACAAATGATCATTAATCATTGCGTGGTTTCTTATTTTCACGTTTGTCAGGTTTAAGTCAAACACTGAGTAGAGGTGCTTTAAGATTTGACAAACATACAAAAAAAATACATGTGTAAAAACAGAAACCATTTTAGTTTTTGTTTTTTTTGTTTTTTTTTTTAAGCATTTCACCCCAAGCAAGGCGGGAAGCCACTAGCACGCAAGGGGTTACAGAGGATTTGGAGCTAGAGCAGACCGGAGTGATAGAGGAAAGGATGAGGAGAAGGATAGGGATAGATCAAGGCAACTGAAGATGTCGATTGACATTACATCTGAATAGTTGGAGATTATAGTTGTCAGGGAAACAGGAATAAGGAAGGGGGTTCTACAGGCGAGAGGTGCGAGATATGAAGCTTTTGGAGTAGAAGAGACGTCTACATTTAACAGTTTCAACAGTGAAAGGGTGGGAACGGGATGCCAGCCTCGTAGGACGCTTGAATTCATGAGGTCTGGGAACCAGCGAGAGCAGCTCATCGGAGCAATTACCGTGAAAGTATTTGTAAAAAAGACAGAGAGAGGCGACGGGGCGTCTGTGAGAGAGCGACTGTAGACGAGATGCCAGATCAGGGCCAACCACGTTGCAAATCCGTCGTTGCAAAATATACCAAAATACATGCAAATACAAAGTATCTTATTACCAACTGCAGCTTGGTTGTGGTATATCGTGGTCAGATGTCTAGTCAGACCAATTCGCAGTCGTGGTTGTGATATTGAACAATCGTAAGTCGCGCAGGTCGTAAGTCGACGACGACCTGTGTTAAGAAACAAGAAATCTTCGTTAGAAACAAAAAAAAAATGGTGAAATACCATGTAATATTAATCCTCCTACATGGCAAGAATGCTGAACAATTTCCTCACAAATAAAGAAGAAACTTGAATCAACAGAAATTTGGTTCTACAGAAGGATGCTGAGAATACCAGCTACGGAGCTTGTAAGCAACGTGTAAGTTTTAGGGAAAATAGAAACAAAAAATGCAATTGTACATAAAATCAGGAAAAGATAGGTGAAATCTCTGGAACAAATAATGAGAAAAGAATGCCTAGAAAATTTGATACTCACAGGGCATACTGCAAGCAAGAGGGACAAAGAAAAGCCGCGAGTAACCGACCTAACAAGCTTGTGTAAGTGGATAGCAGAACAGGGAATTGGAAGGATAGTGAAAAGACAAACATTACTAAGAGCAACGAAAGTTGGGAAAGTTGTGGAGAGCTATGATCGCCCACGTTCCGATGGAGCATAAAATATAGAATAAGAAGAATGTTACCAAATTAAATACATGCAGATTTTTTTAATAAATATCCTAACATTAATTTCTGAAATGCAATATTTCAATATGAAAGGCGAGAATGGAATTATCACATGAATTGTCTTTTAAGGCAACCAAAAACTAGCACTAAAGATTTTGAAATTACGTTAAAAATAGTGATAATTGATTTATACGATTAGATAATTAACTAATTATTAGGTATCACTAATAAGTCTTTTCATAAAGAGTTACTCAATAATCCTAGGTTAATATTAATTTAGAGTTAACACACTCACCTGCAATTAGAGTTACATCTGGATTGGTTGATGGGCTTTTATTAGATGCTTTCATTTTAATAGACCTTTATGATTATATTATTAAAATCAAAACACGAGGCTAATGACTTGATTACTGACTAATCTGTGTCATTCTTTCCTAATTATGCTTTATCTGTTTTTTTCTCTTTTTTTTTTTTTTGCTCTTTCAGTCTTGCACTGATTCACCTCCTTACTCATCCTCTTTTATTAAGACCACGTTGGCCACTTCCCTTCTTTCTCTAATAAATACTGGTTGCCTAATAAATATAACAGTTTCTGTCAATGTTATATTAAAGTTTAAGACTCTTGAATATAAGACACACATTGAATTAAAAACTTGCGAAATCCGTCACATTGCATTATTTCAATATCTTGCGTTGTTATATTTTCTGGCAGTCTGTTTAAATGATTATTTCAGCAATTGGTTAAAAATTTAATACTCGTCATTTTCAGCGAAATAACATCAAATATTTTTTTGTATATGAAAATAATGTAAAATATTTTATTTAACAAAAACTTTGGATTAAATTTCATCTTTGTTTCATAGTAAAATTAAAATATTTTTAAATAATTTTATATGGGAGCAAATGATTTTCGGATATGGCCATTTAAAAAATTATCTCCATATTGTTGTTTTTCAAGGAAGGCAATCTTCTCTCGCTTTGAAAATTGATGTAAGAGAGTTTTTTTTTCTTCAAACCCCATTTGTTATCATTCATTATTTACATGATGTGCGTGTATTTTTGTATGGATGTCAGCCATTTTGCAAAGCAAAAAGCCTGTTAGTATTGGAATCAAATAACCTTTTATCAGTTAATTCCCTTGTGCGTTATTGTTTTTCATTAAAAACCTAAAATACAAATATATTTTTTCTGTTATTTTATTTCGAGACAATTATGAATTGTGTTCCTAATTAATTTATTTTTACGGGAAATACTTAGAATCTTTTTCGTAGGTTCTTTTTTTTTCAATGTCTGCTGTTTATTTCTTTTCCCTCTACTCCTAAAATCTCCTAAAATGTCGTCGTGTGATTTGAATACAAAACTCATTCGGTTATGACTTTATGATAGTCCACAATAATTATTGAATGATTTCATTTTCAGCATTTGGATTTTAATTGTTTCTTCTGAACTTAACCACAACAAACATGAACGAGTTTCGTACTCATTCATTTCGAAAATATTTCAATGACTGATCAACGGATATTCTGTTGCCAGATGTGATTCAGACGATAAATGCATTCAATTGTAAATCTCTTCAAAAAGAAAAGAATAAAAAAGAATTGAGGAAACAATGAATGTTAGATGTCTTTCATTTTTCATTTTGGTTCAAAAATTGGAAATTAGTAAAACAAATCCCGTGAAAAGAGACGCAGATATTTCAGATTTCTTTGCATTTGCACATTTATTTAGTTATTGGTTGTCGGATTTTTCCCGAGAATAAAATGCGTATGTAAAAAAAGGAAAAGAAGGTAAAAATAAGAAATAAAGAAACAGGAATGTACAAGGAAAACAAACGAGAAGGAAGGAAGGAAGGAAGGAAGGAAGGAAGGAAATTTAAAAAAATCTTGAACTCGAAAAAGGGAGATGATTAGAATAGTCACGAAAAAGATAAGGAAGGAAGGAATTCAGATATTCTTTCTTTAAAGAGGTGATCATGAACGAAATTAACGAATAAATAAAAAGGAAGGGAAGAAGGAAATTAGAAGTGGGGAAAAGAAAAGCGGGAGGAGCAAGAGGGAAAGTGGGAGGAGGAAAGAAAGCAGGAGAAAGAAAAGCAGGAGGGAGAAGGAAAGCGGGAGGAAGAGAAGAAAAGTGAGAGAGGGAAGAAAAGTGGGTGGGGAAGAAGGAAAGTGCTAGGTGGGGAGAATGAAAGCTGGATGGGGAGAAGGAGGAAAGTGCGAGGGGGATAAGGAAAGTTGGAGGAAAACGGGACAGGGGAGAAGGAAAGCTGTATGGGGAAAAGGAGGAAAGTGGAAGGGGGAGAAGGAAAGTTGGTGGAGAGGAGGAAAACGAGACAGGGGAGAAAGAAAGCGAATGGGGAGAAGGAGGAAAGTGGGAGAGTGAGAAGAAGGAAAGTGGGAGGGAGGAAGGAAAATGGAACGGGGGAGAAGGAGGAAAGTGGGAGGGGAGAAGGAAAACGAAACAGGGGAGAAGGAAATAAAGAAATTAGAAATAAATTTAGATCGGAGGACGGAAGTTGTTTAGAGCACTCATGAATGAAGAAAGAAAGAAAGAAAGAAAGAAAGAAATTCAGATAGAAAAGAAAGAAGATTATTAATGCCGCCATTAAATAAATTAAGGTTCCAATCTATATAACGAAGAAGAAAGGTAATCAGTCATAGATAAAAAGGAAGGAAGTAAGGAACAAACGAAAGAGCGAATGAAAGAATGAAGGAAAGAAAGAATATGGCCAACGTGGTCGTATAGAAGAGAAGGAGTAAATAACTAAAGCATTGCAAGACTGAAAAAGATAAAATAAAAGATTTGGTTTGGTTTGGTTTGGTTTATTTTGCTTTACAGTATATCAACCTCAATGGGTTATTTAATGCCAACAACAGTTTTTATTGCTGGTAATATTTTTTTTTTCAAAAATCTGTTTCTGGTAATATTTTTCCTCCAAATTGTATTGCTGGTAATAATTTTTTTTCAAAAAAGTATTGCTGGTAATAGTTAACTATTTGCCCATAGTTGGGACCCTAACAGGTGCTACCACTCTGAATCAGGGTGGACCTGGGAACACCAGCAATTAAAAGGTGGTTCCACGCTCCTCAAAACCTCCTGATCAGAGCCCTTGCTGCTGGATGTAGTTTAACGTCTTACCAAGGACAAGAAACAAAATAAAGAAATAAAGAAAGAATGTGCACAATAAAGAATTGGGAAGAATGCTAGAAAGTCTTCGGATGGTCTTAAAGGAAGAAGAATAATGAAATAATAATGACATCTTGACTATTTTATATATATATATATATATATATATATATATATATATATCTCGCAAACGATCTGTCGATTGGTTAGAAATGCGCCTGCAATCAAAACTTCGCAACCACTGAAAGTTTTGAAGAAAATAAAAGTGTTCACTTTGAAAATGAAGATCGATGAGAACCCTTAGAATTCTCTGGTGTGACTTTACCTGTTAATGTTATCAATTCGCTGTCTACGATGAACGTTTTTTACATATACTATTCCCAGTGAAAATAGATCTGTCTTCACTATTGGAAAGTAATACAATAACTTATTGCCCTTACACCTCTTCATGATTATAGCAACCTTCTTGTTGCTCGTCTTTCTACTCTCTTGTGTCGAGTGGTTTGAGCTTTCAGTTACGAGTCTCTCTGGAAATTAAGTTTATTTAAAGGACAAGTGGTACTGAGATGTGAATAATTACCCGGTTATCGGTGAGTGTCAGACAAGCGTCTAAGTGGCTGCCTTCTGCACAGACCCCGCTTACCTCAGTGCATGCATCAGCAAACGAAAGCTAAACAAGCTTACTGTTATACAGTAAATTGTTCCGTTTAAGAAGTTTACATTCAGCAAACTCCCAGAGGGACAAGATTTAAACGTGACGCAAAAGACTAAAATAAAAATTCCGTTTACAATAGACAAATTTGTTGGAGCAAAAAATGAAGCTTCCCGACGGTGTCCCAAAAATGAAAAGGAGGGAGGAAAATAAGTCATCTGAATGCGTAATAATCAATAAAAAGGGCAAATGGAAAGCGGAGAGTGAAATAAAGAAAAAGCCTGAGAGAAAAAATACTGAAAAAAAGAGAGAAAGAAAGATGAAACAGAAGAAAAGCAAGAACTAGAGAGAAAAAAGATGACAAATAACATGAAAAAAAAACATTAGAAATTACAAGAGATAAAAAAAATGAATGAAAACCAAATATGAAGACGACTGCCTAGTGGATAAGATATCTTTGAAGTGTAAAGTGTATTTTTAAGGCAGGAAAATCATCTCCATTAGAAAAAAGAAAGAAAAAGAAAAGAAAATGTCAAACAGTATTAATTCCCTGCTCAGGTGAACTAGAATTTTACAAGCCAATAGTAAAAACCACTTACGTCGAACTGATTAAATATTTAACCTAGAGAAATGTCCATACCTAGATAAGGCTAGATGCGTTAAACTTTAGAAATCAAAGATTTCATAATCGATATTTTAAACGGTAGAAATTAATCCGAAAGTAAATGCAATCTTGGTAGAATCTAAAGTAATCACAAAAAGAGAAATTTACAACAAGAGATTTGGATGAAAATAATGCTGATGTTAAAATCTGATTAGCAAGATATTCTTCGGTGGGATCTGTGTTTAAGTCGAAGAAAATTTTCGCTGACTGGCCTAGACAATGCCTATAATTTGACATAACAACTGAGTTCTCTAATAAGACAATAAAACATATGTCCAAATCGGAATTATCAGCGCATTTGATGGATTACGTTTTGCAACTACATCGAGGGAAATATCCGTAAGACTTTTTTAAATAATAGAAAATATTTGAATATCCGACGAAATTTCACTATAGCCATAGCCAGCAACAATGATGTAGTTTTGTCAAATTTGATACAAAAAGAAAATCTCAATTTCTGCTTCATAGAATCGTAGAATTGAAAACACCTCCAATGACGTATACAAAAGAAAACTAAAAGGAATAAAAACTTACCTAAATTAAAACTCTATTCAACACTTTGCTTTTTTCTTTGGAGACCTAACACTTCAGACTAGCAGAGAGAGAAAGATGGAATATTAACTGTGAGTGAGCTGCTAATTTGATGAGTTTCAAAGTTCAGCACAGATCGACACTTCCACAGCTGGCTGCCTACACCAATCCAAAAAATACTCTTGCCAACCCTAATCCCTTGTACTGTCCAATAGTGACTCATCAGCTCCACCAGGTACAGATGCAATAAGACTCCCCCCCCGAAGATATTACAAATGGAGAGAAGAATGTCACATAAAATAAATTCAATAAGAAAGAAACCTATTAAAATAAGAACGAAAGAAAATATATTATCTTAATCTCCACGATAAAATTTTAAGATGTAAGAGATTATCCACTATCAATAATACTGAATAGAATTTTAATTCAATACCAAAATGTAAATAAATATTTAAAAAGTAACAGAAAGGTACAATGTGAGTTCAATGCATGCGATAATCTCTTCCAACTCCCGATGATATCGAACCAGCAACTTCTGATTTCAATTATATAAAACAGCTGAGGCACTGTTGATCGATGGTCCTAGTCGATTAGTTCACGAAATTTTCCACGTGTTCTGGTGTTTTCTTCGTGATTGATCGCTCATCATCTTAAATTGATATTCGACCGGCCTTTAAAAGCACATGCTCAAAGACCTATATTCGACCTAAACTATGTCTGACAAAGCCCATACAAATCATTTCAAGGGGTCCCAGTAGCAGATTTTTCTTACCTGACACAAAATTTGATGCAGCTGTACTGATCGAATTTTTCACCTATCGTAAAGATTGCAGAGCCGTTCCAACACACGTTACAAAACCTCATGTAATAATTGAACACGAATAGATAACACGAATCTTATTGGCAAACTGACTCAGATTTAATACCAATGAACTATAGAATTTTATTCAAATATAGAACCACAACATACAATCTGAAAACTTTCCGATCCAAATTCTGACACTTGTTATGGGTGGCAACATGCAAATAAAAGTTAATATCAAATTCAAATGATTTGATTTTAAAATATGCAATTATTTTGAAGAAAATTCCTTTTCGATTGCATTTTTCTGAAATTTGCTTTCATGGAAAGGAATATACATGAGTAAAGGTAAGTTTAAACGCATATCTCAGCTGATAAATATTTTTTCACATTTTATTACTTCTTCTATGTACCATGTCCCTTCATGGTGTTGGCGATGATGACTCTCCACAATTTCCTGTCCTCTGTAGCACTTAGTAAATTTTGTCTTTGTATTTTTTTTTTTTTTGCTATCTCTCCTAAATTTTGTTCCGTCACCCATTTGCACCAGGACTTCAGGCAGGGATTATGTGTTGTTTTTGTGTAAGGAATATTGTGGTATGTTTAGGTCAGTAAATGTGACAATAAACTACATCCAACAACAAGACCTCTGATCAAAAGGTTTTGAGGAGCGTGGAGCCACCTCAGCAATACATTTTTGAAGAAAAAAATATTACCAGCAATAAAAATCTTGTCGGCATTAAATAACCCATTGAGATGTTGATATGCCGTAAAAGAAATCCAACCAAACCAAATCAATATTTATCAGAAGAATCTATCTTACATATTTATGAGAGTACCATTCGTCTTTGCATTGAATATTGTTACCACATATCTTCTGGTGTTCCTGCTATATATTTAAAGATTCTTGATAAAATCCAAAAAAGAATTTGCACTGTTATTGGTCCTGACCTGGCATCTCGGCTTCAGTCACTTTAACACTGTCGTGCCGTTGCTTCCCTGTGTCTTTTCTATAAATACGTTCATGATAATTGTTCTGATGAAATTTCCTCTTTTTTAAAAGTTTTTATTTTCATTCCCCATGCCCCGTAAACAGATTGTACATATGCGAAGTAGTTAGGGATTCATAGGGACTGAGGTGCTGGGGTGGCTGTTGTAAGAATGGTAAGTACGAATGTGTTGTAAGGAATACTGTGTTATGCTTGGGTCAGTAATTGTGGCTAAGATAAAACCGATCAAAGACCAGCTTTCCCCTATCCCCCCTTTTGGCCTTGTGCCACATTCTGTATTTTCAAAATAAATATTTCTTTCCTCTAAGGAAAGAAATATTTATTCAGACCTCATGAATTGAAGAGTAATACTAGATTGGCGGCAAGGTCTCATCATTTTATAGTTGAAATAGCTATAACAGTAAGTTCTATGCTGGCAATTCCTTCTATCACTTGTGGAACACTATTTCGGCTTTTTGCTTCCCAGTCAACTTTGATCTTCAAAAGTTTAAACGCAATGTCAATCGTTATCTTCTGTCTTCTTAATTCTTGTTCTTTTATTGTCCTATTCCCTTAATAGTAGTTTTTCTCATATTCTCTAACACTCAGTAACCTCTTGCATTCTAGTGGCTTTATTGCCTTGCTTGGGATGAAATGACTAAAAAATAATTTTATTTTTATTCTGATGATTGTCGATGTCAATAATACTGAAAATAAATGTTAATATAATTTTATATTCGCTGTCCTGAATTTTGCCAGTCATTAATATTGTATATTGTTGTGATAGGATCTACCTAATCTGCATAGGTGACTACCGACTATATAAATAATGGTTGGTACCGGAAGACAGAGGAGCGAATACAGAGATCCAGCTAGAGACTCTACCCGACTGCGACTTAGTCAACACATTCTCCAGGAACGGTCTTCCCAGAATATCCAAAAGACTATATGTAAATATTGTGTACACTTTCTTGTTATAATACATTCTTGTTCTAAGTACATTTTGTGTTGCATTATTATTCCATGCATTAGTCGAGATTCAACAATGAGTCAAGACTCAACATATATAATACTGAATACATGTTATATAATTTTGTTTAACATTTAACTAAATTTTTTACAAACACCTTGTATGGAAAAGAAAGTAGCAATAATATACCAAGAAAACCTATTATACCGACAGGTTTCCACCTGAAAAAACAAAGCAATTGCATTGTGAACAAAAACAGTCGACCCTCAAGCACCGAAACAAACTAAGACGGATGTGTGCTTCACGTTTTCTAATGTAAACACTTTTCCCGGCTTGGAAGATTACGTTGTTCTGAAAGATGCAAGAAAAAAGAAATTATAAAAACAAAATGGGTCAGTATATGAAAACGTATCTCCAGATTATCAGAGTCAGATCTCGCGAGACTTCATTCCTCAACAGACACGAAATACGAGGACATCGTAATAGTTTTAAAAGATGGGCGAATTTGCTTGGCAATAGCCAAATCTCAGAACTGATGTTTGCACAATGGAATTAAGTTAAACACACTCCTGTCAAATCTCACGATGCTTGATTCCGAGACCAGAGGATACTAAGTCTTTTGGTGAGTAAATATTCTCCAAAGTAAACAAAAGACTTTAGGAAAGGAAAGAAAATAAATAGATCAAATCAGAAATCTTAGGAAGATATTCAGACGAGAAAGCCAAGTTGTTTCAATGGAAAATATCACTAGAAAATTTTTAGAAGTGCTAGTGACAAACCTCGCGAAAATTAAGCAACTTCGGCAGCCTACCATGTTATTATATACATAGGAAATAAATATCTACAGTAATATCTATAAGGGTACATTGATAAGTATTTAATAAACTTCTTTTGACATCATATAATGTCAATAAATTTGGTTTCATCACCTTCATTTATAAATATATTTGATATTAAACATACAAAACTATGAGCTTCTTTTTCTATTTTAGAAATATTTAAGAGTTGAATTAATTTAAAATTTCGTCGTGAAACATAGCCAGGAAAATGTTCAATGGCAATTTTATCTTAATAAACTTTTATGGGAGACACGGTGGAGTAATAGCGACTCGAATTGAGGAATCGGAGAGCCGAGTTCGAATTCCAGTCGAATCCATTACATTCACATACGTGCTAATAACCTTGGGAAAGGTATAAATTTTCTTCTCCCCCACCCAGCTATGGGTAAATAGCAGGACAGACCGGCTTCTATTGTCTTGCAGAAAGAAATGGCAACCTACTGCGGGAGTCATGTATCGAAAGATACATGATCGTCTAAGCGTGTATCACTCTTTTATGTTTCTTATAAAATCTGTCCATCTACTGAAGAATACCATGACATAGAATATGAACAACGAGGAAGTTTTAAGCAAAATAATATGTAAAATAAGAAAGAGAGAATTGAAAATTCTGGAATGACAATGAGGAAAGAAATGTCAGAATATTTGACATATTTAAGGCACGAGAGACAGACAGAAAGAGCGGGTGAGCCGATCTCCGAAGTTTGTGTTAATGGATATCATAACAGGGAATAAGCGTGATAGCAAAACGACAGAATTTTTTAAGAGCTACAAAGGATCGGAACCTGTGGAGAGCAATGATCCTCCAAGGGACGCGGTACAAAGAAGAAAAAAGAAGTAAAAAAAGAAGATACATATATTTAGATTAAATATTTAAACAGTGGAAAATAGTTTCTCTATTGCTGTACTACCGAATACTACTTTCCCTGAAGGCAAGAGTTGAATGAATGATATATATATATATATATATATATATATATATATATATATATATATATGATAAATTAAGAAAACCCCTTAAAAATCCATATTGGTTATAATTTATTTCATGAATATTGTTATATTCATCTCTTCAGACCGAAAGTGTTAAGAAACGGAATCAATCCATCCAGGCAGATATACTGGGATAAAAAGAAGAAAGATGGAAAAAAGAAGAGAAAAAGTCACTTTCCCACCACCGTCAAGTTGAATTCCTGTGGCTTTTGTATAAACACTTTTATGGTAATTGTTCGGATGAGTCCTTAACTATGGTACCTTGAGTTTATGAATTTAAGCACAGTATTAGACGTAACCATAAGTTCTATGCTTACAGTTTATTTTCTAACACCAGTTGCCTGACGATTGACTAGCATGAAACAGACTGTCGCCTTTAAGTGTTGACTTCTACGTTCACTTTTATTTATATATATATATATATATATATATATATATATATATATATATATATATATATATATATATATATGAATTAAATAACTAAATATAGATGCAAGTAACCATAGATGCGTGCAATCACTCGCATACATAAATTTGCAAATAAATATTTTATTTAATTTTTGTGCTCAATGTGGTAATGCAAAGCTATAAAGTATATATTAATAAATATTACATATTACCTTATGGATTGTAATGAACATGAAACTCGCAGTCGTAATTTCGACGTAAGGTAATATGTATATTTATTAATATATCTGATTAAATAAATGACAGACATTATGTCTGCTAATTTTTAACAAAATCCGTTCGTACTCACGAATAACCTTCCGTGTATTGATGTTAAAGGATGAGAGAAATGTGCTATAACTGTTTAAATCACTTTTTATTTCCCATTTCCCAAGTACTTTCGATCTTCTACCAAGATCATCTTCAGGGCTGCAAGTAGTACAAAACTGTGTGCTGTTCAGGAGTACAAGTAGTTATACAAAGCTATGTGTTGTTATCCATTAAAGAAAAAATCCTATAATGGATAATTTTTTCACGTTCTAATGAACGCTAAGCACGACTGTCAACCGTTTGAAAGCATAATGAAAAAGTTACAGTAATGGATAACAATCTTCATCTGGCTGCCCCACATTTGCACATACTAAGCGTAGCTGGGCCGACTTACCAGTTTACAAATAAGTGGAAACCACTGTCATCCTGTGAACCACCTTCCAGATCAACCCTCTGATAAAGCTGGCTCCTTTGATGTTCTGGTGTGACACTGACTACAAAGTCTACTTTGGTATCTCTTAGAATGCGCCCAGCACATACTGAGATCACCGCAGATTAACTCCTCTTAGAACAAAGGTGCTTTATTGACATTAAATTCGATTCAGACCATCTGGGATTACCTAGCCTGAAACACTTACTAGAGACATATAAGCGTACGTGTATTTTCCAGGATTATTGGAAGCAGTATAGAGGACAAAAACAATTTTCAAGGCAGTTGTAACAACCCCCGTCATCACATGTACAGCGACGATCAGATCGATTTAAAAAAGAAAAAAGTATGAAAAAAAAGAGGAAGAAAATCATGACCCTGAGCGGATTGTCGGTTAGAAATCTGGGTTGTGGAAGTGAAAATGTTACTTTGCGATAAAATGTGTAACAAAGAAAACATTAAAAGAAACATGATATAAAAAAGGCAAAAGAAACGGAGGAAAAAGAACTCTGTAGTGAAACCTTATCCAAGCTTTTGATATTGACTTGCAAATGCACACGTGTAAAAAGATTGAACATTTAACGTCATATCTCACCTGGTTGCTGAATAAGTCACCGTCGAAAACGAAAAGAAAATAATGATATTGACACGAACAAAACAGGGACATCGATCATATTTGGGGTTAAGGCGGAAATCGAACGCGAAGAAACATTGTTTTACTCACACACACTCATATATATATATATATATATATATATATATATATATATATAAATTGAACTGCACCACATATTTAATTTAAAAGAACTGATCCGACGTGCAAATTTTTGGGATAACAGCTGAGACATTGCTATATTTATTGAACAATTTAGTTCATGCTACATTCACTGATAAACTCCTACAACAACAAAAAATTCTCAAATTATCATATTAGTAAAAAACGCACTCTCTTAAATTTTCAAATTCAACCTTAGCGTTGCGACTGCACGCTCCAAAAGTTTGTATCCGTTAACAATAACCCATTTCTAAAAGAACATATTTCGATTCGCATTTAATCGTTCGTGTCCGCTATTACCTGGATTTACTAAAAACAAAATAATTTCCATGCCTGAGGATGACTGTATGTACAGTTGAAAGTACTAGCAGATTAAAAAAAGACCTTATACAATTTATAGTTATTAAAAACAAGGATCATACATTCATCGAGTGATTCGTAGGTTAATGCGTGGTTTATCAAGTAAAAATATATTAGGATAAACCGAACAATACCGATAAAAACCCTAAGGTTTACATAGGATGTACCCAGAATAATTTTAAAACACGATACTATAACCACCTTAGTAGTTTCAATAGTGAAACTTACAAACACAGTACCACCTTATCCTCTTGTGTATGGAAGATGAAATAAGAGGATAATAAAGACTCCATTTTGAAATGGGAAATATTAAAAAAATGTCACAGGTATAAAGCAGGAGATAAATTTTGTTCCCTATGCACGGAAGAAAAGTTAACTATTGCTAGCTATAAAGAACCTAATAATTTATTAAATCGAAAATTCTTAGTAGGTGTAGACATGGAAACGCTGGTTATTAGAATAGTTTTTTTTTCTTCTTTGATGTTATTTTTTCTTCTTTGTTTTTTTTCTTCTTTGTTGTGTTCGTCTTTTCTTCTTTTTTTATTTTCGTTGAATAAAGAACGTAACCCCTAACCCCCTGTTGTTGAGTTTTTAATATGTTGTTTTGTTTGGGGTTTTTTGTTTGTTTTTTTGTTTTGTTTTTTTTTTGTCACGTGGTCATGGTTGTTTTTGGTTTAAGCTATATATTCTGTTTCATTTTTTACCTTTTTGGCCAGCATTACCCAAACGATCCATTTAGGTGAAACCTAGGTAGGTTTGCCTGGCTCCTTAGGTTTATATATATATATATATATATATATATATATATAGTCTTACAGTGTGCTATATTTATGGGATAAAGTGCTCAATATCAGAGATAGAGCGAGTGTAAATATAAAAGTGAACATAGAAGTCAACACTTAGATGCGACAGTCTGTTTCATGCTAGTGCAATCGTCAGGCGTCGGTTTTTGAAAAGAAACCATATTTTAATTGAGTTCATTTTTAATATTTATGCTCTGTAAATTTACATTGAGCACTGTTTTGTAAAAATCAAAATCAATAAGAACACCGGATTATATATCTTACTGTTCTTTCTTTTTATTATAATATATATATATATATATATATATATATATATATATATATATATATATATATATATATATATATAAAGAGAAGTGTGAGAGAGAGAGGCCATGAGAAACAACTTACTAATCCGTTCAAATCTCATTGTGCACCCAATATTTTGTGGGTTATACAAACTAATCGATTTGCATTACCGAGATCAGATATCCCGTAAAATATTACAGCTATCCGTTTTGGGATAACATCTATTAATGTTGAGCACTGTTGCTAACGATTCAAACTAAAAACATGGACAAAATCGATTTCGGCATTTCGCTGAAGAATACTCCCATCCCAGACAAACGGGAGTACCTTCAAAATCTAGTCACAAAAACCGAAGACTTAATCAGGAGAATGAGATGGAGAGCTTACTTCTTCCTCAGGGACCAGAAAAAAGTGAAATCTCCAAAATGGTGGATATATACGGATTTAAGAACTTGAAAACAGCACCTTTTATAGAAAAGGAATTTGAAATAATGGACCTTTTCGATATCATAAAAAATATTAGCTTCCACAATCACAAGAACAGCTTTCAAAAACGCTTGGATACGGTCGTCACGGAAATCAAACAGTCAAAACAAATATTTGTAAAGTCGGATAAGACAACAAACTTCTACAAACTCGATCCAAAAGATTATAACACCTTGATTAGAAAGGAATTAACAAAGAATTACAAGAAGGTCAACACAGATAATTACAATTATGTAAACATAATTAATTCATCGGCAAAAAGATTACCGATAAACTGAAAATAAGTGATAGGGTGCCCAAACTTTCGACTAGGGAAGCCTACATTCTACTTAAAGACCACAAACATGATTTCCTAAACAAACTACCCACAAGAATTATCAACCCGACCAAGTCTGAGATTGGGAGAATTAGCAAAACAATCCTGGAACGTATAAATAAACAGATAAAGGATCAGCTTGGCCTAATCCAGTGGGTCGGCACTGCAGAAGTGATTGATTGGTTTAAAAACCTCAATAACAAAAACAGCAGTACCTTCATCCAATTCGACATCGATATCTAAAGACCTTTTTGAAACAGCCTTGGAGTTTGCCGAGTTTTACTCCGATATTTCTAAAAGTGAAATTGATATCATCCTAAATTGCAGGAAATCAATTATGATACAGAACAAAGAACAATGGATAAAAAAAAACTGGTGAAAACTTTGATGTATCCATGGGATCGCTGGATTCTGCTGAATCAGCGGACTTGGTATGACTGTTTATTCTATACAACCTCACAGTTCACAATGAAATTAGTCTTAATAATATAGGGATTTATAGAGACGATGGTTTGATGGTAGTGAATAATTCTACCGATAGCAAAGTTGACAAGTTGAGGAAATGGATACATAGAGTGTTTAAATCTTTACACCTCAAGGTGAAAATTAATTCTAATATAAGACAAGTAGACTTCTTAGATGTAACCTTAAACTTACACTTAAATTATTTCCAACCCTTCTTAAAGAATAATGCTAACCCTATTTATATAAACCCTAATTCCAATCACCCAACGCCAGTTATTAAACATATTCCATCATCTGTTGAACGCCGTATAAACAAGCACTCTTCTAGCAAGGAAATATTCGATAAACACAAAATTATCTATAACAAAATCCTTACCGACAGTGGTTACAGATCTTCCGAAATTGAATGTAGAGAAAACTGTAGTTACTCTAAAAAAAACAATAGAGGAAGGAGAATAATTTGGTATACACCTCCCTTCAACAAGTTAGTCCGTACCAAATTAGGGCACAAATTCTTAAATCTAATTAACAAGCACTTCCCTAAAAAAAGTAAATTAAGCCAGATCTTCAACTGCAATACCTTAAAAATTAGCTACAGCTGTTCTAGAAACTTAGATAAAATTATTAAATCCCATAGCAATAGAATACTGAAACTACATAGTGATAATAAACGAAACCTAAATACAAGTTCTAATACACCCCAAGAAAAAAGACTCTGCAACTGTAGAATCCCCGATCCACGTCCATTATTAAACAGATGCTTAACCAAATCCATAGTGTATATGGCCTACATCTCATCAAATGAGAACCCCGGAGATATTAAGCTGTATGTCGGGTCTACTAGCAGACCTTTTAAGGATAGGTATTACAATCACTTGAACTCCTTTACAAATACAGCCAAACGAAATATGACATCACTTTCGAAATATTTTTGGAAACTCAAGGAAGAAGGAAAAACACCTAAAGTTAAATGGAAAATCCTAAGACAAGCCAGAACCTGCAATTCACTGAGCCAACCTTGCTTCCTATGTTTACAGGAGAAAATATGTATCATTGAACTCTTGAATAATACCCAATTATTAAACCAAAGATACGAGACTACCGTTTTCTGTAGACATACTAAGGATTTGACACTACAAACTTGCTAAATTCCCAATTCCACAACTATGAACCTTTTATAATTATATATCCACAAAACACGTTCTTTGATTACAAAATAAATAGTGATAACGCCAAAATAAAGAAATGCAATCCAACTTTAGAAATCTTATAGAAAAACCAAAAAATAACATTCCCAATTATTACTAAAGCTAACTCGACAATTTTTTACCTACTCAAATGTAATATTATCCCCTATCGCTATCTTCCCTCCACTACCTCTCAAACTTAGGACGCTTGTGAGTTGACGTGCCTAAACTTTGACCGATGTTTATCAGCGAAAAAATGTCCACACACCAATCAACATTAACCACCCGGCCCACCCATCACCAATCTGCTATCAACAACCACTATTTTTTCACTCAGATACTTTATATATATTTTGTATGTACACTTTTTTTCTCAAAAAAATGGAAAAAAAGAAGTGACGTTCTACATCCGGCTTGCCTACAAACAGGATTGTTCATAACCATTTTCGACCCTCACCCGTAGATGTGCAGTTGAAATGCACTGAAACTAAGTTGCATCTTTGTAGTGAGTAAAATGGTTTTGTCTATATGATAAAATTATAATAAATAAATATATATATATATATATATATATATATATATATATATATATATATATGTTGTGTAGCTGGCCACTCATATTCGAGGATATCCGTCTACTAAGGCAGCTAGCCAATCCCTATTGCAGACGCTTGCTCAGGTGCATTTGTGTTTATTCAACACCCAGAGAGCTGAGCACGGAAAGTGCGTGTTATCTAGCGTGATCAACAATTTGAACGAAGCCAGTACGATCAAGTCCTCGGCCACAATGACTTGTGACTTCGTGCTATCGACGGCCTCCAAGAGTTACGTCTACCCAAATTCACTCACAAAGCTTGGGTCAACTCGTGGTATGGTTTTCAGGCACATTACAAAGGTACTGCACGCTGGGATCGACCCTCCAGTCCGATAACATCAAGAAGTCTCCTTCCAAATCGTCCATGGTGAGATTCAAACTCGGCTCTCATGGTCAGAATATGCACGTTCTAACCATTGGCCACGTGCCTCACACATATATATATATATATATATATATATTTATGTGTGTGTGTGTGTGTGTGTGTGTGTGTGTGTGTGTGTGTGTGTGTGTGTGTGTGTGTGTGTGTATACAGATAGTCTGACTGTTTGGTTTTAAGAACTGATCTGCTGGACCCAGATAACCCAACATATATATATATATGATTTTGCCACGCAAATGTTTAAAACATTACAAAAATGATTTTAGGTATTTCTAATACAGTTAAATTAATTAAACATTTAAGGCTTGTAGACCGTATATTTAGGTATTCAGTGAAACAATTAGATTTTTTTTTAAAAAAACTTCAAAAAAGTATCCGACAAAGGAAAAACAATATTTAGTAACTCAAAAGTTTACTAAACATTTTTTTTATTACAACAGCTTTTTTTATAAAAGTGTTTTTATATATAAAAGTTTTACTAGAATGTTCCAAATTAGGATGAGGTCCAGATTAATTTTATGATTGCTTTTAGGAATGATTAAAAGTATTGCGTCATTCTTTTTCTCTCAACAGTCCTTTTAACATTGAAAAAATCGGGAAAAGCAAAATAATTGATCAAGACCTCAGTAAACGTATTGTTGACCTTCATACAAATGGACTTGGTTGTAGGAAGATATCTAATCAGTTAAATGTGCTATTGAGTTCAGCTGGTACGATAGTTCGTCACTGAAAGACATGTCATTACTTTCGCCCCCCAAAAAGCTCTGGTCCTCCTAGAAAGGTAACAGAACGTACGGCAAAATTATTGGCGATTAAAGTTGGCAACAAGTCCCGATTAAAGAACTTCAAGGAGGTCTAGAAGTAAGTGGAGTAAAAGTGAGTACGAAGACAAATAGTCGTTTACTTCGGCGATATGACATCTTTTCGAGGACTCCGAGGAAAAAAAACACTTCTTAAGCGAAAACACGTTCTTGCTAGGCTGGTTTTTGAAAACGAGCATTGTATCAAACCTGCAGCATTTTAGGAAAATGTACTTTGGTCAGACGAAACGAAAATTGATCTTTTGGCAGAAATGCTGTGGCAATGGTCCGGAGAAAGATGGGTACTGAATATTCGCCGAAGAATACTACCTCAACTGTAAAATTTGGAGGCGGATCAATAATGATCTGGGGTTGTTTTACGGCCCAAGGTGTAAGGAACATTGAAATAATAGAAGGGAGGATGAATGGAGCATATTATAGGGATATTTTGGAGAGAAATTTACGCCAGGGCTTGAAACCAGGTTGGGTCTTCCAACAAGACAATGATCCTAAGCATACTGCAAAGCTTACAAAATCATGGTTAAGTTCAAATAGAATAGACGTTCTAAAATGGCCAAATCAATCTCCAGATCTCAATCCGATTGAAAATTTATGGAGAGAACTGAAACTGAGAATTCAAAGAAGGAACCTGCAAAACCTGCATGAACTAAAGGAATTTTGTTGCGAAGAATGGAAAAATATTAGCCAAGAAACATACAAGAGATTCATAGGGGACTCCTCTAAATGCCTACATGATGTAATTAGCAATAACGGTTACGCTACGAAATATTAATAGATGATTTAATAAAAGTATTGTAAACTTTTGCATTATTAAATATTGGTTTGCCATCGTGGGATATTTTTATTGATTATATTTTTAAATCTGATTGTTTGACTAAAGGCTTAAACATATGTATTATTAGCAATAATCTGTGTTAGAAAAACCTAAAGAAACATTTTTTGTAATGTGTTGTAAAGTTTTGTTGGCACTGTAGGTAAATGTGCGAGCGAGCGATCGTATACAAACACATATAAATACTCTATAGTGTAAGAAAATATAGTGCTCAATCTTAAATAACAGAGCTATTTAATATATAGTAAAAATATTAATAATACCTTTCATAGATTGCACAACTACGAGTTTCATGCTTTCTGCAATCGTCAAGTGCAAATTTACATTACATAAGTCGGTTGAATTTAGACTGTCCACCAGCTCTAACAACAAGGACATTTTAGACAAACATAAAGGCAAATACGTAGAAGCATCTGAACCAAGTAACCATAAAATTAACCTAATTCTGAAAAAATTATAATTCTGAAAATATATTAACAATCCAAATCTCTTAAACAAAAAAGTGAGTTAATGAGCACTTGCCTACATAGAACCAAATTTCTACTCAAGCACGTTGACCCAAATGACACAAACCACAAATACTAGTATAGTCTTTAATTATTTTTATTAATATTTTTATTATATTTTACTATATTATTCTTGCTACCGTTGCTAAGCAACAATTGTCATTATTAGACTGGAATGCATTTAACACCTTTCTGCTAACCTTTATTTTCATCATTTTCATTATCTTATTGTCATTGCATCTTTTTTTAATATATACCCATTATCATTATTTTATTTTACTTTTACTTTATCATTAGTATTACTATCAGAAACATCTTTGATATATTTATTCATTCATTTAGTTAGTTACTGTTATTTATTTATTCTTATTTATTTACATATTTATGTTATTATTTATGTTTTTAATTTTATTTTCATTGATATATATTATTTTTATTAGTATAATAATTCATTTCAATTTTATTTTTCACTGCATATTTTATTATTATTTTTATTAAGTTTATTAATATCAATATTAATAATATCATTACTTTCTTTATTGATTTTCATTAAAAATGTTGATTGATTTTCAAAGTTTTTTCCATAACAACAGCGTCTGTTTTCAAATTAGAATTTATATTTTTTATTTCAAACCTTATTTTTAATCTTAAATTTTAATCTGGGCCTAAATCCAAATTCAAAATTAAAACTACTATTCATTTAATTATTTAAAAGCAATAATAATCTACCCTAACAATAAAATATCCCGCGATAACTAAAACAAATGGTGTTATCCCAAACAATTCGCACCTAACGATTGTAGAAAGCATGTGTTGTGCAATCAATATAAGGTATTATGTATATATATATAATTATTTTCTTTTTAAAAATATGATTCCATCGCTACACAGAAAATGTCCATATTTCAAAACTAAATTTATAAACTTAATTATAAAAATTAAACTTAAAATCCACAGTCTTGTTGGTACAATGGAACAAGACTGTGGATTTTAAGTTTAATTAAAGTTTAGTGATGCTAGGAATTAACTTTCACAGAAATTTACTTAAGACAAAGACAATATTAATATTATGAGTTGTTAAAATTAAGGAAAATGTATTTTAATTTAGGGGTGGCTGGGTTTTAATTTCCCTAGACAGCTTATGTATCCAATATATGTTACTTACAAAGTTTAGGTGGGGTTGGGGAGTCTGCTAACAAATGTATACCACAGTTATTCAATGAGTCATCTATAAGAATAAAATATAATTAATAAATGTTAAGTATTAATAATACGTTTTGCACATATTCAAAATGACGCTCTTAGAAAGTCTTTATGTATAAAGAATAGGAATTAAGAGGATAAATGAAAATGTCTATTTTTTTATCATTTCAAACCCAGACGACACACTGAAAAATGGAAGTATACGTTTGTTAGCACCTAAACTTAACATCGCTTGACAATGGAACGAGACTATGGATTTTAAGTTTAATTTTTATAATCAAATTTATAAATTTAGTTTCAGTTTTGAAATATAGAAATACTGTGTCATGAGGAAATCATATTTTAAATAGAAAATAATTATATTTTGATCTACTGTTTTGTATCGAGCACTGTTTTTTAAAAAATAAAAATAACCGCTAAGAAGATCGGATTGTAAATCTTACTCTCCTTTCTTATTATTTTAATATATATATATATATATATATATATATATATATATATATATATATATATATATATATATATATATGGAAATTGGAAAGTAACTCTATTTTATGTATGATGGACTCTCGCGTCTGGTAAAAATTATCGACGGGAGAGTTCATCATACATAATACAGGTAGTTATTCTTTAATCACCGCGTATATATGGTGTACTGCGCAAAAGTAAATTAACCCCTAAGTTAATAAGGAAAACCCTTATTAAACGAGTCACAACCATTTTCAAAAAATTATCAAGCTGAAATATATATATATATATATATATATATATATATATAGAGAGAGAGAGAGAGAGAGAGAGAGAGAGAGAGAAGTGTATGTGAATAAAAGTAGATAGAAAAATACGTTATAATTTACCTACTCTCACACGTAAAGTGCCTATCATTATGAACAAAAAAGAAAAAAATCTTCAGCTACCGAAACA
This sequence comes from Acanthosepion esculentum, assembly GCA_964036315.1. Classification (NCBI taxonomy): domain Eukaryota; kingdom Metazoa; phylum Mollusca; class Cephalopoda; order Sepiida; family Sepiidae; genus Acanthosepion; species Acanthosepion esculentum. The sequence goes on along the minus strand of OZ038486.1, from coordinate 90,824,969 downwards.
GATGAAAGGGATAGAAGAGTAATAAAAATGAAGACAGCCTTCAATATCTTTCTCCATCTATTCCTTCTTCTTTTCATCTGGATTTCTTTTTGCATTTCTCGAGCTTTCTTACTTACCCTCTCCGCTCCTCCCACACACACTTTCTTTCCTTCTTCCGACACTCTTTTGCACTGATCATAAGGAGAAGTACCAAGAAGCGACATTTTGATTTTCGGCAATGTGCACAGATACTTCTCTGATCCCATATGTTAATAGCGTCTTCATTATTTACGGGTACTATGCTACAATAAAACTGCAAATAATGTGTTCCTAATTTATTAACGAAATATACCATTCATTTTCGTTTGAATTTCTAAGATCAATAATTCGTGGGATAATAGTGTGCCAAAGCCTTAATTCGTGATTCTTTGATTTTTTTACGGCTTATCAACCCTTCGCTGGATATTTAAAGCTGGACTTATTTTAGAATGTAAGAAAAATTATTTTTAAGGTGAATATTACATTAACAATTTTTGAGAATAACAATGATTTTTACACATACATGTCTGACTTTTTAACCCATAGCTGGGGGAGGAGATGGATTCATACCTTTTCCATGTGTGTTTTTCCGTGAGTGAATGTAACGAATGCGACTGGAATTCGAACTCGACTCTCCGATTTCTCATTATGACTCGCATAATTGCACCATCCGAGCATCCACCGTCGGTTTGGGAATTTCGTCACATAATAATTGTGTGTTCAATCCATGGACTAGGCAGGGCAAATCCCCGTAGATTAAATAAAGTGTTCAGTTCGGAATTCCAAGTAGGTTAACCGGATCGACATATATTGAATGAAGCCCGGAGAGAACAACGGCCGCAATGATGTGATAACAACAACAAAGATGAGGACAATAGTCCGCAAGTAAAAACTGTAAATATTTTATAGAATCAGTCTCACTCTTTTTTTTTAATAATTTTCTTGCAGGTTTTCCCATTATTTTATTCCATTTAAGACAATAATTACTTTGCCACTGTCTGTTAACTTAATTCACTTGGTTCTACCATCCCCCAAAATAATACATCTAACCAAACTCATTCAGCAGACGTATTTCGTATCTCAAGTTAACCTATTCACACGCAACCATTTCTTGCTGTAGGAATTTAATCGCCATGGTAACAAAATCCCATAGCCTGAACAATACGAGACAGCCATCAGCTTAAGCCTATTTCTTTCCTCAGATTTGCCTTTAGTTGATTCTAAAATCTCGACTATCATTTCTTCGATAAATCCTGCAGTTGAGTCAGAAATACAATTTGAGGAAATTATTTATCTTTTCATTGCTTCATGAAAGCGACCACATAGCCTGGGATTAATGTTTGGATTATCAATGGCTTTCTTGGAAATTTTGCTTGCATTAGCATAGAAATTTTATAGTGCCGTATCTATGGTTTATATTCGCAGCCTCGTTTTGAAATAACTTTGACCGAATTGACCGTCAACATGAAATGAACCCAGAGCCGCCATCACATACGATAATACGAAACGTTATGAATAGAAATTTATTGATTAATAATTTAAATCATTTACCAAAATTTAAATAATTTGTTTCTGACGAAACTTTAGATTAACAGACAATATTCGATTTTAAATGATATTAAATAATATCGAGTTAGCATTTAAACAAATTTATAAGCAAGTAAGTTACGTTTCGAAAAATCAATGTCAGTCTTCACTTATTCATGTCTTTTAAAGTAAGCATGATGAAGCAAAAAAAGTAATTTCCAACGAGACTTGAACTCACAACTATTATCTTGGAGACTCGTCTTTCATTGGGGAAGTCTTAACGGAAGTCTATGGCTAGTCAAGGCACAAATCTACAATCACTTTCCCGAATTGTTTAAGGCGTCATCCACGAAAGACGAACTCCAGAAATATGGGCATTTAACCAAGAAAGCAACAGTAAGATGGAAAGGTAGGTTAATAAAAATGGAAATTTTAATACTTTATCTCAAAATTAATCGTGTGTTTATATAAGTTTATTTTATTTTGAACAATATAAATCTGTACGAAAATAGATTTTGGTACGCAAGAACATAAATTCCAAAGACATTTGTAATAAGGGCTGGGAACATTAGATAGATAGATAGATAGATAGATAGATAGATAGATAGATAGATAGATAGATAGATAGATAGATAGATAGATATGAACAGACTGCCATAGATATATATGAAAAGACTGCGATAGATAAAATAGACGGAGATAGATAAAACAGACTGACATAGATAGATAGATAGATAGATAGATAGATAGATAGATAGATAGATAGATAGAGAGAGAGAGAGAGAGAGATAGATAGATATGAACAGACTAAGATAGATAGATAGATAGATAGATAGATAGATCGATAGATAGATAGATAGATAGATATGGCGTTATCCGAATGCACGTAAAGTTTGTCCATAAATGTTACAACTGAAAAGGTTTTGCTCACGTTCAGTTGTGTTAACAATATTTTGACAGTGGTACCAGGAAAGAAATACCGTGAATTTCCGAGATGTGAAACGGTCAAAACTTATCGGGGTTCGAAATGTTAAAAAGCTTATCCACCATGTACAAGTCAACAGAAGGGCTACTGTGGCATAAATTGCAGATAACTTTAATCCGGGTAAAAAATAGAGATGCGTTATAACACACAATGTTTTAATACATGTTGCTAATAGGAATGTGGAACTGCAGTCGCTTGTTGGTCTCTTTCACTGAACCAGAACATAAGTTTTCAATACTACCAAACTTAGAGACTAAACTCTCTATTGCCAGGGAACCAGACATGTTTGACAAACGTTGTTAAAACATAAAATAAAACTAGTAAAAAAATCTATTCAACCTAAAATCAGGATGAATGATGCTGAACTCCAGGAAAGCAAAATTCAACGTCGTCTTGACCTCACGTTTTCTACTCACAACTGCTACATCTGCCGCAAGGATGGTTGGTTCACTGTGTCGTGCCAAAAGATTTTTCATGTCAGAATCCATCTTACACATTTATAAATCTACAGCTATAAATTCGTCTGCGTATTGAATACTGTTGTCATATCTGGTCATGTGCTCCTATTATGCATCTCGAAATTCTTGACAAAATCCAGAGAACGGTCTGCAATACAATCGATCCTGACCAGGCATCTGGTCTCCAATCCACTTTCTAAACGACATGACGTGGCTTCCCTGTGTCTGTTCTACAAATACTTTCATGGCAACTGCATGGATGAGGCTTTTTTTCCCCTGATGCCTCGACTACATAAATTTATACGTGCTACTACTTCTCACCGTTTTCCTGATCAACTAGCTAGATGCGACCGTCATTTCTACTCTAAAAGTTTTTTTCTTGCACTTCCCACCTGTGGAACTCTTGATTCCCTGATAAATAGAATCTTCACAAATGTAAATGCAATGTCAATCGTCATCTTCTGTCTTTTTGAAGGCTGTTCCTATTTTGCCTTTTCCTCAATCCTCCCCATTTTCAATCTTATTCTCATTCACTTTCACTCCCTGTAACCCTCTTGCGTCTTAGTGGCGTTTTCGCCTTGGTTGGGGTGAAAAAATATGAAATATCTACTAAACATCAAAAATCTCCACCACCACCACCCCTCCAAGGATAGAAAAAATAATTCGAAATTCCAAGTTTATCGAGTAAGATGGTCGACACTTGAAGAAGGCCGAAGTTTACAACAACTAAAATGAGTATCTATCGATATTTCTGAGATGAGGTATTATGTACATTATTTACATTATTCGGACTATTGTCCTCATCTTTGTCGCCATATTTATTACAACGTTTCGGCCGTTGTACGCTCCGGCCTTCTTCAAGTGGTTGGAATGTCGAACTGAACCCTCAAGGACACATGGCACAGTGGATAAAGGCGTTGGTTAGATCCAGAGACAGGATCCAAAGAGTGTGAGTTCAATACCCGGTTAAGGCAGTGGAGAACTTTCAGAGGGAAATTAACAGGAGATATCTGATAACTGACATCCATTAAACATGGCACGTGGAACTAGAACAGTCTACCCCAGAGAGCGAAATAAAGGGTTCAGTTCGACATTCCAAACACCTGAAGAAGACCGGAGCGTACAACGGCCGAAACGTTGTAATTAATATGGCGACAAAGATGAGGACAATAGTTCGAATAATGTAAATAATGAACTAAAATGAGTATGATGGTCTGAATAGTGCTGCTTATAATATTTTTAATAACACAATGTACCTTATGGACGACGGTGTTTATGACTCTCCACGCTTTCCCTTTATTATCTATAAATCACCATGAATTTTAGGAAGATAGAGCGAAATGCTTTCTCCACGGTTAGCAATTCTCAGTCTTCCTTCTCTTCAACTGGTTGTCACCTAAGATTAGATAGTCTACCCTGATATTTATCGAACAGACGAAACGAATCCAAGTCCCTTTCTTAATGGCATTTGCTCGAAAGTGAATGCAACAAACTAACCCGAAATTTGAACTCGGATCGCTGATTTCACCTACCGACACATCCATTTAACGATTATCTTTTGTTACTTTATGACGTGTACTTATGACGTATACTTATGACGTAAACTTATGACGTATGCTTATGACTACATCATTTTTTCTTCTAAACTCCCTGATTAACTTTATGCAGACATTTTCTTTGCGTGCAAGTCTAAAAAGAGATGTAAAGATGCTAGCGTCAGTCGAAGCAGATTTTAACCGATTTAGAAAATGATAGAAACTTTAAACTTATCTGCATATTTAGAATGTAAATAGATTTGGTAAAGATTTTGAATCCCATAAAATTTTCCAGAAATCAATATTTTCACTCCTTTTCGTGTTCCCTTCAGGAAAAACAAAAATGGTACCAAAACCCTGAGGAATTTTTAAATTGAATAACGCAAAAATCAAATAAAAAAATCTCTTCCATGGAACTGAACGAGGAATAATAATCCCTAAATCACCTGCAAATGATTTCAAATACTCCGACTTGTTTGTTGTTTTGCTCGTTTTATAGCAAATGTTGTATAGATGAATGGATTTTCGTTTTTAAAAATCAGAAAATGTATTTCATTATTGATAAAATCAGCTTACGAATAAATCTAATTTCTGTTAACCTTTCTAATTTCTTTTAACCTTATCTAACTTATTTGTTTTTTTTAGTTACTAATGGATAAACATAGTGATTAGGTCGCTATAATGAACACCAGGGTGCCTACACGAGTACGTCATTCGCAAAACCTCACTGACGAACCTGCATTGTTGATTTAAAATCACGTCGTCTCTTAGAAAAGCAAACTCTGGCATTTCTTAATGTCTGTTCAATTAGAAATGCACACAACCTGAAATGCACTGAAAAAGACGTTATGTTAGTTTACCTGATTAGAATAGAAATGATATTTGAAAAAAAAACAAATGAACCATTATCACAATTCCACAAGAATTTTGTAAGAATATATTCACGTTCGCCTCCAAGACACCGAAATATTAATAATGAACGGCCAGAGAATTATTAATCGCCGGGTGTTTTTGAATAAGATAATGAGTTAAAAAAAAAAGTTGAAGAGTTATAATTTGTGGACAACTCGAATAACAAATTTCGGCTGATTAAGCGTGTAAATTAATTGTGGGGAACTGATTTACCCAAAAGATTACCCACTTTCTCATTAGTCACCGTGACATGCCATTAAAAGGGCATTTTGAGGACAGAGCGTGGGAAATGATAACACTCACAAAAATAATGGGAGCGAAAATGCCGCATTTTTATCAATTCATTTGAAGCAAGGCAACAAAGTCACTAACACGCAAGAGAGGTGGTTACTGGGTGTGAAATAATATAAGAAAACCATTGTTAAGTCATTGGTCCTGACTTGACATCTCACCTTCAGTCACTTTTTCACCACAGTAATGTAACTTTAAATGGCTAGATTTAACCGTATTTTTTCGTTTCTTTTTCTCACACTTCTCGCTTTTGGAACTTTTCTCAAGGTTTCTTGCTTTCCAGTTAAGTTTGATCTTTAAAAATTTAAATGCAGTAACAACTTTTACTTTTTGTCTTCTTATTTCTGGTTCTTTTGTTGTTCTCTTCCTTAACAATGGTTTTCTTATATTATATCACATTCAGTAAACAGCAAAGCATTTATAAAGTTTACAGAGATCAGGAGTCAGTTCAGGAGCACATTTCTTATGCCTATTGCGAGAATACAATCAAAATCACATGCTTTTAGGGAATCCAGTTTAGAGATGATAGCAGAAACCATCGACTCTGTTATATGCATATCACTCAGCAGGGACTTAATTCTATGTTGAAAGTCAGGCAAAGATATTCCAGATGAGTCAAGAGTAGAATTTGAAGAGAATTTACGAGCAAAACATTCTGCTTTATCAGTAGAAGATGTTAACACCTCAAATTGAGTAAAGAGAAGAGGAATAGAAGACTTACTCTTATTTAACACATTATTATAGAGCTGCTAAACTTGTCAGAGGCTGTACGGTGCCTCATTCTATCAGCAAACAAAACTTAGCCTCTTTGAGGACACGTTTACAACTATTACGAGCAGATGTTTGTGATTGTGAAGTTATTCCTGAGGCCTATAACGGCTGAACAGGCCGATGTGTACCAAGTAGACGATGGTGGATTTACCGAAAAGGAACAAAATCATTAATGCCGGCTTTAACCAAGAAAAAAACCTCTGTAGCATAATTCTCAATAGGACGTTTAAGAATATCAATCTAAGGGGCATCTCGTATAAAGTCACAAAATTAATCCCAATAGGTACATTTGTAGTTGGATAAAGTCTTGTGAATAAGAGGTTCCTTTCTAATAGATGACTTAAAAGAAATATCATCAAATACTATAGCGTGATCCGAATTGCCAGGAGGACAGAGTTATGATGTTTGACAAGAGCTAGGAAAGAAGGTAAGGGACAAATCGAATAAAGAAGCATGTTGATCAGATTTGTTAGGAAAACTAGTGAGGAAATTCACTATTTGAGTAAGAGAGTGAGCAACTGAAAAATTTAAAGTCTGACTACCGGCTACATTAGTAAAATCAGAATGATTAAACCACTTGACGTGATAAGCATTAAAATCACCAAACTCAAAAATGCCCGCAGATGGATGGAGAGAGAGAGAGAGAGAGAGAGAGAGATTTCTATATTGTCATAAATTTTGTCTGATATATTATATTTCTGAGAAGAAGGAGAGCGATAAAGGAAAAAGAGATAACTAACAGAGTGCATTAACTAAAGTCGAAAGCACATGAATGGATCATCAAAGCACTCAAAAGACCTCTTGGTATTAGATGATTTTGCCGGATATAAATACCAACGCCATGCATATGTATTCTAGAATATTTTCGACGAAAGGGAAGGTAGCCTGGAACAGAGAATCTATTAAAAACGATATAAGAATTTTAATTAGTTTTGCAAGGTGTGAAGAGATCTAGAGAACGAATCAAGAGACAACAATCAACAGAACAGAAATTGGAATTTATTCCACAAATATTGGAGAAAGCAAGGTTACAGGTGATTTTTTATTTACTCTTATTTCTTTTCAATGTATATAAGATTTTGTTTTAAGACGAAAAAGGCCAAAATAATTATCAATATCTGTCGTCTATGGTAATACAAACTGGCCAGAAGGTGGCGAAGACTAAAGCATAAAGTGGTCTCAGGTTTGTCCACCGGAACTTCATGCGCGGTATGTCACTACAAATACCCTGATATTATGCAACTGTTGACCAGAGCAGCGTCTCTAAGCGCTACCAGTGTTCGGGCTCCCTACTACCAGTCGGATACAGTTAGTCAGTCATGTGTCATACATGATACACGCTTAGGCGATCATGTATCTTTAGATACATCACTGACAAGGCAGATTTTTTCCACAGTAGGTTGCCATTTCTTTCTGCGGTAGACCAGTTGCCATCCAAGGATACAGAACCCGAACTCTCCTGCTATTTACCCATAGCTGGGGGGGGAGAAGAAGGTGATTCATTCCCAAGGTTATTAGCACGTAAGTGAATGTAATGGATTCGACTGGAATTCGAACTCGACTCTCAGATTCCTCAGTCCGAGCCGCTATCCATTACTCCACCGTGCCTCCTCGGATGTAGCAACCAGAAAACTGCCAACCTGCTCCCCTCATAATGAAATGTCACAGCCACTGCTCAGTTAGATCACTAAAAACTTAAATAATTATGGTCCTGCAAGAAATCATATACTAAAAAGGAAACAAGGAATAAACCTCTACTCCAGTTCAATAAATCTAGAAAGAGTACTGACCAGGCGATAGGCGAATCTTTTACTCGTATTAGCCTGTTCACAACACAAGACACAACATATATATATATATATATATATATATATATATATATATATATATATATATATATATATATATATATATGTATATATATATATATATATATATATATATATGTATATATATATATATATATATATATATATATATATATATATATATCGTATACGAAAGAGTGGTTCAAAATTATTCACATAGCTGGTTCCAACAATCATTTGAAGATTTTGGAATCAATCTGTATAGGATTACGGAAACCTTCTCTTTGCCAGCAGAAGGATTTTGTGAAGTCCCTTAATTTGTTGGGGAATATTTTATTTTAACTGTCCCTCGCTAATTATTTACACGCAGTTTCCCCTCCCCTCGTTATAAATATATATACTTATACTAATTTATATTAGCGTGTTTTTCCCCTCTTTTTTTTTTTGCTCTTCATTTTCGTTGCTGTTCTTTTTGTTCAATTTATCAATTTTTCCAACGATTTTCTCCTGATTTGATGTTGGACGAAAGGGCCTTAGGGACTATTACCATCAATAAATTCCTTGTTTTTAAAAAATAGTACATATATATATATATATATATATATATATATATATATATATATTATATATATATATTATGATAATTATAATAACTAGTATAAAATTATTGTCAAATATATATAAGGCAATTTATATTATTGTTGTTAAAATATTTGAATGATAAAAAAATAGGGGTAAATGGCCTATGAGAAACCATTAGTCAAACATAAACAAAACGAAATAAATGCTGAGGTTATATTTGTACACATACAATGCTACAGGATAAATTTTGCCAGTTGAGAGAACTCCTGGGGTGGTTAGCGCAGAAAAGTTTCTCAAGTTCGTTCACTGCATGCGTCAAGACAGTAAGTCCTATTTCAAATTATATTTTCTTTGCATCTCTTAACTAGAAAAGGAAAGATTGAGGCAGGAGTGGTGGGATATTATCTATTAATTTTTAGTATGAGTTCAAATAACCTCTATCAGAATAAAACCGAGCGGGGAATTATGATTACCCTTATCACACAAGGATTGTTCTTAGGCAGAAAACAGGTCCCCCATCAAGCTACTTGCAGATAATTAGTTGGGTAAAGAATCGGACACGCACCGAATTCAGGGCTAGTCTTCTTTCTTGTCAGACTTTTACTGGATATTGTGCCGATCAAAAGTAGGAATGGTTGAAGAACAAGATTCTAACTTGTTTTTAGTGGGGGGGAGTGTCTTTTGACTGATTTTCTTATCATCTACCTTTATGTTATAGCCCAAAAAATGAACAGACTTCACACTTTGAAGATTCGCCAGTCACCAAAAAGAACGACCAATTAGTAGCTTAGAATTACGTTTTCCACCATTTTGTTTATTTCTTTCTCTTTATTTTCCTTTTTTTTATTTTTCCCTTTTCACTTTCCCTCTTCACCCAAAGTCAGGTCCCCAAAATGTAATTGTAATAAGAAATTAAGTGGAATAAAATCTAGTCTCTAGCTAGGATCGAGACCCGTCTGAATTGGCGTCAGTTGGGGATTCTACTCCTAAGCCTTTGGCGCACGGCAGGGATGAAGGTGAATTTAAGCGTATTTATTTTTACGTAAACTCACAGTGACTGAGAGAACTCGATTCGATTTGATTTACTAAAGATTCTTGCATTATTAGCCGTAATAGTCACTGTTTACAAACCCACACTTCCTCCCCAAGGAGCTCAACCGAAATAAATTTTTCAGTAGCATACACACACATATATATAGAGAGAGAGAGGGAGAGGAGGGAGAGAGAGAGAAGCACAAATTAAAAACAATTTAATAATCACAGTACGTAAGCTGGGAAGATTTTCTTTAGATTACTTGGAGAAAAGATCGACATTTAGGCGACGAAAAAAGAAAGAGATAAGAAATAGGAGCAAAAATAAATTAAAATAAAATTAAGAAATTTGCTTCCAAGGTGTAAGTCAAAGTTCAAATATACGTATTAACAAGATTGTTTGGCAAAAGGTCTTTCACGCTTAAATGTTCCGATTATTGCGTTTAAGCATGAAAAAAGACTGTCGCCATATACTGAGGAGACCTATATCCACATTGCTTGTATTTATATATACATACATAGGAAGAGACACAGTTAAGCGTTTATCACGTATGGCACTTAAGTGACTGACATAAGGGCATCAATTAGTAGGGATTAAAAAAACATTAACAGCTAGTATTTATTTTTCGGCATAATCGTTCCTTCTTTTTTTATTTTTTTATTTTTGTCAAAGCACTTAATCCAGCAGTTAATGCGGAGAGAAAGATTTACAGTGAATAATTCAGATCAACATTCAATTACTGATACAGCCTCGTATATTTATCATAATTCCCTCCGTTCATTTGGGAAATGCTTAATTAGGTAATAAATTCTTTCTTTTATTTCATTTCGGCTAACGAAAAACTTCATGAGAACCAACTACTCTCAGATTGCGAGAGAATTCTTTAAAATTAATTCATTAAAGAAAATATGGTCAGTGCATAAAGAAGACTTTCGGTCCGCTTTTTACAAAACGGGAACTGTCAAACGCAAATCAATCATTGAACAGTGATTGATTCTAAAATTTATCAGTTGCTTTGTCTACACTTATGTCGGGTAGGATAGAGAAATAAAGAAAGGTGTGAGAATGTCTTCAATCCTATGAGGATTTCCCTCTGCCGACAGTTTGATGAAGAATAATTCGTAGTTTCTCAGACTGCACGTGATTTTCGAGAAGAGTAGATAAGGCATTCATATTTCTGCTGTCACCTAGGAAGCTCCGAGTAGAGATTACCTGCCCCTGATTGATTAGGTTACTATGACCCGAAATTTCAATTATAAGAAAAATAAAAATGTGTGATTGCTAAAAAAAATAAATAAATTTGTGCAGAAGATGACTTCAACATTTGGGTGTGACGGGAGGATATTATTCGCTGGAAGTGAGATATAAAGAAATAAAAAGACGATGGAATAATTCATTTGATATTTCCCTCGGGAAAAATTCTCAGAAACGGAAAACCTTCGTTGTTGGTTTTATGAGTTTTCTTTCTGGAAGTGAATAACAAAAATAGCGATTCTGAAGAGTGATTATAAGATAGATATTTCATATTTGAGGGTATTACAGATTTTACAAGTATACCATGAAGATTGTGCAATTCCATAAGGGGAGAGTGTAAACGAATTTGTAAATAACCTATATAATGATGTCCTACAACTAGACTCGGAAAGAAACGCTAAATTCAAGTTTCTTACAATAGTAGATTCTATTCACGCCGTATTTGATATAGATAGATAGAGAGAGAGAGAGAGGTGAAAAAACTGAGATAGATAGATAGATAGATAGATAGATATGAAAAGACTGAGATAGATAGGTAGATAGAGAGAGAGAGGTGAAAAGACTGAGATAGATAGAGAGAGAGAGGTGAAAAGACTGAGATAGATAGATAGATAGATAGATAGATAGATAGATAGATAGATAGATAGATAGATATGAAAAGACCGAGATAGATAGATAGAGAGAGAGAGAGAGAGAGAGGTGAAAAGACTGAGATAGATAGATAGATAGATAGATAGATAGATAGATAGATAGATAGATAGATAGATAGATAGATATGAAAAGACTGAGATAGATAGATAGATAGATAGAGAGAGAGAGAGAGAGAGAGGGGTGAAAAGACTGAGATAGATAGATAGAGAGAGAGAGAGGTGAAAAGACTGAGATAGATAGATAGATATGAAAAGACTGAGATAGATAGATAGATAGATAGATAGATAGATATATAGATAGATGTGAAAAGACTGAGATAGATAGATAGATAGATAGATAGATAGATAGATAGATAGATAGATAGATAGATAGATAGATATAGATAGATTCGAATTTATACAACATTAAGTCGCATTGATATATATTTTTAATAATCCAATTCTCGTCTCTTTAATTAGGAAAATCCTTGACGTGTGCTTGAACCAGGATGGATTTTATATGAGAATGTCAACAACGAAGGACTCTTAGAATTCCAAGCACTATTCTTGTTAAAGATTATCATAAAAGCAGATTTGGTTAGAATGAAGACATCCAGACTGTTAATTGAATGAACGTCCAGAGCTTTCGCACATAATTGAGTTGAACTGTCTTTGATGATAATGGCGGACATATTTCTTCATTAAAGTCTTGCGATTTGAGATGATGAAATCTTGGAGACAAATGTGAATGCAATAAAAATAAGTATTTAAAATCAGATTTTACCTAGAAGGTAATTTTGTCGAGCAATAATAACGAAGACAGTCACTCGATATCTATGTAACTCACAGAATCTGTGCTGAGAATTTTCATCTATTTCTTTATACGAAGGGGTCTGAAAAGTTCTCAGTCCGATCAAGAAGCCGTTTAAAAAATAATATTTGGTTATTTGGTCAGATTTTGGGAAATCGGTCAAGCCGAGAACTTATCAGGATACCCATTATTATTATGATACATCGATGATGCTGAGATGCTTTAATAATATATTGGGTCCCAAGTTCTCTCCAGATCTATACTACAGATCATTGTTGAGGATGCTGGAAAAATGGTCGGCTTAGTCTATCGCTCCCAGAAATAACTGGCTTCTTCTGTCGTACTTTATTTTCGCTAGAATCAGATTAGACCATAAATGGAGTATTGCTGAAATATCTGGTGTGGACATCACTTTCCAACCTCAACAGATTTTGAAATTGTTTACACGCACTTGTGACGGTGAGGACGTATTCTCCATTCTACTGCAGCATCTTCTTTTACCCCTTAATATCAAATCGTTATTTTCTGTCTCCTTAATTCCTGTTCTGTTATTAGCATCTCTCTCAGGCTCTTTCATATTCAGTAACCTCTTGTGTCGTAGTAGCGTTATCTACTTACTTGGGGTGCAATGCTTAAAAACATTCTACTCACACTACAAAAAAATCACAATCGGAATAATTATAGTTTCTACTTAAGAATATTTAGAATTTGTAACCTTCAATATTTCCACAATGGAGTGAAATACATTGAAAATGCTTTTACAATCGGCTAATTATTTCATATATAATGGGAAAAGAAAAGCTGAAAAAGTTCACAAATCATAAATAAAAATAACCCAAATAACCTTGATAAAACTATATACATTATATTACCTACCAAATTAATAACGACAACAACCAAAAATAATTTATTTAAACTTAATTTAAAATTTATTATAACTATTTTAAAAACAATAACAGATTTAATTAACACAAAAGAAAATAACCTAAAATCTAAAAAATGAACTTGAAACAAACGTCTCAAAAAACACATATGAGAAACATCTGGGAGTAAATAAAAGAATATATGAACAGAAAAGGCGTCTTTTACAAAACAATATGTTCAATGCAATGCGCAGGTGGCAAAATTGCAAGCAGTTAACTCACCAAAATTTAGATATCTATTAAATGGTTTAGACTTTTCACAAATCCCGTTATAATCCGTGAAATTTAACGTCAATATTTTATAGAGGGGTTTAAAAAAGCGCTTCGCATAATAGATAGATAGATAGATAGATAGATAGATAGATAGATAGATAGATAGATAGATAGATATGAACAGACTCAGAAAGATATGAACAGACTGACATAGATAGATAGATAGATAGTGTTGGGATTTTCCTGTTTGCTTCTCTCTCTCTCTCTCTCTCTCTGTGTGTGTGTGTGTGTGTGTGTGTGTGTGTGTGTGTGTGTGTGTGTGTGTGTGTGTGTGTGTGTGTGTGTGCTCGGAAGTGTATAGAGTGGAATGAACAAACTCAAGTCTCGAAATAACTGTTTAACAGCTTTTATTTGTGGTTGAAATAGAGTTCAAAATAATCATATTTTGCATGAAAAAAGAGTTGGGTTTCCTAGTTAACAGAATTTTCAGTAGATATTTCGTAGAGAGAGATTTCTCCGCTTGTTCCCACGAAGAACGAGAAATCTGAGTGTCAAACTGCTAAGACTAGTACGGGTTTTCTGCATTATGGTTTGTGAGTAGTTTTTCCTTTGGGTAGGTGTCTCGAGGGGCTATTTCTCCGCATATTACCACGAGGAACGAGAAATCTCACGTCAAGATGACAGGACAGGACACTTGTCTTCTGCAGCAATTTTTGTGAATTGTTCATCGAGCTGGCCTTGAAGGTAGTGGCCGCTGAAAGGGAAAAGTGGAAAAAGAGACCGAATAGGGCCGAGACCACCAAAATAGAAGGATAGTTCTGTGGAAGGGAGAACATGTGACGTCACTATCTTGAGTCATTACTTGCTTTTTAGGAGAACGGTTGTTGTTGTTAGTCACCAAACTTACACATGTTTTAAATTATTTATCTATTTGTTTTTCTTTTAAATATTGAATCAATTTCTAAAACAATTGCCTTATAGATGTGTTGTACCTCATTGCAAAGGAAATTGCAAAAATGAACCAAAAGTCCATGTGTTTTCATTTCCAAAAGATAAAACATTATCTGATATTGGGACGCGTTCAATCCAAAGAATGGATTTTACACCTAATAAACTTAGCATCGTGAGTATTTCGTGTTAAAAATCAAGTAAATTTAATGGAAACTTAATTAAATTATTTTAATTTCAATTCAAAATACATTAAGACAAAGTTACGATAGATCTAGCGAAGTTTTTAAAAGCTAAAAATCTCATTTTTTTTAATTTTAAATATATTGTCGATATAAATTCATAAGTGAAATTTTTATTGACATAAAAATAAGTCTAATAATTCTAACAATTTTTTAGAATTGTATTCTTTAAAAAGTTTTTCATTTATTATTTTAATTTAAAAATGTTTAAACGTTAAAAATTCTGTTTATTTTTATACAGCATTGTCATTTT
Source organism: Acanthosepion esculentum (assembly GCA_964036315.1). Lineage (NCBI taxonomy): Eukaryota > Metazoa > Mollusca > Cephalopoda > Sepiida > Sepiidae > Acanthosepion > Acanthosepion esculentum. The sequence goes on along the minus strand of OZ038486.1, from coordinate 90,809,776 downwards.
ATTCATTTTAAGAATGCAGTTAATATTCTTTTTATTGAATTAAGAAATTAAATTATGTTTCTCAAAAATGTAATTAATGTAGATTTTGTTTACTATCTTCTTTTTTTTTACAAGAATTTAAAATAGGTTTGGTTTTTAAAATCTTTTTAGGTATGTGGACTATATTTTCGATCTGAAGACATAAGGAGAGAATCGTCAGCCTCTGACGGAAAAACAAGAGCCACAATTGAAGTTAAACTTCAGAAAACATATCTTCATGATGGTGCTAACCCTAGAATTCTACCAAACTGTCCCTCATATTTATCTTCAATGAACATCTCTAGAGAATCACCAGATTCTAAGAGAATTTGATTGAAGAATTCTGTCCTTAAAAGTGCTTTAAATCAAATTATTACTGATGACTTAGCATACAAACAACAGAATAAATTCCATAATATTAATGACCTAGAAGGGAAATTAAATTTTTTTGATAGAAATTACTAGAGTTTTGTTAGGCAGCAAGAGACACATTATATGCAGCAGCATCAAATCCCCATATCCAAAACTCAATCTGTCTCTTGTAATTGAATCTGAGTTTGCAGTGTTTTGAAGAAATGTGGAAACGAATACAATAGGGGACTATAAGATTCCTAAACATGTAACAGATCAAAATACTCTTGAAATTCTGATTGAAAACATGATGAAAATGGACACAGAACAACAGCAAACTGAACCTCAAAATGTGATTTCTATATTAAAATTGGTAATGTCTTTTCTACTATTGGTACAAGAAGAATCAAATAAATATTTTAATTCGATCAAATTGATATATGAGCAGCTAAACTTAATAATGCAGAATAAGTATGATTATTCAACAGAAATGATGATATTTTCTTCATTGTTATATAACTGCTCCTCTAAAGGGTACAAGTTGTTAATGGGTAGCAAAAATATAATTTTACCTATTGCTACTCAACCATTAAAAGACTAACCTTATCAACATATATGAATCCTTTGATTGAGCAACATGATAACGTTTTTTTATGTATATTAAAAATAAATTTAAGCTACTAGTGCAGGACATCAAAGTATATTTACTTGTTAATGAAATTCACTTAAAACCCTATTTTGATTATAAAGGTGGTAATATTCTTGGCTTATCTGACAACAGCAATGAAGCCTCAACAAGTGCTTTTACTTTTATTCTTAGCAGAATATTCTCACCATATAAGGATGCTGTGTCTTGTTATTTCAACAAAATATCTTCAATAGATTTGACATAGTTAAAGAGATAGGCTTTCAAATATTATCAGTCATAACAGTTAATAATGCTATAAATAAAAAATCTATAATATTCTTTTGTAGTCCACCAATGCTTTCAATTATATATCCACACGCAGTTATGAAGCCTAGATCTCTTTTCTTCCTATTTGATTCAGTCCATATATTAAAATGTATTAGAAACAAATGGCTTGAACAAAAAGATGTAAGTAAATCCATGCTGTTCTCCAAATTTTGTCATAATGGAAATCATGAAGTAGATAATATCCAGTGATCCATTTTGTACCTTACAGAAACTTCATGCACAGATATCCCAGTATATATATATATATATATATATATATATATATATATATATATATATATATATATATATATACATATATATATACATATATATATACATATATATATATACATATATATATATATATACATATATATATATATACATATATATATATATACATATATATATATATATATATATATATATATATATATATATATATATATATATATATATATAATAGTAAAAAAGAAAGAACATTAAGATATATAATCCGGTGTTCTTATTGATATATTTATTTTTACAAAACAGAGCTCAATTTGAAGTTTATAGCTTCGGTTTTTGAAACATGGCAATTCCTGTGTAGCGAAGGAACCATATTTTAAAATCAGTTAATTTATCATATATATATATGTGTATGTGTGTGTGTGTGTGTGTGTGTGTGTGTGTGTGTGTGTGTGTGTGTTGAAACAAGGTTTTGTTATTGCCACAACAGGACAAAATTGTTTTAAGGTCAAGGATCATAATTTTATTGTTAAAATAGTTACAAAATATCACGATTAAGAATAAGATCTTAGGCGCCTTTCGGACGACACTACTTCAGAAACGAAGCAGCTGATAAGAAAAAAATTATCAACAACTGAAACTGAAAATAAATTACCATCTACAATAGGCAATCAGGAGGAAGGAAAACATTTCTTATATTACTCCCAGTTAGTCCATTGCTTCCCCGAATAGGGACAACTTGTATTTCATCTCCCGTTGTCTACACAGGGCATGACGTTGCATGTTAGTAATATATATATATATATATATATATATATATATATATATATATATATATATATATATATATATATATATATATATATATATATTTAACTTTTACTTGTAATTTGTTTGTTTACTTTTTAATTATTGCTTGTTTGTTCCCTAATTTGTAATTCATTTGTTGCTGATTGCTACTTTACTGAATAATCTTTACAATTAAAATAAAAACATACAAATTAAAACAATGCTGATTATAATAAAAAAATGTTTTAAAATTTGAAACAATCAAAATAATGAACGAATTTAAGATTTTATACAATTTTATGAAAAGTAACAGGTTTTTAGTTTATTTACTTTAACGTAACATTCAACAATGACAGTTTTTTATTATTAATTTATTTTTTAAATGAATATTAAATAAAGATCAGTATAAAATCCAACTCTGTTGCTTTCTTTTTCAAATGTAATTTTAAACATTTTTCTAGACCTTTTATGGTTTACAATCATTCAATATCTACCTCGCTAATCCCATGGACTATCTTTGTGAGGTAACGTCACAATGGAGCAAGCCTTCTCTTTTGGTGGTCTTGATAGGGTTCGGTCAGCGTTTTCAATATTCAGAAGCAGTTTCACTCTACGGAGAAATCTCCGACGAATCAAGCCTAGCACGGAGCTGAATAAGAATTGTGTGTAGTCCATTCCTTGCAGTTGTGGCAAAGAATATAAAAAGGAAACAAGCCGACCCTAAAAATAAGAAACATCGAAAAGCCATAATGAGTGGCGAGACAATGAAATCGGGCATAGCTGATCATGTATGGTGGGTAAAAGGTAGTCATCAGTACCTGTGGAATGAAGTGAAAATACTGGAAGAACACTAGAGATTTAGACGTCTGAATGAATCATCGCATATATTAGGCTATGAGGATCTCCTTAGTTGGCCTAGTATAGAAATAAATCTAATATGGGGGCCGCTAATAGAGAAAAGAAAGACAAATGACAGCAAGTCTTCAACGGTAGCAGCAACTGTAATACAAAGAGAAAAAGCTTCGGTGAGTGCAGTGAAGCATGACAAGAAGTGGCAACAGCACTCATCAGCAGGCAGGTTTAACGCTCCATGTCCTCCATAGACAATAGCCTAGTTGGGTCGTAAATTTGGAAACAGTAATTCTCTATTCAATCTGGACAGAGTTTATTTGAACTCAGTGGAAACAAGGCGAGCAATAACTGAGCAGTACTAAAAATAAGAATTAGACAAGATATCCGTGGATATGAGCTGTGGAACGAGAACAGTCTACACCCGTAAATTAAATAAAGTGTTCAGTTTAGAATTCCCTGTAAGTTACCTGGATAAACATACACCTGATTAAGGCTGGAGGGGGAGCAGCGACTGAAATATTGTGATGATAACAACAACAAAGATGAGGACAATAGTCCCAATGTAAATAATATTACTTGATCTTCGATCAAATTTTAAATCTATCAGAAGCCATAGAGAAGAAGTAGTGTTTCCATTCTTCTTATTGTCGACAAAACGAGATAAGGAAGAATGTGAATCCTATATTAAATTATTTGCATGCTTCTCTTCATTCAAATCAAAAAGAGTTTGTTAAGTTTGATTTTATGATATTGCTTTACAAATTCCATTTTCTAAAACAAAAATATTAAATATTTATGTTTGAGATAACTTTTTTCAGGGTCTGTTTTAAAAGACATGCAAGACATGACTCAATTTTTATCACGTCAAGTCAGTTTTTAAAAAAAAGAAATATTTCGTTTCGTTTTGCTCAAATAAAACAACACCAGAATTAAAAAAATATATTTCGTTATGTAAAAGTCCTAAATAAAAAGAAATAGCACAGATAAATAAAAACACGATGCTTTTCTCTTTTTTTGCGTAGGGATCTTTGTGTTTAATCTAGCCTTGGAGTAGATGCTTTTTTGCCTTCCGAATGGACCCTATCGTTGCTCTTGATACCAATATGGCTAGGTATTCAGCAGAAGATTATATCATTATATGTTGACAAATATTCTATTGTGTTCAAAAGTTGTATAATTAGTGGCTTACCATTTCTTTTTTGTTTTTTAGTGCTGTGAGTACTCACATGGAGTCTAAATATATGATATTTTTCCCTACAAGGAAACATTTGGAATTCATTGACCCAGCAGTTAGTACTTCTTTCGGTTAAAAATTATAAAACCTTTCTCTTAAAGCATTTTTTCAGGAAAATAGGTTTCTCAAGTCCAGTAACTGTTATCGCTCTTTCCAGTATTGATGGGGCTTATTTCCTAATCTTTTATTTGATGTAGCGTGGAATGTCAACATCTTGATTATGTCATTATGTTCTCTTTGAGTTACATATGATATCCATTTTAGTTGTTGCTGCTGTTGGAAGTTCTCAAGTAATATGGTTTCTGTTATTTGGTACAGTTCTTTGTTTGTGAGTACCAACAATCTCCGAGAAAAAAAATGATCTTTCTCGATGTCAAGCTACTTGCAGTTCTAGAATGTTTCAAAATAAAACTTTGGACTGTCATTTCGAGATGTCAAATTACATTGGAGTCTAAAATGTTTGAAGATCAAAGTAGAATCAAGTCAAGTATTCGTATTGTATATTTCAATATAAAAACAAGACTATCATTTGGAGGTGTCAAGCAGCGTGATTTCGAGATCAAACGCTAGAAAGTCATTTCGCGCTGCCAAAACTCGTGAGCACCCCCACCCTGTTATGCTCTTTCTTCACAAGAGTCAAAACAGATCAATAATTGAGCTACCGAATCCTCTCATTCCGACCTCGACAGAGTTCAAAAGTGTTTACGCGACCTTGTAGGTGATGAATTGTTTTCCATCCTACAATCGGTTTTCGCAACGTCGAAACCTCTCGCTAATCTATCACCAGTTCCATGGAAAATTGTTCTGATGACCTACATTCCCTAGTTCCACAAGTCGGCGAACTATATACATTCCCTTTGTATTCCATTAGTAAGGTGGAAGTTCCAGTCAGATAGATTATTCCAAAGAGTCTCACTTTGACAGAACAGATTCCCGAGAAAGTGCTTCTCCGATCACTACAATTTTAACCTCTCCAGAGTCACCCGTTATCTATACCACATACCTTCATAATCTAAAATTAAACAGCTCCGTTTAGTAATTATCTACCTTGAGTGGCTCTTGGGCCTTGTATTGTGTAACAATAGCGTAAAAAATCAAACGTAGGACAGTCTTTCTGTGGTCATGTTATGTGTGTGGCCTGTGACAGCATCTAGTTGGCGTCTAATTAAAACTGGCAGACGGATCGGTAGAAGGACCCTATTTATTTAGACAACAAAGAAACCAAGTGAGACACACCGTGGAAAAGGCGAGCTATCTCTACAGCCCAAAACAAAACATCATAACAGCCATAATCACTGAAGAGACTAAGCAACATTTCTCTCTCGACAACGACTATTTCTCGCCTCACTAACAAATCAAGATTTGAAATGTTTCA